>JBBPBO010000003.1:10996456-11182236 GCA_037974295.1 Cicer cuneatum | reverse complement strand
GCAACATATTGACAAGTTAATGGATTGGCTTGCCAAAAAAAAATACTTTTTTTAATTCACATATTATAAAAAAAAAAATTAAATCATCAACCTAGCAACATAATGCAAAAAAATAGATAATATATTGATTTTATTATTGGCACGAGCATAAGCAAGACAACAAGCCAACAACAACATAAATATATACATACATCTATTCACACAACAATCAAGATGATTCATGCCTATAAAATACTCTCATGGAAATTATCTACAAGAGCTTAGCCTTGTAACTTCAAAGTACAAGTTCAAAACCCCTTGAGAACAATTGTAAAAGTATTATTAGTGCTACTTTGATTAATACAAATTGACCTTCTTCAATATTTTAAAAAAATTATCTACAACCAACAATGATAGTTTTTCTGTCAAAAATGTATAATACTATTTTTTAGTTTTGTCGAAAAATAAATCTATTATTTTTAAGTGTATTAATTGTACAAAGTTTATATTTGATCCATAGCAAAACTTCAGAGGTGGCTGGAGACGGTTAGTATTGATATAGAGTAGTGAAGTACACTGAAGCAACTCGCAACTCTCAATGGTGGTGTATCTACAACACTCTAACGCCCAAATCAGTAAGAGTTAGAGGGAGTGAGAATGAATGTGTACCTTGCGCCTGAAGAACATGATCCTTTTATAGGATGTTCTTTATAAGGGGTAACCATCGAGATGGGTACACCATTGCGACAAGATTCGTAGACCAATGTATGATGTTAATCGAACAATGCTAACCGGCTTAAGAATTTGTGTTAGGTTGCGTTGCACACGTAGGAAGTCGTGTTAGGAAGATACTGGACTTCTGACATGTTGAACAATGGCCCATTTCACGCCTAATCTGTTTGTGATTTTCATGGAGAAGTTATCATTGGCCATCAAATGAAGCGGTTCAAGAGAGAAAATGACATCTGATTCAGGTACGAAAAATGGTCCATTCATATCCCGTTTGATTTTCCCTGATGATGTCCATCTATTGTCTAAAGCTAAAATCTTTCAAGCTCGAATTTAGGATTGCTTCGGGTCTCAAAGTCAATGTGCTCAAATCTAGATCATTCTACTCCAAAGGAGTTCCTATAGCAAAGGAAAATATATATGCATCCATTACTAACATTCGGGCTACGTCAACTTTTAATAAATACTTGAGTTTTCCTATTCTCCAAGGTAAAACTAAGAAATATGATTTTGATTTTGTGATTGAAAAGTTGTAGACTAGATTGGAAACATGGAAAAACCAATTCCTGAATAAGCAGATAGATTGGTCTTAACAAATTATGTTATGGCCTTTATTCCGACTTATTGCGTACAGTTGTTTTGGTTTAATTAGGGAACTTGTAACTTCATTAGCAAGCTTACTAGAGATCTAATTTGAAAAGGTACCAGTAATCATGGGCTTCACCTAGTTGGTTGGAATAAGGGTTAGTATTGAATATGTAGAAAGAGATTATGTATTATAGTAATGAAAAAGAGTACATCATGCATCATGCGGTAGCACATGTTTGAGCAAACATTTGTTAATAATCAAGTGTTTGTTGATTTTGTGAAATAGGCTTGGTTGACTACTCACAAGCAATGGTTTGTTGAAGCATGAACTAATCGAGTAATGCATTTAGGGAACACAACGACTAACAAATATGTCATGTCACTATAAAACTTCAATTTTGTAATTTTATTATATAGGCTAAATAGCACCTGTGGTCCCTTAACTTAATTTCAGTTAACGTTTTAGTCATTTATCTTTTTTTTTTCTTCCCGATTTGGTCCTTTATTTTAATTTTAAGTGACAATTTGATCTTTTATGTTTTAAAATGTCAACAATATTATCCTTTTTTTTACAATAAATTAAAAAATTCATCAAAATTTTCAACAAAAACCCATAAAATTAATTATATTCTTTAATATAATACAAATTTTATCAAATTTGTAACTCAAATATTCAAATAAACTCATATTTTCATTTTTTATTTGATGTTGTTAGAGATGGAATTTTAAAAATCAAATAAAGAATAAAAATATGAGTTTATTTGAATATTTGAGTTATGAATTTGATGAAATTTGTATTATATTAAAGAATATAATTAATTTTATGGGTTTTGGTTGAAAATTTTGATGAATTTTTGTATAAAAAAAGGATAATATTGTTAACATTTTAAAACATAAAAGATAAAATTGTCACTTAAAATTAAAATAAAGGACCAAATCGGAAAAAAAAAAGATAAATGACTAAAACGTTAACTGAAATTAAGTTAAGGGACCACGAGTGCTATTTAGCCTATTATATATTGTTGAATTGCTTCATGATGACAATTTACCTCTAATGATAGGGTTGAGTCTACTCATTGAAAACTGAAGGTAATGTTGGAATACAACATGAGTTACATGTGTAAATGTTAGGAGACTATGAACAACATGATAAAGTTGCAACTTAAAAAAATCAGGGGAACGTTTGAGAAAAGTTTCTATGATAAAGAACACGAACACAAAAAATTCATTTTATCAGAGATTGAATACATTTGTATCAAGACAAGCTAAAATACGCATTGCTGAAGAGTACGAGAAAGTTGAGTGGGAGGATATCGATAAATCCCTATGTGGTTGCTCTATTAGAAGAACATACGGGTTACTTTGTGAATTGACACAATATAAATTGATGGGTAAACCAATTCCTCTAGATTCAGTGCATATTCAATGGAGGAAATTAAACATGAAGTGTGAGCTCACCCAAGACCAAGAAGATGGATAAGAGTTGGATATGTCTAATGAGATTAATGCATTATGGAAACTCTTTCAGTCACTTAATGTTATAGGATAAAGAATGTTGAAGAGTAAGGTGTGTGAACTTGCTTTTCCAACTGCAAGTTCAATGTATCCGCCACCTGAAAAAGTTAAAACTAAAGGTCAGGTGAAGAAGAGTAAGCTGAAGCTATCGGACTATTGCATCATTGCTTGAATATGGTGAGGAGTCTTGGTCTTTGGTCCTCCATAGTTTGGACCAGGAGATTGATTCTCTTATAACTCCATACGATAGTTTGTTCCCATGATGCATTAAAGAAGTTAGAGATTCTTTGTGAAGGTGCAAACACGAGAAGGGGGGGTTGAATTGTGTTTGTCAAACTTGATTTCTTTTGCTGTTTTGTTGAATGTTAATGTGAATTATCCAATAAATAACTAATCAGATTCAGCAGCGGATAATAATAACATAATAACACATCAATTTATACTGGTTCACCGTTAACTAGGCTACGTCCAGTCCCTTCCTCCAGAAGGCCTTTTCACTAATTCAAACTCCTTTGAATTACAACACCACTGACCCTACAAGCCAGTCTTCCCAAACAGCCTAACAACCCCAGACTTTTGAGGAACAACAACACCTTGACTATACCAGCCAAGTCTTCTCAAACAGCCTGACAACCCCAGACTTTTGAGGAACAACAACACCTTAACTAAACCAGCTAAGTCTTCTCAAACAGCCTGACAACCCCAGACTTTTGAGGAACAACAACACCTTGACTAAACCAGCCAAGTCTTCTCAAATAGTCTGACAATCCCAGACTTTTAAGGAACTTCACAACCTTAAACCTACAAGCTAAGTCTTTTTCTAACAACCTGACAACCCCAGATTTTAGAAGAAACTTCAACACTATAGGATTTAATATAAGGGATCGAAATAAGAACTGAGTAATTACTTCTAAAAAGTTGATACTCACAATATGCTCTATAGTGTTTACTTCTGAATAATTTATGATGACGACCAGCTTCACACTCTAAGAAAAGAACACTTAGAAAATATTTATCTTTTAAGCATGTGTTTCTCTCCTTTGAACTCTCTGAATACTTATGAATTTTTGCTTGAGTTCTTCTATTTTTCGATGCTTTATTCTTCAACATTAAGCCTCTATTTATAGTTGAACTTTAGGGCTTCACTGATGCTTTACTTCAGAAGTGTATTTTGATTAATCTGTTTTGAGAATATTCTGGAGTAGTTTGCTTAGATTCTGTTTTGAGTCTTTTGCTCACTGATGCTTTACCTCTGGAGTGTATTTCAATTAATCTGTTTTGAGCATTTTGCTCCGCTTCTGTTTTGAGCATGCTTTTAGCTAGATTCTGTTTCTCGAGTCTTTTGCTCCAATTCTGTTTTGAGCATTTTTCTCATATTCTATTTTAAGCATATTTTTAGCTAGATTCTGTTTCTCCAGTTTTTGCTCCAATTCTGTTTTGAGCATTTTTCTCTGACAGATCCTCTGATGATATCCTCTGGTGACGTCATCCTCTGATTTCTGCTTCTGGTGATGTCATCTTCTGATAACATTCTCTGGTGACATCATCCTCTGATTTCTGCTTTTGGTGACGTCATCCTCTGATTTCTGCTTCTGGTAACGTCATCCTCTGATCTATTCTTCTGGTGACATTTTTCATTCTTCTTCTAAGTCAAATATGTTATTTTCATAAAATACATTTGTTAACATCAAAACTTTAATTGCAAGAACCAACTTGGTTCCAACACTTTGAAGATAACAAGCTTGGGTATTCAACCTCTATATAGATGGATGTCCATACATGATATAGGTTATGTGATAGAGACAACATATAATGTTATTCTAGTCATGTTTGGTCGGATATTCCCTATGATTTTCTTTTCTACGAGGGATTTACATTCAGGATCAATGATCGTATTATATGTATTGGTTTTGTCGACCCAAGTCATTGGATTAAGGCAAAATAATATTATTATTTTCTTAAATAATACTTTTTTTTAAATAATTAAATTATTTATTATTTCAACCGATTTTGGAGTTAAAGATA
Source organism: Cicer cuneatum (assembly GCA_037974295.1). NCBI lineage: Eukaryota > Viridiplantae > Streptophyta > Magnoliopsida > Fabales > Fabaceae > Cicer > Cicer cuneatum. The sequence continues at coordinate 11,177,400 of JBBPBO010000003.1, read as the reverse complement.
AAAAAGTGGGTTTTCAATGCTAGACATTGCACTAGGTTTAAAGAAATTTTGTACTGATGAGACAACTTCTTGGACAATAGCATATACAAGACGTCTATAACAGTGGGAGTATTTATTAGGGTATAGGGCACGTGTTACACAAGTTCCACGGAAAGATCTCCGTAGATGTCATGTCATTAGATGAAGATTAATTTTGTACCGACACATTTTGTATGGACCACAATACTTTGAAACTTATATAAAATCACTTGTTATAGTCCATTTAGTTACTACTTTTCGTTATCTTTCATCTTGTATTTTTTTTAGTTGTTAACTTACGTTGTTTATCACTAATAACATTAGAAACTACAAAAACAATGTTCATCACAAATAACAATAAAAACTACTAACTAGTGTTATGACGCGCTAAATATAAAACTCTATAAAAATAACTATATATGTCTACGTTTGGGTCAGTACCATGTTCCTTCATCCTCTGTTGTATAAGATCACCCACCTACGATAGGGTAGAGGGTTGTGAACTAGAAGCTTCTGCAATGGTCGGAAGATGAAAATCTAGAACATGGGATACACCATATGGCCGCACCAAACGTGGATGAGATACCATGTAGAACCACTCAAAATATCCATCATGTCACTCTGATGGATATATAGCTGGATGTATCCTATGATACAGTTCAATGACATGGGTCAAATATCTCATCCACTGCACATCTGCATTGGATAATCTATCAAGAACTAGACGTGGCGGTGGTAGAATATGTTGAATATAGCCATACTATCTAAAGCACCTATATGGAAAATATGTCACTATTGTACTGCACAATCGAAGTTGACCGATGTATATTATGATATCGTCGAAGGGAACGACCTCTCTATGATTCTCCCATGGTTTCTATATGACGTCAGCAAATGTCAGTGCATCTATCATTTTTCTATACTTAGGGATTTTGTGTTTGCCTTGTTTATAGCTTCATCTATTCATCTTGACAATGCATTCCATGTCAGTGCCTGAGTCTCATCTTTTACAAATATTTGGAAAATATTTGTAAATCAAACATTGTTGCAAACAAAAATAAAAATAATAATCATAAAAAATTCATGATAATCATATAAAAATTAATAAATAATAATCATAACAATTAATAAATAATAATCATAAAAATTTATATAAAATAATACCAACAGTAGAGACATATATCCTCTAAATTGCTTGTGTGGTAAAAGTTGACATATGAGAGGTAGTCATAAAGCACTATGAGTGCAACAAGACTTCAGGAGTACTTACCAATACCTTCCAAATGTTTGAATAGAGTAAGGTACTTCACATCAATTAATGTATGACTCTTATATGCAAAAATAGTACTCCTATCCAATTTCAGCAAGTACACCCTCGTAGGACATTCAAATCTCTTTGCAGCACATTGTCTTTTGAAGAACTCCTTCAACCAATCCAACATGTAGTGCGCATCCCTTGTCTTTCTAGTTTCCTCCCATAACTTTATCTAGGTTAGGTGATGGACTGTAGAATTCACCCCTAATGCGAATGCCTAATAGATTGACAACATCATCCAAAGTAATTGTCATTTCATCAAATGACATGTGAAATGACGAAGTCTTATAGTAGCATCTCTCCACAAATGCAGAAACAAGTTGTTGTTGATCAACTTCAAACTACCCCATTGTAGGGGGACTAACCCAGAAAAATTCACTCACGTTTCTATATCTCGCGGGAGTACTTGCGGAGTAAATTGTTGCAGCTTCTTACCATGACCAGTTATGTTCATCATTGGTTGCTCCCACATACATATAAAATATAATATAGAATAAAAATAATAATTAATTTAAATATTTCTAATGCACCATAAATAATAATTAATTTAACATACTTGACCAAACTACGGTCTGCCGTAAACATGATATGGGTATCGTGTAAGGACATACATATCATACGGTCCTCTAGGATATCGTGTAAGCTCCACTTCCTATTGTATAGATCCCCCTACATATGATCCTCATGCCTCTCTAACTGTACAGCCTCCTCCTCCTATACAACCTGCTCCTATACGTATACCGCATATACAAACTCCTCCTGCATAGCAACATCAGCCTCCAGAATCACACATATATGACTCTGCTCTCCCTCATCATCGTCCTCCACTATAACTCTGTGTCTCTTTTGGGATGTTGTGGCTCAAATCCTTGCCAGAGGAGGATCCATCATAGATGATGAAGTATCAGTATCGCGTACTCGTCGTACTATTTTGTTGTCTCGTCCTCTAGCACCAGCACCCACTAAAAATAAACAAATTAAAAAATTAAAAAACTAGGAAAAAATCTGGAAAATTGGTGTTTCAAGTTTTTCGGAACAAGTTGTGTACCAGAAATCTTAAAAAAAAATTCCGATAATTTCCAAAAAACTTTTTCAAGTTTTCCGATACACAACTTGTGTCGGGAAACTTGAAAATATTTTTTCAAAACTATTGAAAAACTTTTTTCAAGATTTTCGGAACAAGCTCTAGATCGAAAAAATTTGAAAAGAAATTCCGGTAAAATAGAAAATTTTGCTACTCACTTGTATATCAAAAAATTGAAACGATATTATGAGTGAAAATAAAAGTTTTTAATATTTATATAAAAGAAAAAATATCATTTCATCACATTTATAGAAGTAGAAGTATAATACATGGGATGAATGGTAAAATTTTCAAATCAAAATGGTACGTTAAGCATGAAAAAAAAAAGGAAAACACAAATGAAGCACATGACATGAAGTCACGAACCATTTAATTTCAACACAAAAAAATGTTAGGTTGCTACGCTTAGCTGGTTAGGTCACGTACCTTCTCATGTTTCCTTAAAAATTCAACAAATTCAAACCATAAACTTCAGTAGAATTCATGTATATATATGATGGTAAATTTCAAGTGTTCTATATGAGTATATTTTTCTATTGCTTTATATTATCATCATCATATCTAAGGTATGATATTTGGTACTACCCTTTAGTGGACACTGCACGTAGCTCATAAAATTCAGTGTTATATTCAAACTTCACTTCATACCCGCCCACTAACTCAAGCATCTATTCATTTTTATTTATTTTTATTTTTTGACCCCACCATTTTTTTCTTGCAACATTTTTCCAAGTGACCGTTTTGAAAAAAGTTGGAGAGAGAAAAAAACCAAACAAAAAATAACAAACCAAACACAAACACAGAGAAGAATCTCAGACATAGTATTCATACATAGTTGAGGTGTTTGTCTATTTAGAACATTGAAAAACACGACTTTTTCTCATTTGGGTATTTTCAATTTTTTAGATCTGCACTATCAATTTCATGTATAAAAAAAATGTTACTGAAAATTCATTTGGGTTTTTGGAAAAATACGATTTTGGTTCAAACCCATGTACCCTTTATAAACCCTTGTATGTTTTCTTGATTACCCATTTTCTATATTTCACTTTTTCATTTGGTTTTTGTTCCTTAATTTGACCATTAAGCATTGTTCTGTTTTGAAAACAGAGGAAAAGATAAGTGTTTCTGAAAAGTTAGAATCCAAAGCCATTTCATACAATTGAAATAGCTTTTTGTTAAGGTAGCTTTTAAAAATGGAATTTATGCTTATTACGGATCCCGTTTTGAAACAAAACACAGTGAGATTGTAAAAGGTGAATGAAAGAGATTTAGGAAGAAGGGTTTTTCCCTTTTTTTTTTTTATGTAAAAAAAATATTTACAAAAAGTTTTTTTTTTTTATGGTATATTATTATAAAGGAAGAGTGTTTGGCTTTAGCATGCAACTTGGCTCCTAGGAGCGTTTAAGAAAGAGAAACAACAACATTACCAAAAACCAAATAGAATAAACAATCACAAAGAGAAAGATCATGGAAGATATGAAGCAACAGCAGCATCAGAAACAGAAGCATCTTGCTAATGAAGAATCTAAGAAGAAGGAGCGTCACATTGTGACGTGGACTCAAGAGGTTCATTCTTCTTATCTTAACATAAAATATTATTATTAATTATTATTTTTTGTTTATTTATATTCTTTTACTTATTATTATTTTGTTGAATTTATTTTATTGATTCTTTTGATAAGTGTCTTATATGTGTGTTTGTGTGAGTTGCAGGAGGATGATATATTGAGAGAACAAATTGGAATCCATGGAACTGAAAAGTACTAATACTAATATACCTTTTTGGTTATTCTTCTTTTTTAGTTCACTAGTTAGTATTCACTAGTGATTTTTTAGTTTTCATTGATATATGTAAAACTAAGTTGATTTTGATTTCAATAATCCCATGCAGTTGGGCAATAATTGCTTCTAAATTCAAGGATAAAACTACAAGACAGTGTAGAAGAAGGTGAAGTTTTTGAATTTTGATTATGATTCATTCAAGATATTTTTACTTTTTTCATTAGTTATTAGTTATCTGTATTATACTTTATACTTTAGATCATGAAGATTTTCACGTCTTCTATTTTATTGTTATTATTCTGTTTCTGATGCTTAAGTAACTAATGTACTATTAACAGATGGTACACTTATTTGAATTCTGATTTCAAGAAAGGAGGATGGTCACCAGAGGAAGACATGCTCTTATGTGAAGTAAAATTTTGCTCTCTATGTTCCAAAGCTGCACTTTCATACCATATAGTTGCCGTTGGAATTTTTTTTCTTATTTTTTTTTTCTTAATCTTCTGATATTCAAATAGTAATCCGGAGTTCAACCAGGACGTAGGTAAAGTCTAGTCAAAGATTGTTCAGAATTTGAATTTGGGTACGCCTAGTCGATTCGACTTTCACTGAAGTTCGTTAATCACTTGCGATTGGAGTTTAACAAGCTTATTTTATAATAATGGCCTATATAACTTTTAGATATGAACTTCATTTTTTCCTTTTTGTCTTTTTTTCTGTCTTTTCTCACTGTGGATAGGTCTCAACCCATTGATGAACTTAAGGATATTAAGTACTGGTACCAATGAAAAGTCACTTGTTTTACATCACAATCTACTAGTGTTGTCAAATATCGACCATGCTAGCGCTGTGGCAGATTGCGGTGGTGATTTTGTTGGCAACTGCTATGGCCAATTTGTGAAGGATGACAACGCCATGGCATTTTATTTTATGGTAGATATAGCGGCTTAAAATGACGAACTTTTGGCTTTCCGCCATGTCCCATTCACAATCGATAACACTGAAATCTACCCTAGTAAGATTAGGCTACAACCAAAACTAACAAAGATGATCTATTTGTATAGTTCTTCTGGCGACACCAATTGTATTTCAATAAACTTGTATCTTATCTCAGTAAATCTGATTTGAGAGCTAATTTCTTGCTATTATATCTTTAGGCTCAAAAAATATTTGGCAACAGATGGACAGAAATAGCAAAGGTGGTATCAGGCAGGTAACCAAAAATTCATTCTTTTCATCACCAAAAAACCAAAATATACATTTTTTTTGCGACATTTATTCTAATTGAAATGCTTCATTTATTCTAATTGAAATGGTTCATTTCTTTGTATGCAGAACGGATAACGCTGTGAAAAACCGTTTCTCGACACTGTGCAAAAAGAGAGCTAAATATGAAGCCTTAGCAAAAGAGAACAACACTTCATACACAAATTCGAATAACAAAAGGATCATTTTCCGAGACGCAGCATCAGAATCTGCAGTAGATTATAAAAAGATGAGGTATATTAATTAAGCTAACAGATCAAAATACATAAATTCTATGAAGAAGTGTTACAATGTCATTCATTTTCAATATAGGAGGTCTCATATCCCTGATGATGCAGAAAAGATCAACTTTGCAGACAGATCACATAAAAAAAGTGAAACTCCAATGAATCAGCAGTCAAGAGTACCGCTAGCAGTTTTAGCTCAAAACTCTCATAACGTCAACAACTTGCCAAACCAGCATCATGTCTGCAATGTGAAATTTAATGGTTATGGTAATTTCTTTGAAATTTTTTAATCATGAAACATATTCGTTGCAATTGTCAAACCAATGTTGGCTGCTATAGCGGTGCTATAACGTAGCAGAGTTTGAATATATCGCTATTATTATGCGATACGCTATTTTGTACAAAGGGTTGTCAAATAACAACTATAGCGGCGCTATAGCATTGTAGTGTAGCCAAATTTGAACAACTTACTCCACGATCCACAATTGACAACTCTGTGTGAAACTCAAACTAAATTATTTTCTATTTTAAATTTCAGTTGACGTGCTTTAACTAATTACTACAACTATTGGAAACACGCCAACTGAAAATGAAAACAGAAAATGAACCAAACATCCTATAATATATTAAGCCATAAATAACTTTGGCCATCCTATTATTATAATTTAACTCTTGATTTCTCATGCCTTTGCAGCTCAAAACAACAAGATTCAAGGAACATTCCTTAAAAAGGATGACACAAAGATAAGCGCGTTGATGCAACAAGCCGAGCTACTAACTTCACTAGCTCTAAAACTTGATGCAGAGAATATGGACCAAAGTCTTGAAAATGCATGGAAGGTGAGAGGCTTGATAGTTTCCCAACTTTCTCTTGAGTTGATTTTTGAACATCATATGAACTTCTTCCAAATTGAAATCCAATTGTGTTAATGCATTCAAAAGCAAAAACCAAAGTATAGAATATATTATATATGTCAAGAAGTTCAATATCAAAAGAACTAAATCAACTTTTAATGTGTGTATTGATGCCAGGTTCTTCAAGAGTTTCTGAACCGAAACAAAGAATCGGATATCCCTGGATATAAGATTCCAGATTTACAGCTTGTAGATCTTAAAGATTTATTGGAAGACTTAAAGAATAGTAGTGAGGAAATCCAGCCATGTTGGAGGTACTTTAAGTTCATTGAACTTTGAAAATATATAACTTTCATGAGAGATATGAAATATCTAATAGCCAATGTAGCACTGACACTTTAGATGGAAAGCGTGTCCAGTGTCCGACACGTTTCAATGTCGGACACTGATATGACACTGACATTTGTGGTTACATTCGATTATTTTTATTTTTAAATTATTACCGGTGTCGGTGTTGTTTATGTGTTTGTGTCAATGTTTCATAGCTAATCGCTTCTGAATCTATAATAGGTATATGGAATTATATGAAGACTCTCCAGGCAGTTCTGAACACAGTACAGAGTCAGCTAATCTGCCTCATTCTTCTGATGAGAATTTGGAACACTCACTACATCAAGATTGTGAAACTGAAATGAAATCTATACAAATTGGAGACCAAAAGGAAGTTGAAGGATGTGATCAAGTGGTTCTTTCTAGTGCAACCTTGGATCAAGGTAAGATTATCAAATCCTATGATAAAAATATATATACTAGGGAATATCATTTTTAGTCACCATTGTACATGGCCGGCCCAAGGGTTAGGCTACTAAAGCCCTGCCTTTAGAATTACCAACAAAGATTTATTTGCCATGAATTTTTAAACAAAAAGGCTTAGATTAATGATTTCTCAACTAAAGAAGAAAAATATATTAAAACTTGTTTTAGGCCTCACTGACTATTAAAAGTTATTGGGCCAGCCCTGCCATTTTACTGGTCAATGATGTTCAGAAAAAGGGTTAATCTGTGGCCACTTATTGACCGAATTTAAATGGTTAATTATTCTAAAACTGAAAATATTTAGACCAAAATGTTTCAATTTCTTTAGAAGAAAAAAGCTTATATAGAACCTTTCACTATTGGAGAATTGCTTATTAAATATTTATCTTCTTGTAGCAGATATATTCTCATCTTGTGAGGAACAGATAAACAATGATGGCATTGTTTCTTCCTTATCAAGTACAGAGTTCAGTTCCCCTCTTCAAGTTACCCCTCTGTTTAGATCCTTAGCTGCAGGAATTCCTAGTCCACAATTTTCAGAAAGTGTAAGTTACACAAGCCCTTTGGAGATAATAATTAGGTTCAATAGTGAGATTAAAGCAGTAATAGTGATAACTGATAAGTATTCTCATTAGAATTTAATTTATATCTATCGACAGTGTAAAATAGTTTTACACAAACGGTCCAATCAAATTTCACTGTTTAAATATTTGTATATATATTTTAGGAAATGATATTATGAGACGTATCAAAATGGTGAGATCTGATTGAATGTTTGTGTAAAAGTGCAAACAAATCAAACTCTTCTGAGAAGATAGTTTAATTATGTAAATGGACATATGTTCTAAGATAAGAAATAAGTTGTTCAATATTAACACACATATAATATATCATGCAACTAAAACTGTTGAGTTTTGCAATTCAAGGATAAATTAGGCTTCTTTGCAGGCAATGCTTAGTAGTACTTTTAATATTTTTAATTCCTAATAATATATAAAGTATCTTAGGGCTTGTTTTGTTTGAGAAAACATTTTCTGTTTTCATTTCTTTTTTCATTTTCACTTTTAATTACAAAACTCTGAAACCAAAGACAATTAGGGCAACATACAAGTTATTTGTAGCACTCATGCAATGCCTTCCAAACAAAAGCTTTTACTTTGAAATCCTAGTGTCTCGTTCTCTTCTTTAATAAGGACATACTTTGACATAAAATATTATGCAATATGCATATATTACAAGAAAAGATGAAACTTGTATTTGTTTCCATGAAATATTTTTCACTCACAGTATGAAGTACGTGTGTTATTTTTTCTTGCTAAGTAAATCTAGAACAGCCATTTTCAGTACTATATAGTTGAAGCCGATAATTACATTATCTTCGCGCTGAATACTATTGAAACAAAGGAACTTATGACAAACAAGAAATCATTATATGAGAGGAATTTAAGTGCAATCTGTTTGTTGAAATCATCATGTCCATTTTTCTTAGTAGTCATATCATATCTATAGAACAGAAAATAATATATTTACCATACCATGCATGCTGCATTAACCATAAAAAATTTAAACATAGGTAACTATATTTTCTTCTTTCTGACACTTTTTTTATTTTTTCAGGAAAGGAACTTCCTTATGAAAACACTTGGAATGGAGTCTCCATCCCTCAACCCAATCTCCAATCCCTCGCAACCACCGCTCTGCAAAAGAGCCCTCTTACAAAGTTAATAATCTCAATAATTCAGTCATCTGAAATACTGAAATATTTATATCCTTTCTCCTTTCATAGTCCTTCCTTTCTAGCGACCATCTCGCACCATTAGTTCTCATCCTGGTTTGAGAACGATTGCAATTTTGTTCAGCCTAAAATTTTGATAGGCCTACCCTCCCTTAGAATGTTAGGTACATTCTAAGGACCTTTTCAACATATTTAACAGTCTTTTTCCTACCCTTTAGAATTTACATTTCATGATACTTGCACCGAAAATTTCGCGTGCTTAGTGTGTCATTCTTTGGTTTGTTTTTTCTTTGATATTGTTCTGGGTTTGTTTTTCTCCAATCCAGCATTTGGTCTTGGTTTGTTTTTTTGTACAGAGCCTGTTGTGTGATCGGCAATTCGCCAATCCTACTACATATAATGAATAGAGAGATAGATAGAAGAAAAAGAGTGTAAAAAGATTAGCCAGTGGCAAATATGATTCCTATTTGTTGTTTTGGGTGTGTATAGGTTATAGAATAAATAATGCTTTTCCTTTTTTTGGTTCTGATGTACTGAAACATAGTTATACTTGGAGTGGAAATGCATTTTGGTTTTGTTGTGTGGAATGCAGATGTTATTTCTCTCTCTCTCTCTCTAACCTGGATTTAACACAATCATATATCTGTGTTGTTTTTTTAACCATATCATTAGTGCAAAGTATCTATTGGTTTTACCGATAACTAATCTTTGCCAGAGAACCTTTAGTGGGGTCTCTCATTCCAACCACATTTGAGAACCTTTAGTGGGGTCTCTCATTCCAACCGCATTTTTCCATCTAAAAAGATTCGAACCTGAAATATTGCTTTAAAGATCCGAGTTTAATTCCATTGTTATGTGCAATTCTTAAAAAAAAGAGTTAAATATGTTTTTATTCTCTATAAAACTTTCTTACTTTCTTACATGTTTAGTTCATATATATATTTTTGTTGATTTTTTATTTTCAACTTAGTGATTTTGATGAAAATTTTATCTACTTTTGGTCCTTGAAATCACAAATTGGAGACTAAATATGAATGGAAGTTTTTGCATGAACTAAACTTGATTATAGAGTATTTAATAGAGAATAAAAACATACTTCTCTTCTCATAATATGAAAGTAAAGTTTCAAGATCACTTCCCTAACCCTGTTTTCCTTAAGAGAAAAATCTAAAGAGAAAATTACCAAATAACGTTACTTAGAATTGGGTGGTTGAATTGTTCAATTGGTTCAAGCTTAAGGTTAAAGAAGTAGCAGGAGTTAAAAGGACCAGAGTCTAAATTCTGGTAACGGAAAAAAAGTACTAACATAACTATATATTAACATTTGCCGATCTAAAAACAAAAAGCATCACTTAGAGACTATAGGAAATAAACACCAACAATTTATTGCAAGTATGAAATTCTTTCGCAATTAAAAAAGGCACATCTTTCAACAACAGAAGCTTCATTTCATACCATAAAGCAAAAAGACAAACTTAACAAGAAATATGAAGAATGCAGAAGTTGTAAACTGTGCAACAAACCTCATAATCTGATCTGACAGAAGCATACATGCAAACATTTCTCACTGTTTTCCTTCTGTCAGCTCTTAGGCACACAATTATTTTACCATGGAGTCTGTGTGCTGTGCTTTGCAGAAAAACAATTGTGAAGGAACAGCATTCTTATTTAGTAGGATGGTTAGTTCATAGATGGGGGTTGTGATGGAAGACAGATAGATAATAATGACTATGGCAAAAGCAATTAGTAAAAAGAGGGAGGGAACTTCCTACAAAATAAAGCACATTAGTTAGCTGTTAACTTTCTCAAAGGAAGGTACATTTTGACTAATTTGACCTCCAAATTTCAATTCATTTGAGTAGTAGGTCTTACCTAAACAGATATATATGGTCAAACCTAATTAGTTTTTATTTGGAAGTAATTAAAATTATTTTTAAAATGAGTAAAGCTATTTAATAATTATTTATGTTCTGTTTTTTGGGGCAACACACAGTGAAATTGTTAATGTAGCTACAACTTTAAAATTAGTACATAAAGTACCAATCTTATCAACAATAGACATGCCCCCACCTTTATAAAGTCAGTTTGCTCATTGAGATCCAACCACTAAAATCTTCAATTTAACCATAAAATCTTCTATTTTTTTCCCTTTGCTTTTTTCCCCACCTGACTATCAAACACTTTATGATTATCTAATGGTTCTATAAAATGTCAAAATTAAAATTTTAATTAGTTTATATTGCATAAGAGAAGAAATAAAGTTCTCATTCACCTTGATTAAATTTTTACCCCAAGTTCTTCAACTTTGAGTGCAAGTTTTATTGAAATCAAAATTAACAGAACAAAGCATGAATTTGAAAGGAACAAAACAAACGATGACATAATCTGAAAATCTTGTTTACAGAGTATAGCTTAGCCTTGGAATGCTATAAGATTAAAACTAGCTGTTCTTACAATGCTCAGGCAACTAAAAATTAGCACAATTAAAAAGAAAATGGGGTCTAAACTTTTCACTATCAAAAGGAATCTATCGAATTACAATTACTAATATTCCTTTGTATATATAAACCTAAATCTGGTTCATTGAACCTTCAAGTTTCTAGTGATTTATATAACTAAGGGTCGAAGGACGAATTAGCTAAAATAGAATTGCGGACTTCAAAAAATTCTGCAGGTCTTCACGTGGCTTTTCTCTTCTTCTGCAATCTCTGCAACTTCTGCCACTTGAGGTAAATCTGGTATGATAATCCAGAGAATACCATAGAAACACACCCCCATTGCTTTGTTGAAAGGGGATTCCCACTCAATAGTGAAGATATTACAATGCTAACGAATTTTCGAGTGGTAGTGATGGTAGTGTTAGCCAAAGAGCCAAACCGGCTTATAGTCAAGAAGATAAAGTTCTGTCCCACAGCACCACAACAACAATAGAGAAAAATATCCCATGCTGCCTCTGGATGCTGTTTGCAAAAGTGAACTGCCTCAAATCCACTGCCACTGGGCCATCCAAACATGTAAATCATATTGTATATCGTTCCCCATAAATTCATGCCCAACATAAAATCCCAAGCACTTGTTTTTGGATACCTGAGTAAGACAAACCAATAGTTTGGAAGAGTAAGCATTAAGACCATTGAATTTTTATCTAGGATGTTAAAGAATCATTTGTCACAAAGAAAGCCTAACAATGTTGAGATTTGAGAAAGATACATTCATATGCCCATGAAACGGAAACTCAAACAATTGACACGTGAGTGCAACAATGGGCAATAAGAGTTTTCCAACAAGCAAACATCACAAGGGAGAGGGAAACGTGATAAATCATATTTGGTATTGTTTGTGACTTAACTATCAAATTATCCATAATAGACAGTCCTAAAGACCAATACCATCAGCCAGTAACCTTATTGGGAAAGCCTGAAATTGTATGCCAGTAGATTTGAGTTTTACATTTTTAGCTGCCAATAATAAACTTATCTCCGATAAAAGCATCTACCGGCTACAGAATTAACTAAAAATAACAGCATTGCATACTTCATGGTTGGAACAAAAGACAACACCTTAAACAAAGACAAAATTCTGAAACTGTCAGTTCAGAAATCATTAAGATTAGGTGCTCTTCCTTTATAACATAGATTACAAACTTCCATTAAGTTATAGTTACTTATCTGTCATGCCAATGCCACAAAGAAAAAAGGAGTAAAAGAGAGGAAATCAAGTACGCACACGAGTGTAAGTTTTGTAGTTTACATGCTATACACAGACTAGTATTGCTATATGCCAAATCAAAAGAGAGAAAAACTTCACTTGTATTACCTTGCCTTTAAGGAATCCTGGGTTGCATTAGTAAATCCATCAAAAGCAAGGTTCAAGAAACATAGCCCATATCCAAGGGGAGCATTTGGATGGGCCAGCTTGCTGATAGTCTTTGAGCTAGTCTGTAATGCATAATAAATTTATAAAGATGAGCAACATTCAAAGGCCGTCAAAATTCAACCAAGACAGGTGAGGTCTATTATATTGAGAAGTTCCAAACCTTTAGTAGTGCAAATGTTGAAACCCCTCCAGCAACAAGGAAGGTACAAAGGTATTCTGGAAAGGTGTATCTTATACCATATACGAGTGAACCCATCAGCATAACTGCATTAAAGTTTATCATTTGTTAGACATTTTAAGAGTGGTTCACATAGTCTGAGGATAAATTTAAATATTAAAGTTAAGCAAATAAAATTGAATAGAAGCTTTTCTATTATCATTTTCTACCAAATGTTTATACAGAAGAACTAGCCGTAAGCTCCACCATTTAAGACACCCAAATGACTGTAAATGAATACAGTTATTTCAACCCACTCTCACATGGAGAGAAACGAAAGGGGGCATGCTAAGTAAAAATTTAAGACACAAAACAAGATGCATTATTAAGTCAAAAGCAATATAACATTCATCACAAGCGCAAGGACAAGAACTACAGAAGTCTCAAAGAATACATAACCACAAAACTATCCAATGTTTTGCTTAAATTCTAAAGTTCAACTTCCGTTGGCTTACCAAACTTGAGAAAATGATATTCATCTACAAGTTACCCCAAATCCCCCTTAACCTCAAAAGTATAGGAATAACAAATATTGAATCACTTAAGCACAGAAAATAACTATATAATTCCATCAGAATTGCAAGAGAAATAAATAAATAAAATAAAAGTATAAAACCTCAGCTCATTTTCATGTGTATCAGAGTAAAATAAAATGCAAGCTTTTTTTTTTTAGCATTAAGCTCAATTTACTGACCTGGAATCATTTTTGAGGACTTTGCCAGCACCTGCATGTAGTAAAAAGAACACCCCTTTAAAAATACTCTTAGTCTTATGCTAAAAAGTAAAACATTTGAATAAGCCACATAAAAATGCTGCTGCGTGCAGGATAAACAACTAAAAGTAACTTCAACCTGTACACACGATGTGTGGCTAGCTTGTGCTTTAGAGCATTCTCTCATGGTGCAACCAAGATAGAGTTGCTTAACTCATTTTTGGTGAGCCTTATTGGGCTACACTAACTTTAAGCACTTTATCGAGTTCCTACTCCAATAGTGAAACCATTTAAAGACTCGAACGAGTCCAACATTTACCTCAAATCTTTATACTTTTTATTTGTTTTAACTTAAGTGACTCTAAGGAACCTTACCTTATAAGATATCTCCTTACAGGTGGCAGTACCAACTTAATGTTGAAACAAAGTAAGGATCCGTTTTTATCTCTATGAACATCTCCAATGAAGGTTTCTTCCCCTATTTAGCACCAAGCTAAAAAGCCACCTCCATTGGAATGTCAAAGAATATGGTGCTTGTTAAGACAGAGTCCTCTATTAGGCCCCCTCTATCTTCCTCATGCAGGCCCATATGTAGAGTTATTATGGTGATTATGTAGAAAATGTAATGATGTGAAGTTATTTGTGAGACCTATTTTGGTGGTATTGAACGGAGAGATTGAGTGTTTATTAATATTAAAAAAGTTTAAAGGAGTGATGTATACACGAGGAGTCCTCTTAATGACTCAATAAGGCACTCCTACTGGAAAGATGCATTTCTTTATCATATTTTGTTTTCCTTTTTAATTCAAATCCCATACCATCGTTTTTGCCATTTCATTATTTTTCAACACAATACCTATTCAAGTAATAATATTTTAAAGTCAAACTCAAAACAATATATAAAAATCCTATGCTATATATTAATTAAATCAAACATAATAATTTCTATAAAAGTAGCCACAATTAACAAAGAAAGAAATCATGCCTGAGCAGGGTAACTAATATACTTCAAAGCTTCAATTCCCATAGCAGGACCAATGGTGTTAGTAATTCCAGCACTCCAATAAGACCACCAAGGAGCCCCACCAGAATTTCCACCAGACCATATCTTTATCACTTTATTTACATAACAATCACAATAAAAAAGAGAAAAATGAGACATACACTATTTACACTTACCTCTAATAAAAATTCTATAATGCCAGTTATTTTCAAAATACAGTTATAAAGTGAGCTTATGTGACAATACAAAAAGTTTCCATTAGACGTATAAAACTAATTTACACCAACTCACTAAATCTCCTTAAACTCGTTAAAAACTGGAAGAAAAAAAATACACAAAGGCTGCACATTAATTCAAAAGATAGAGAAAATAAAAAAAGGAACAATTGGTATACAGAATAAGAAACTCACTTATATATGACCAGATTAAACACACCACGTTCTGTGCCAAGTTCAATACCGCAAGGTGTTCGAATCTTTCACCATCTGGACCGAATCGCTTCGTTGACCTGAAAATCAAATCACAGAGAGAAATCATTAATAAGTACTCGCATTTCAAAAATTCACAACGAATTTCGATTGAAATTGATTACGATGATCGAAGGATCGATTGTAGGAAGTGAAAATCTTACAGTGTTTCCTGAAGAATGCCTTGATAGATATAAGCCGACCAGATTCCGGCGACGCAGAAGACGAGTACAAGGATGCGGCGGAGACCTCCGCCGTGAGCTTCCATTGGAGCACGGAGATTTTCCGGTTTGGTTTTTTTGGGTGATTTGGGATTTTTATGTGAACCGGAATGAGAGAACCGGAACTGTGAAGATCGGAGAAGTGAAGGAATGAAGTGAAAAAAGTGTTGAGAGGGCGCCAAGTTAAGTAACGTGGGTTGTGCCACGTGGAGTGTTTTAATTGGTTTATGATACGCCATCGTGTTCCTCATTGGATGTGAAAACTCATGCCGTGTTTTCACGATTTCAGTGGTCCCATTTTTTAAAAACATATTTCATTTTAAAATCATTGAACATATTTTTAAATATATTAATGAATTAATATATTGATAAAATTAAATTTTAATTTTATATTTAATGTAATAATTTGAAGATATAACTTTATATATATTATATTTTATAACAATATATTATAAATATGTTAAAAATTAAAAAAAATTAATATGTATAAATTATTAAAAATTTAATATCTAATAAAAAAATTAAAATTTAATATAATAATTATAATAATATAAAAATATTATTTATATTTATTTAAATAGGTCGATCTGATGTACCTAAAACACTTATTATATGATTTGTAGTATAACATTTATTTACTAAATAACTTTTTTTTTAAATTTTGTTTTGTCTATTTAGAAAAAAAAAAAAAATCTAATCCGACCTAGATATGTCAGAGGCACATATCAGTCAGTCACCCTATTGTAGGTATATCAAATCCATTTATCCATTAATTAAGTAGATGTATGTTATTTATTCTCCTCCTCTTTCAATAAAAGAATTAAACCCCTCAAAATAGAGGAACTCATATTAAAGAATAACATTAATAATATTAATTGTTAGTAAATTAATTAATTGAAGTTATTATATATAAATAACTATTTATAGTTAGAATTTTATCTCTTAATTTTTTATACCATTTCTTTAAAGAATGTTATTAAAATGTACACATTTGACAACACATGTTTGAGTGAGCGCTATAAAGGACTTACGCCCGTACATTATATTATAACGTTTATATTATAAAACACTATAAAAGTGGCAATATAAAAACTACTTTTGGGATAGTGATGGAAGAGATTGAAAGAAGTGATGAGGTATCGATTGGAGATTTTAGAGTCAGTGTTTGATCTGTGTAGTGTTATGTTATGTCATAGCTAATTAGAAAGCAGAGAGATTGATTTGAACTTTTGTAATTGGATCAAAATGCCTTAATATCATATGACGTTGATAATAATGAGAGTAAGGTAGATATAAAAATTTGATTATTGTTCTCATGCTTAGATAGAGAGTAAGTTTAAATTTCGTAAGAATGGATGAGGTTAAATGGAGAAAAATTATTATTTTTAGTATTATGGAGTGTCACGTTTTCTCATTTAATATATTTTATATTTGTATTTTGTTTTGGATTCGAAATTGATACTTTTTGATGCAATTTTTTTTATCATTTTATTTACAAACAAAAAAACACAAATATTACCCTCTTTTACACTAAAAAAAAACAAACAATTTTTTTTTCCATTTCTCTTATGTTACATAAAACTCTCATTTGATTTTCACTTACTTCTCCCTTCTTTCTGTTATCCCTTACTTTTCCATGAAATCGTTTTTCCATCTTCTCTCGTGAAATTTCTCTCTCTTGTCTCATAAATTGTTTTGTTTCTCTCCCGTAACAATTCGGTTTTCTTTGATTGATTTCCTTTCATTTTCCTCTTCAATTTGTATTCCTCTTCCATTGTTTTCCTTCAATCGGATCTTTCTCATAACAATTAAACAAATTCGATTTTCCTCTTCTTCTTCTTCTTCTCTCTCTCTCTCTTAACAATTCGATTTTTCGGTAATGATTCCATTTAGTTCTTCTCTCAAATAGTAAAATCACTCATCTTCTCTCAAATAGTAAAATCACTCATCTTCTCTCAAATCATAAAATCGTTCTTTTTATCTCATATTCGATTTTGTTCATCGTTCATGATTCAACGATAATCGTTATTCCATCAAGTAAATGAAAATCGTTTTTCCTCTATTTGCAATTTGCATAGATTGGATTATTTAATTGATTTTCGTTTTTTAAATTTTAAAAATGAGTTGAAGTTCCATTGATTATGATTGAAGCTCATGTGTTTCTTTCTTCTATTTTTATATTCAGATTTAAAAAAGACGGTAGAAGAGCAAAAAATAAATATGAAGTTTCTCATCTTCAAATTTAGTTAATTTTCAACTAGTTTAGATTGATATTATTATTTTACTTCATGCTTATAGATTTCATATGGACTTTTTGGTTGAATTAATATTGTTTATGCGAACTATGATTAGCTGGTATTTGAGTGTTTAGTTCCTGTGATGCCTCTGGTTGAATTTACCTTGTTATTGTCCTTTTAATTTCATAATAAAATTCAAAATGCATGGGGATTGTATTAATGCACATGTAATTACATTTATTAATCTGAAATTACTTGTTCAATCTGAAATCACTTGTTCTATCTGAAGTTACATTTATTAATTCACACGTGATTTACCACTGCCATTGGTTCAGCTTACTAGCCCCCTGAAGATTATTATGCTCAGGAAGCTGTAATTATTCAAAATCAAAACTATAAGCACTTTTACCACTTAGATCCGTTCAAAATAATTTATTTTGGTTGGTTCGAGTTTTGAAAAAACAGTTTAAAAATAATTTATGCTACCGAAAATATTATTGGGTTGAGTCGCGGACCAAGTCGCTCTCTTTAAGACGTTTTGCGGCACTGTCCAAATTGTGCAAGGCAGCTGCACCGTGAAAAACATTTGTAGAATTACACCTTCAATATGGCAGTCGAATGACTGCCACTCGTAATATAGTACTAAGACCACTCGAAAGAAAGAAAAAAGGAGTAGTAAGAATAGATAGGGAGAAGGAGAGAAAAACCTCAGAAGAATGGAGAGTTTCTTTGTGTGATTACCAAATGAGCAGAACCCTCTATTTATAGAGAAGATCTGTTACTGGATCTGAGGGATTTTGGGATCCATCATACCATAATCACACTAAAAACGTGCCATATAATTCTAGGTTAAGTTGACTCCAAATTTTCTAGGGTTTTGACCAAGTGCGCGTCCACAAAACAAATGAGAAAATAGGTAGGGTTTTGACCATAAACCGAACCGCGCGAAATAAGGGGAATAACTTGACTAGATCAGAAATAATGTGTTGACTCAGTGGAGGGCTTACACGTGTCCAATCGTGTCAATTTAGTAAAAACGCAAGCATTCCTTTTTAGAAAATAAATAAATAATTTTTTAATTTTCTTTGTACTAAAAAAAGTAATACGTCGTAATAGAAAATGACAAAAGTAATTAAGTAATTACATCATAAATATAACCAGTTGAAATAGTTTCGGGAATTAATATTCAAAATATACAAATAGAAAATACACCGAGGCTATTAGACCAGTTAGACAACGCTCATACTCCTGGGGTATTCTCGGAAGACACCTGCGCAGAAGTGCTGCTCCAAGAATGCTCTCTCTGTGACACCCTAAATCCCAAATTTATTTAATTTTTTTTTCTTTCAGATTTTAATTTAAAAATAATAGAGTATAAATAAATAAATAAATAAAACTTTTGAACAATTTCTTTAAGGCAAAAGTATCACTTAATCGTGGACAAGTCATATTAATCCAAAGTTTCCATCAGTTTAACAATTTGATGGTCATAACAGTGATCAAATTAAATTCTTTTTGAAGCACACGTACATAAGTTACTGATAATTATAAATGTAGTCCCAACCCGATGTCACTATCAGAGCAAAATTTCCTCAAATTACAGATGTTCAAATATGAAATTAACAGAAGGAAGATGATAAAAGTCTTCAAGATTCAAATTACAGATGTTCAAATATGAAATTAACAGAAGGAAGATGATAAAAGTCTTCAAGATGAGACGTGTAACACCCCGAGTTTAAAATACAGCGCGAGTGCATTTTTTTTTCAAATAAATATTTATAATGAGTTTTCCAAAATTAATTCGAAGGGAATTAAAATAATTACTTAATTCTGGAAATTTAATGATAAACAATAAAACATTTTTGAAAGGTAATAATGTCATAACATTCCCAAAAGTCAATATCAGAGTGCGGAATAAATAGTACAACAATTGTTTTTCAAAATAAAAACAAAATACATTTCCAGCTCAAATCCTAATACATCAAGTCTAACTGATCATGCGCTAAAGCTACAGTAGCACGGATTTCCTCCGCATCCCAAGCAAGTCTTCTCCGAATCTGTCGCTCGCCTCGACATGACCTCCTCCTCCTCCTCATCATACAGAGAGGGGTCGGTCTCCTCATAAGACAGATCAATACATATTATAGGTCGCTTCGGCGGAGCTGGAATCTCATAACAATCGTCAGAGATCCTTGACGGACCCGGAATCTCAGTTGCTACTAGCTTTGGCTCATCAGTCTTCCCTTCTGCCTCAGACTCAAGTATAACTCCCCCAGTCACCGGGTTGGGAGTCACCACTCCTATGGTGGCCTCCGTGTCAACCCCTCTAACGGACTCCTCAGCATCGTCGAAAATTCCATGCGCCTCCAATACCAAACGGGAAGGCACAGGAAAGTCTATACTCGCATGCGTGCGCTCTACGAAATCCTCCACGCCGTCGGTTCTGCTCGTCCGCTCCAACCACCCCATGTAAGTCGCCCTGCTTGAGATGGGGTTAAATACCCAAGCAGTGCACGAATAGCGATCAAGGAAGTTCAACGACGTTTCCGTCGTTCGGGTACCCACGGGTGGCATGGGTTTGGGGGGGCATCTGAGGGCAAAGCCCACAATATAATAGCAAGGGTCACCGACCGAAATTAACAATTAATCACATAGCATATATTTCACAGCAACAAATATATCCATGATATAACATATGATAATGAGGAAAGATAATCATGCTCATTTGAAATTTAATGACATATATGCCTTTTCAAAAACAGCAGCCAATTATTATGAAATATGTGGTAAGTACAAACAACACCTCAGCAAATCACAATCATTAAATCAGAAATTCAGATTCTGAACAGTACTCACACACATTCAATTTCCACTCATTCATCATATAATCAAACGTGACCCATCGGTCAATCCCTCAATGCAATATGTATATGCTTATGTATACAATTTTCTTGGAATCACCAAGGTGCAGTCGCTCAACAGACCAGCACAATATGTTTGACATTAACGGCCCTCAAGACCAGGGTGCAATCGCTCAACAGATCAGCACCAGTGCAGACGCTCAACAGTCCAGCACTCGTGCAGTCGCTCAACAGACCAGCACGTTTGACATATACCAAGGTACAATCGCTCAACAGATCAGTACCTAGTGCAGACGCTCAACAGTCCAGCACTCGTGCAATCGCTCAACAGATCAGCACGTGGTTGCGCATTACTCTGTGGCCCATCGCGGGTACCACTTGACTATGCAATGCATGAATATGCAGTGTTTCATTTCTCTAGAAACAGTATGCAAAATTAGAACATTCATGCTTTTCATCATGTTTAAAATATCTCAGCACAGTCAGAATTATCATCATCACAATCATGATTAAACAGCCAAGTATTCATTAACATTTTGAAATGTTCTACCAAACTCTTAAAATTCAAATGCAGTGTTTAAAACTGGGATTTCTGGAATTACAGATGTCACTATCAGAGCAAAATTTCCTCAAATTACAGATGTTCAAATATGAAATTAACAGAAGGAAGATGATAAAAGTCTTCAAGATTCAAATTACAGATGTTCAAATATGAAATTAACAGAAGGAAGATGATAAAAGTCTTCAAGATGAGACGTGTAACACCCCGAGTTTAAAATACAGCGCGAGTGCATTTTTTTTTTCAAATAAATATTTATAATGAGTTTTCCAAAATTAATTCGAAGGGAATTAAAATAATTACTTAATTCTGGAAATTTAATGATAAACAATAAAACATTTTTGAAAGGTAATAATGTCATAACATTCCCAAAAGTCAATATCAGAGTGCGGAATAAATAGTACAACAATTGTTTTCCAAAATAAAAACAAAATACATTTCCAGCTCAAATCCTAATACATCAAGTCTAACTGATCATGCGCTAAAGCTACAGTAGCACGGATTTCCTCCGCATCCCAAGCAAGTCTTCTCCGAATATGTCGCTCGCCTCGACATGACCTCCTCCTCCTCCTCATCATACAGAGAGGGGTCGGTCTCCTCATAAGACAGATCAATACATATTATAGGTCGCTTCGGCGGAGCCGGAATCTCATAACAATCGTCAGAGATCCTTGACGGACCCGGAATCTCAGTTGCTACTAGCTTTGGCTCATCAGTCTTCCCTTCTGCCTCAGACTCAAGTATAACTCCCCCAGTCACCGGGTTGGGAGTCACCACTCCTATGGTGGCCTCCGTGTCAACCCCTCTAACGGACTCCTCAACATCGTCGAAAATTCCATGCGCCTCCAATACCAAACGGGAAGGCACAGGAAAGTCTATACTCGCATGCGTGCGCTCTACGAAATCCTCCACGCCGTCGGTTCTGCTCGTCCGCTCCAACCACCCCATGTAAGTCGCCCTGCTTGAGATGGGGTTAAATACCCAAGCAGTGCACGAATAGCGATCAAGGAAGTTCAACGACGTTTCCGTCGTTCGGGTACCCACGGGTGGCATGGGTTTGGGGGGGCATCTGAGGGCAAAGCCCACAATATAATAGCAAGGGTCACCGACCGAAATTAAAAATTAATCACATAGCATATATTTCACAGCAACAAATATATCCATGATATAACATATGATAATGAGGAAAGATAATCATGCTCATTTGAAATTTAATGACATATATGCCTTTTCAAAAACAGCAGCCAATTATTATGAAATATGTGGTAAGTACAAACAACACCTCAGCAAATCACAATCATTAAATCAGAAATTCAGATTCTGAACAGTACTCACACACATTCAATTTCCACTCATTCATCATATAATCAAACGTGACCCATCGGTCAATCCCTCAATGCAATATGTATATGCTTATGTATACAATTTTCTTGGAATCACCAAGGTGCAGTCGCTCAACAGACCAGCACAATATGTTTGACATTAACGGCCCTCAAGACCAGGGTGCAATCGCTCAACAGATCAGCACCAGTGCAGACGCTCAACAGTCCAGCACTCGTGCAGTCGCTCAACAGACCAGCACGTTTGACATATACCAAGGTACAATCGCTCAACAGATCAGTACCTAGTGCAGACGCTCAACAGTCCAGCACTCGTGCAATCGCTCAACAGATCAGCACGTGGTTGCGCATTACTCTGTGGCCCATCGCGGGTACCACTTGACTATGCAATGCATGAATATGCAGTGTTTCATTTCTCTAGAAACAGTATGCAAAATTAGAACATTCATGCTTTTCATCATGTTTAAAATATCTCAGCACAGTCAGAATTATCATCATCACAATCATGATTAAACAGCCAAGTATTCATTAACATTTTGAAATGTTCTACCAAACTCTTAAAATTCAAATGCAGTGTTTAAAACTGGGATTTCTGGAATTTTTACAAATCTGTATTCGAATACAGCTTCCTTGTATTCGAATACAGAAGCCAAAAATAGTGCAGAATCACACTCTGTATTCGAAGACAACCCTCTGGTATTCGAATACAGAGGCAGTCTCAGTGCACAAAACAACATCTTTCATTACATCAGTAAAGTCATAAAAACTTTATCACCACCACTTCAAAATATCACCAAAAGTTCCATTTTAATTGCCCACAACAATCCCAACATTCCCCAAACACTCATGGTTTACAAAACACTCTTAAAAACTTGGAAATTCTGTAACTCGAATCTGTATTCGAATACAGACCAGAATAACATCAGAATAACATGCAGCATCACAGAGCAGCAAAACACAACCAGAATGCATTTTTGCATTTTCAAAATAGTTTTATGAACATGCATTTTTAAATCATGTTTGAAATAACATTCAAGACATTTTCCACTTTCCCACATAAACAACACAACTTTAGTGCATTCAGCCCAAACAGCACTCATGACAGAGCTTTTAAAACGTCAAAAAAGATGCATTTTTCATTTCTTTCAAGCATCAGGTAAACCAGTTTCAAAACAGTAATGAAAACACTAGTAATGCCATGAAAATTATGCACTTACAGCCCTAATGCAACTAGAAAGTGGAAGGTATGCGTCAAAAACGGCGAAACTCCCGCATGCGTTTGCTGCTACAAAACTGAGTTCTCTAGCTCCGTAATGGTATGGGGATTAACTTTTGTACTGGGGTTTTAGTGTTTCAGTGCTTGGATTTTCAAGTAA
The DNA here is from genome assembly GCA_037974295.1 of Cicer cuneatum. NCBI lineage: Eukaryota > Viridiplantae > Streptophyta > Magnoliopsida > Fabales > Fabaceae > Cicer > Cicer cuneatum. Next base: position 11,153,430 of record JBBPBO010000003.1, on the reverse strand, counting down.
TGGTGTTTTGAGGAACTCCCTCCTTTCCACTTTGTAGTCGTGACTAGAAATGGGGAAAGCAGAAACAGAAAACAGAATGGGAGGGAAAATGGGGTACTGTTACATGCAGTATGGGCAGTGAGGAAGGAGGGATGGTGTTCTGATTTCACCATCCTTCTCACTCCTATTTATAGGCTTTTGTGGTGCCACCTCACCCAAAAATAATATTAAAATAATGCTGGCTCATTCAGCACTTAATTGCTTGTAATTAGTCACTAATCCTCAATTAACTGCCCGATTAATTTAATTACCTGTAATTAAATTAATTTAATCTTCATCCAATAATTTTTATTTCATCCTCCAAAATAAATATTTATATATATATTCACTCAAACATACATATATTAAATATTTTACAAATATCCCCAAAAATACAATTAAAATTAATTCCATAATTTTAATTAAAAATTTAGGGTCTTACAAGACGACTTCCTACACATTGAGAGTATTAATCTTCACCTGCAGCTTGTAGCTCGTATGCGTCCACGATCAAGCTCATTCAGTTGTACTTCCCCGAATCACTAGGTTTGTCAAACCCTCCCTATATGATGATAAAATAATCCTCACTCCAAAACTACAGCATCTATCTCATACGTACTGGATTATCATAACTCAATAATTTTCAGTTGTACTTCACAATATTCATCATTATATATATATATATATATATATATATATATATATATATATATTTTAGTCAATCACAATAAAACCCCAATATTTGGTCTACACTATTCACAATACACAGTCCAATCACATAATAAGAAATCAAACAGGTGGAACATTCAAGTAATATCATAATTTCAATCAAGTTACAAGAACACTCAAGTACATATCATTCATACAATAACAATCAGCATAAGGTTCTAAAACTAGACAGTATGAAATCTTGATATACATAAATTCACAGCAATTCTATAGGTTGCTAAAATATATTTTAGTCTTCCCTATTACCATCCATATATTATTAATTAATTATTATCACTCAATAAGGCTCGACCATACGTAGTAAGCCCCAGATCAATATATGGGAATTTCAGTATTCCCGTTCATCTCATGTCATTTTATACTCATAATACCGAACTTCATCTCACCCCTTACCTTGGCTGAAGATTTTTCTCAACGAAGCTGATCCGTTGATGTAATGTGTCGCGTCTTTGCCAATCACCGTCTCTAACAGCCTAGTCTTTGAAATCAATGTATGATTTTGATATTAAGAGTTGCGGCTGGATGCAACAGGGCAGTAGTCAATTCAATTTTTTTCTTCCTAATAGAACGGGGAAACAGAGACACGGAATGCACGACCATCTCCTTTATTCACTTATATACCTATCTATACGTACTAATAGTATTAGGTATATTATTAGGCTTATTATCAGACCTATACACTTAGCCCATGACCCTTATTATTATTAATATTATTATTATTATCATTATTATTATTATTATTGTTAATATTACTACAATCATAAACCCACTCTACTAATGCTTATGTTAATAGACTAATGTAGCAACACACACGTTTACTTCTTATTTTCTTTTATATATATATATATATTAAAACAAAATTGAATATTATTAATATTAATAATTTAAATAAATCATTAGGGCGAACACATAGGACAAACACGAAGGAAATTATCGCACATGTCAACATACGGATAATAATAGTTGTGCATTATATTTTATAATTAAAATATAATAATAAGAAATTGGGGTGTTACACTCTCCCCCCATGTTCACGTCAAAAAAATTTGGATCATAGACCCACTAACAATAGTCACTGTCAAGGTACGTCATAAGTACAATCATCCCAAAATGAAATAAGTACAACCACCAAAACACTAGGGCTCTATACAACAAAAACTAATCTGATCATGCACTAACAACTACAATAACAAGGGTTACCACCACACTCTCCACAAGTCTCGTCTAACGCAGTCACTCGCCTCGACGTGACATCCTCCTCCTTATCAGCCAGAGAAGGATCAGTCTCCTCTGAAGTTAGATACACCCACGATATAGGTCGCTTTGGCGGCGCTGGAATCTCGAAACAGTCCTCTACCGCCCTAGACGGTCCTGGAATGTCAACCCCCGCTGGCGTTAACCCTTTGTCCTTCTCACCCGCTCCTAGTTCAGGCACCGCATCTCCTGCTACCACGGTAGAAGTCACCATACCTACAGTGGCCTCCGTCGCACCTCCAACTGTAGGACCCTTTGTGTCCGTAAATACCCCATTCGCCTCGAGTACCAATCTTGAAGGTACCAAAAAGTCGATCTGCCCGTGAGTGTGCTCCACATACGACACTGCCTCGACAATCCTACTGGTTCTCACCACCCTCCCAGTATATGGTAGCCCTGCTTGAGATGAGGTCGTATACCCAAGCCGTCGGCATATGACGATCAGGGAAATCTAACGACGTCTCCGTCGTCAGGGTAATCGTCGGTGGTATGAACTCGGGTATCATATGAGGGCAAAGCCCAATTTTCCACAATAATGTAAAGGGTCACCAACCGAAAATAACAGTTAACAATTACCAAATATGACAAAGTCAACAATACATACATAGCAGTTCCAGCAAGATAACAACATTGACAAGATACGTATACCCACTTATTGAAAATGTATAACATCTAAGTTTTCGACGAAACAAAAGATTTAAAATACAGATCATGTTGCAAGCCCAAGTACAATCAACAATCACAACAACTTATTAGGAACTTAGAATTTAAGGTACTTGCACATATCATTTCCACATATCAGAATCATAACAATCATGCCTCGCATGTCAAACCGAGGTGCAGTCTCTCACAGACTAGCACAATTTACTTAAAGTGTAGCCTATCACAGGAAGTACACATAAGTTAAATCCCCGTAAGGATAAGATGGACCATCTAATCACGTGGAACCACCCTGTAGCCCATCACAGTCACTACTTAACTTCGTGGCCCATCACGGTCACCACTTAACGAAAAAACCCTCATCGAAGGGGCGTAAATCATAATTGTACCGCCTATCACAGACCTTAGTACTAATTACCGAGGTGCAGTCTCTCACGGACTAGCACAATTTACTTAAAGTGTACCCTATCACAGGCACTACACACAAGTTAAATTCTCGTACGGATAGAATGGACCATCTAATCACGTGGAACCACCCTGTAGCCCATCACAGTCACTACTTAACTTTACGACCCATCACAGTCACCGCTTAACTCTGTGGCCCATCGCGGTCACCAGTTAACTATGCAATGCATGAGCGTACTCTGTTTCTCTTCACTGAAATCAGTACGTAAATGCAAATATGAAACCCGGACACTTCACCACCATTACAGAAACAATCTCAAGAGAACCTCATATAATTTATCATATGCCTTAAAAATGTTTTCCAAGCGATTAAGTGCATGAACAAATATTTAAAAATAGAATTTTTGACAAATATCCAGGTTGTATTCGAATACAGCTTCTTGTAGCCTAATACATATGCTAAGTTAGTAGCAAAGTCTGCAGTTCTATATTCGAATATGAAGGAGTCGTAGCCGAATACAGATGCTAAGTCAGAAACAAAATCTGCAGTTCTGTATTCGAATACAAAAGAGTCGCAGCCAAATACAAATGCTAAGTCAGAAGCAAAATCTACAGTTCTGTATTCGAATACGAAGGAGTCGTAGCCGAATACAGATGACAAGTTAGTAGCAAAAATCACGTATTTGTATTCGAATACGAGGTTCAAAATTTGAATAAAAATTGGACTTTACAGAAGTGTATTCGAATACGCTAGTGTCGTATTCGAATACATCTTCGAAAATAGTATAATTTTTCAAGTAAATTTCAACTTGAGCTCAAACTCCTTTCTTTGAAAATAACCACAATCACAACAACAATCAATTTCTCAACAACAACCATAACATCTTGAACACAACAACAACATCATCAACAACAATATCTCAGCAAAAATGAGTCTTGATCATCAACGAAACAACAATGACATTTTTATTGTCAAAACATAACATAACTTTTCAACAAAGACAATACATTAATCATCCATCAAACATACATTTAGAGTTGCTACATGCAAACTAAAAAGTTGGAAGGAGCCCCTTACCTTTGTTACGCTTTTTCAACCGTTTTCGTTACCGCAATTAAATACGGCGAAACTCTCGTTCGCGTCGTCGCTATCAAAGTGTCAAGAGGAGTAACTTTCCATCTTGACACTTCTCGAATGGAAGCTTAGATTTTGAAGTAATCTAGGATTTGAGTTTGGTTTTTCTTGCTACCAACATAAACAGAAAAGAAAGGAGAAGGAAACATAAACAGAAAAGAAAGGAGAAGGAAAGAATGGTGCGCGGCAGGTAGGAGGATGTTTTTTGTTTTTCTCTTTCTTTCTTTTTGATTTTGTTTTCCTTTCTCATATACATATACATACATATATATATACTACTTACTCACTAAGTATTATATATGTATATTATACTTCCGCCAACTGTATAAATATATTTATATATATATATTATAATTAAAACTAACCCACAATTAACTAAATACTCCTATTGCAACTCTATTGACAGATAAAATTTGATAACTGTCCGGTATTAAATTTCTCGTAATATAATTAAATTATTCTTCGACAAATAATTTTAGTCGTTCTCAAAAAAAAAATATATATATATATATAAATATATATACAAATATTAATCATATTACAAACACCTCAAAATATAATTTTGATACTTAATCCATAAATTACTTTAAAATTAAGGGTCTTACATGCGTGTGTCGTGATTTATTTTGCATGCGTTCTCGCCCCTTCACAAAATTGGGGTACCCTTTGGGGCACACCCTAAGTACCATACCTCCACCTTATAAACACTACTAGAATGTGTAATCTCTCATATGTGGGACTTCTATTTTTCAATTCACATACTAGCTCTATTTGTTCTTCATTTCCAACAATCCCCCACTTGAATTTAAAAAAAAGGTTTTGAAATAGCGTCAAACGCTTTCATAAGATCGTGCATAAACAAAGGTGTATATGACTTGAACCTTTGCATAGCAAGTAAGATTCTTATTTAACAAGAGTGACTCGTAGTCTTGAACTCTACCTCAGACATCAAAAAGCCCTTGCATTTATGGCCCGACATGTCTATCCCAGTATAGTGAAAGCTCTAGGAATTTTTGCCCTGAAATCCATAGGAAACGGCCCCATTTCCACATTCACATATGTGAGTCTATCAAGAGTACTCCTGTAGCTTGGTACTCCCTCCACATAGAATATAGATCTCATTATGAGTTTCTATTATCTCAGTCTTCCATCACTTCAGGATTCATGCTTTCGTTAAATGTAATAACATGTAATAGTCATATCCTTTTGGATGTATTTATGACTTTCTCTCTAGCGAATCCTTTCGTCAAAGGATCTGCTAAATTATCATCAGTGCGTACATGATCCATTATTACAGCTCCTTTAGTAAGTAATTATCTAACTGTGTTGTGCTTACGACGTATTTGTCGTCTCTTACCGTTGTAATAACGATTCTCAATTTTTGCAATAGTTGCGGTACTATCGCAGTGGATCAACACTAAAGGTGCAAACACGGGAAGGGGGGTTGAATTGTGTTTGACTAACTTGAATACTTTTTCTGTTTTTGCAGTTTTATAACAAAACCTGATGTATGAATCAAACAGAGTTAGCAGCAGATATAAAGTAAAAAATAAAACACAGAATTTTATACTGGTTCACCGTTAACGAGGCTACGTCCAATCCCTTCACTTTGAAGGATTTCACTAATTCAAAACCTTGAATTACAACAATACCACTGACCCTCCAAGTCAGTCTTCTCAAACAGTCTAACAATCATAGACTTTTGAGGAATACATCACCTAGACTTCTCAAGTCAAGTCTTCTCCTACCAATCTGACAACCGTAGATTGTAGAAGGAATTACAACGCCTTGAATCTAATTGCTAAGTAATCTGTTACCCCTTTTGACTCCCTCAAATTGTAGACTCTACTTCAACAACTTAGATCTAACATAAGGGAAAGAAAAACACGAGTGCTTGCTTCTGAAAAGCTGGAACTCACAATTAACCTCACTGAAAACTTGAGTGTTTGCTTTTGGAAGTGTATGACTCTTTTGTGATTTTTCGATGCTAAGTCTTCTGCCTTGAGCCTCCTTTTATAGATGCAGATTAGGGTCTCTTCCAAGCTTAAATTCGAGCTGTATCTTGCTGGATTCTTTTGCAAAAATAACTTGTCCGATCGTGTTTCTCTTAAATAAAAAACATATCTTTTTCTGCTCCAGATTGCCTTCAAAAATAAATTTGACGAATCCTGACTTTAATTAATTCTGGAACAAATCTTTCGTCCCGCCAATAGCTTCTGAATTCCACAAGACTTCACTTTATTTTTGTATCGAATCTGTTTAATACTTTGATTAAATATAATCACGACTCCACTGATCATGATTTAATCTGGACCGCTTGATCTTCTGCTCTCGTCCACATCTATGATCCTTTGCTTTCGGCCAACCCTGGACCACACTTTCTTATCTTCTGATCTCGACCACTCTTGACTTGCAATCTGATCTGCTGTGACCCTCCTTTCTTTTTATCTCTCTTTTTCTACTTATTTCTCCTTTTTTTTCTCTCTCTCCCCCTGTTTGTCATAAGCCAAAAAGAGGTACTACTATTTTTGTATTTTTGTTTTTCTCTTTACAAAGTACAAAAATTAAAAACAAAAATAAAAGACATAAATTAAAATTACAAGAAAATTAAAAACTCATAAGAAGACTACTTGAGCTAGTCATATATGGAGATAATGTTGAGATGCTTCTTGATGAACTCGAACCTATCTTCGGGTAATGCTTTGGTGAAGATGTCAGCCCATTGATGATCGGTGTCCACAAACTGGATGCTTAAAGTCCCTTTTTGAACATGGTCCCTAACGAAATGGTATTTTATTTGAATGTGTTTGGCTGTAGAGTGTAAGATAGGGTTCTTGGTTAGGTTTATGGCTGAAGTGTTATCACAGAACAAAGGGATATTGGTTTCAAAGATGTTGTAATCTTCAAGTTGGTGTTTCATCAAGATTAACTGTGAGCTGCATCCTGCTGCTGATATATACTCAACTTCGGCTGTTGACATAACAATGGTGCTTTGTCTTTTGCTTGACCAAGAGATCAAATTATCACCTAAGAAAGTGCAGTTGCCGCTTGTACTTTTCCTTTCCAGCTTGTCTCCAGCATAGTCGGAATCACAAAAACCTCTGAGTTTGTAGGTGGGGGTTTTCTTGTATAATAGGGTAAGGTTGGTGGTTCCTTTAAGGTATCTCAGAATTCGTTCGACAGGAGTTAAATGGGATTCCCTAGGGTCAGCTTGAAAACGGGCACAGACACAAACACTAAACAAGATGTTAGGTCTAGAAGCAGTTAAATAAAGAAGGGATCCAATCATACCTCTGTATGTTTTTTGGTCTACCTTTTGGCTGGTTTCATCTTTCTCAAGTGAGCAGGTTGGGTGCATGGGGGTGGCCATAGGCTTACATTCACTCATTTTGAACTTTTTAAGAAGTTCTTTAGTATATTTAGATTGGTGAATGAGTATACCTGATTTCCCTTGGTGAATCTGAATTCCCAGGAAGAACTTGAGTTCTCCCATCATGCTCATTTGAAACTCTTTCTGCATTAGGTCAGAAAACTCCTTGCACAAGGTGCCATTAGTAGATCCAAAGATGATATCATCAACATAAACTTGAATAATTAAAATATCATTTTTAATGGATTTCATAAATAGAGTATTATCAATCTGGCCTCTATCAAATTCATTCTTAAGCAGAAAGTTACTAAGTCTTTCATACCATGCCCTTGGTGCTTGTTTTAAACCATATAAAGATTTCTTAAGTTTAAAAACATAGTTTGGAAAATCAGAATTTTCAAATCTAGGGGGCTGTTTGACATAGACTTCCTCACTTATGTAGCCATTTAAGAATGCACTTTTAACATCCATGTGATACAGAATTATATCGTGATTAGCATCAAATGATAAAAGAATTCTAATTGCTTCTAACCTGGCCACTGGAGCAAATGTCTCAGTGTAATCGATACCTTCTTGTTGACTGTATCCTTGAGCTACTAATCTGGCTTTGTTCCTTACCACTTCACCTTTTTCATTGAGTTTATTCCTGAACACCCACTTGGTTCCAATAATGTTTTTGTTTGGTCTGGATACCAGATCCCAAACATCATTCCTTTGGAATTCATCCAGCTCTTCTTTCATTGCAAGTATCCAACCTTCCTCTGCCAAAGCCTCATAAACATTGCTTGGTTCAATTGTTGAGAGTAAACCAAATAGACTGGTTTCTCTACTTGATGATCTGGTCTTTAAAGGTTCTGTCGCACTGCCAATAATGAGAGTTTCTGGCTTTGAAGACTTGTACTTCCATCCATTCTTTCCCTCTGACTTGTCTTCAGAGTCAGCATGTTCTTCTTCCTTGCTTTTATCTTTCTCAGGTTCTGCTGCTGGTTCAGCTTCTGGTTCCTGTGCCTCTGGTTCACCTGCAATTTCCTCATCTTTCTTTGACTTTTCGGAGTCAAGCTGTTTATCATCAAACTTAATGTGGATTGATTCTTCCACAGTGTTAGTTTCTTTGTTAAACACTCTATAAGCTTTTGATCTCTCAGAGTAACCAATACAGGTACACTTTTGATATCTAGAGTCAAACTTAGCTAAATTATCTTTAGTGTTCAACATAAAACAAGTACAACCAAATTGCTTGAAGTAGGAAATGTTAGGTTTCTTACCTTTCCACAGTTCATATGGAGTTTTATTTAAGATTGACCTGATGTACACTCTATTCTGAATGTAGCAAGCTGTGTTGACAACTTCTGCCCAAAGGTAGGTGGCAAGCTTCATATCATTCAACATGGTTATGGCCATCTCCTGCAATGATCTATTCTTTCTTTCCACCACTCCATTCTGTTGAGCTGTTCTGGGGGATGAGAAGTTGCGAGAGATACCATGCTTTGTGTTGCTGATCGAACCTTGCTCTTTCTCTATCAGAATCAGAGTCAGACCAAACTCAGCTTTTGTTCGAGCCATCAAAGCCAGTTCTGCTTCTGGCCTGTTTGAGCAGTTTCCTTGACTTTGCTTTGGTCGATAAATCATGTTCCTCTGATGATTCTGGAACATGTTTTGGTTCTGGTAACTTTGGTGAATTTGGTGTATCTGGTGATTCTGATAACCTTGATGATTCTGGTGATTTGGGTGAATCTGGTGATTTTCATGGTTCTGATGAATCTGGTGATTCTGGTAATTCCTTTTCTAGTTCTGGTTCCAGTACTGATTCTGATTATGGTTCCAGTACTGATTCTGATTCCGGTTCCAGTGTTGGTTCCGGTTCTAGTTTTTGTGCTTCTGATACTAGTTCCAGTTCTAGCTCTGGTTCCAGTTCCTGTTCTGATTCTGGTTCCAGTTTTGATTCTAGTTCCAGTTCTAGTTCTGATTCTGATTCTGGTTCTAGTTGAGTTAACCAGACCTTCTTCCATCAGACTCAGATTGCCTATGTCTGGTTGTAGAAGGAACATAAACCTTCTTCTGCTTGTGCATTGCCAACATCCATTGTCCAGGCACCATTGTTGGTGTCTCCTTTTGGTTGCTCAGAATATCTGCAACATAGACAATTTGATCTTTCGGTACCCAGAACTGATTGGGTCCAGGTTTGTTAGTTTTAACAGCTCTATGATCTAATTCAGATTTTACCATTGGACAAGATAATTCAGAGTGACCATTCTTAGCACAAACAATGCATAAAACATCAGAATGAACGACTTTAGTTTCTGTAAAACCAAGACATCTCTTTCCACTGTTACTTTTTCCATAAATCATAGATGCACATTTACTTCTTTCCATTCCATTAGAAATAAAGTTTTGAAAAAATTGTTCATGCATATCAGATTCACAAACAGTTTTGGGAGTGGAACAAATATTACTTTTGAGAGTTTGGTTTTCAGATTTGAGTCTTGCAACTTCAGTTTTAAAATCCTTGTTTTCAGTTGCATACTCAGAATTTCGATTCTTTAAAACTTGGACTTCTTTGGTTAGATTTTTCTTATCTTCCCTAAGAGTTTTCAGTTTTAAAGACATCTTATTGTTTGCATTTAAAAAGTCTTTTAAAGCCTCAATTAATTCAGATCTAGTGAGATCAGAAAATACCTCACGGTCTTCATCTTTTGATTCTGTTCCAGAGCCTGAGCTGTATCTAGAACTTGAGTAGGTATGAGCCATCAGAGCCAAAATTGCTTCCTCTGATGTGCTTCCAGTCTTGCCTAAATGACAGCTTTGATCATTCTTCCTTCTGCCTGTTTTCCTTCCTGAAGCTGTGCCTTTATGAGGTCTAGAGGCAGACCTGATGTGTGCCATCATTGCTGTTTCTGCCTCGTCTTCATCAAACGATTCTTCTTCTGATTCTGATGCATCCCAGGCTGCCATCACACCCTTCTTTCTGAATCTAGAACTCTTCTTGTGCTGTTTGCCTTTTTCCAGATTTGGACATTCTGACTTGATATTGAAGGTGCAAACACGAGAAGGGGGGTTGAATTGTGTTTGACTAACTTGAATACTAATTGTGTTTTTATTCATACATCAAGTTTTGTTTTAAAAGTGTAAAAACATGAAAAGTATTCAAGTTAGTCAAACACAATTCAACCCCCCTTTGAAGGTGCAAACACAAGAAGGGGGTTTGAATTGTGTTTGACTAACTTGAATATTTTTCCTGTTTTTACACTTTTAAAACAAAACTTGATGTATGAATAAAAACAGAGTTAACAGCGGACATAAAGTAAAAATAAAACACATAATTTTTATACTGGTTCACCGTTAACGAGGCTACGTCCAGTCCCTTCACCTTGAAGGATTTCACTAATTCAAACCTTGAATTACAACAATTCCACTAACCCTCCAAGTCAGTCTTCTCAAACAGTCTAACAATCCTAGACTCTTGAGGAATACAGCACCTTGACTTCCTAAGTCAAGTCTTCTCCTGCCAATCTGACAACCCTAGATTGTAGAAGGAATTACAACGCCTTGAATCTAATTGCCAAGTAATTTGCTACCCCTTCTGACTCCCTCAGATTGTAGACTCTACTTCAACAACTTAGATCTAACACAAGGGAAAGAAAATAACACGAGTGCTTGCTTCTTGAAAGCTGGAACTCACAATTAACCTCACTGAAAACTTGAGTGTTTGCTTTGGAAGTGTATGACTCTTTTGTGATTTTCGATGTTAAGTATTCTGCCTTGAGCCTCCTTTTATAGATGCAGATTAGGGCCTCTTCCAAGCTTAATTTCGAGCTGAATCTTGCAGGATTCTCTTGCAAAAATATCTTGACCAATTGGGCTTTATTTAAATAAAAAACATATCTTTTTTAAGCTTCAGATTTTCTTTCAAATATAACTGGCCAATCATGTCTTTAGATTCTTCCCGCCAACAGCTCCTGAATTCCACAATACCTCACTTTATTTTTGTAACAAATCTTTTCAATACTTTGATCAAAATAAATTAAAATCTCCACCGTTAATCCTCTTGATTAAATCTGGACCATTTGATCTTATGCGCTAGTCCATATTTGGACCATACTAAGTGATATGCTGTGATCCTCTGATTTCGGCCATCCCAGGACCACACTTCCTAACCTTTTGATCTTCTGATCTCGGCCATCCTGGTCTAGCAAACTGATCTGCTGTGATCCTCTGATCTCGGCCACGGCTGGACCACACGTCCTGACCTTCTGATTTCGGCCAACATGGGGCCATGGTCTGATCTTCTGATCTCGGCTAACACTGGGCCAAATACTTAAATCTGAACCATTGATCTGAAAATCTTCCCTCTGATCTGGACCAATTATGGACTTGGTCTGGATTAAACTGAAATTAAATCTGGACAAATAATATTTCAGTCTGGACATTTTACCTTATGTTTTGGATCAGTTCTGGATCAATTCTGGAGTTCTGGTCTGGACTTAGTTTCATACCCTGAACCATGTTATCTTCTGGTCTGGGTCAAATCTGGATTAATTCCTTTGTTCTGGACCCATTTATTTACTCTCTGATTAAGTATGGATCAAGTCTGGGCTGTTTATCATTTCACTGTCAGGCCATCTTCTGGTCAGAATAACTTCTAGAATAAATCTGACATTTGACATATTTTGGTATGGAACAACTCTCCCTATGGCAGGCTTCCTTCTGGTCTGGTCCAGGTCTCCTTCTGACTTTGCTTCCTTTTGATCTGGGCCAGCAAAGATATCCTCTGGTAGTGTTTTGACATCCTGGTGTATCCTCTGGTAATTCTAGGATGCATTCTGGATGCTTTTTCTGCCTCTGCAAACTTCATTTTCTGGTGGTATTTAATGTAACAATTCAAGGTACAAAATAAGATTACATGGAATGCTTTTGTAAACATCAAAATCCTAAGTATTTAGAACCAACTTGGTTCCAACAGATATGTCCAGGTTCATTGCATCCATAACAGACGATGTTCTTCTTGTCAAATTCTTCCTTTCCTTTGCTGTTATGTTTCTTCTTGAAGCTTCTCCTATTCCTATTTTCCCAGATCTTAACCATCTGTTTTGTTAAGTAAGCCATATCATCACTGTCATTGTCGCTATCCTCTGATTTTGGTGCTGCGTTTGCAGCTTTCTTCTGTTTCGATTTCAGGGCCAGATTCTTCTTCTTCTTTGGTTCATCTGCTTCCAGCTCTATTTCATGAGACTTGAGTGAACTGATCAGATCTTCAACTTTTAATTTATTTAGATCTTTGGCTTGATAAATTGCAGTAACCATTGGTCTCCACTTGGTTGGTAAGCTTCTTAAAATCTTCTTGACATGATCTGCTGTTGTGTAGCTTTTCTTCAAGACTTTCAGTCCAGATATCAGAGTCTGGAATCTACAGAACATTCCATCAATGTCTTTATCATCTTCCATCTTGAACATCTCATACTGTTTGACCAGTATGTTAGCCCTTGCTTCTTGAACCTGCTGGCTTCCTTCATATGTCAGAACCAGACTGTCGAATATGCTCTTTGTTATTTCTTTATCTGTGCATCTGTCAAATTCCTTGAATGTGATGGCACTGATCATGATGGTTCTGGCTTTATGATGCAGTTTGTATGCTTTGCTCTGGTTTGGTTTCATATCTTCCATGTCCAGTTCTTTAGTTGGATCTCCTAGAACAATAGATGTAGTGTATCCTTTGACTACCAGCTTCCATAATTCAGGATCTTGAGATATGAAGAAACTTCTCATATCTGTCCTTCCAATACTCAAACCTTTCTCCATCAAACAGTGGTGGTCTGTTGATGTTGATGTGGCCTCCCATTCTGCCATGTTGAACCCCTTAGACTTTTCCTCAAACACTGTTAAGTGCTCAGCCTTGAGACCGAGCTTTGATACCAATTGAAGGTGCAAACACGAGAAATGGGGGGTTGAATTGTGTTTGAGTAACTTGAATACTTTTTTTGTTTTTGCAGTTTTATAACAAAACCTGATGTATGAATCAAACAGACTTAGCAGCGGAATAAAGTAAAAAATAAAACACAGAATTTTATACTGGTTCACCGTTAACGAGGCTACGTCCAGTCCCTTCACTTTGAAGGATTTCACTAATTCAAAACCTTGAATTACAACAATACCACTGAGCCTCCAAGTCAATCTTCTCAAACAGTCTAACAATCCTAGACTTTTAAGGAATACAGCACCTTGACTTCTCAAGTCAAGTCTTCTCCTACCAATCTGACAACCCCAGATTGTAGAAGGAATTACAATGTCTTGAATCTAATTGCTAAGTATTCTGCTACCCCTTCTAACTCCCTCATATTATAGACTCTACTTCAACAACTTAGATCTAACACAAGGGAAAGAAAAACACGAGTGCTTGCCTCTGAAAACCTGGAACTCACAATTAACCTCACTGAAAACTTGAGTGTTTGCTTTTGGAAGTGTATGACTCTTTTGTGATTTTTCGATGCTAAGTCTTCTGCCTTGAGCCTCCTTTTATAGATGCAGATTAGGGTATCTTTCAAGCTTAAAATCAAGTTGTATCTTGCTGGATTCTTTTGCAAAAATAACTTGTCCAATCGGGTTTCTCTTAAATAAAAAACATATCTATTGCTGCTCCAGATTGCCTTCGAAAATAACTTTGACCAATCCTGATGTTAATTAATTCTGGAACAAATATTTCTTCTCGCCAATAGCTTCTGAATTCCACAAGACTTCACTTATTTTTGTATCGAATCTGTTTAATACTTTGATAAAATATAATCACGACTCCACTGATCATGATTTAATCTGGACCGCTTGATCTTCTGCTCTCATCCACTTTTGGACCATACTAAGTGATCTGATGTGATCCTCTGATTTCGGCCAACCCTGGACCACACTTTCTGATCTTCTGATCTCGACCACTCTGGACTTGCAATCTGATATGCCGTGATCCTCTGATCTCGGCCAATGCTGGACCACACGTTCTGATCTTTTGATGTCAGCCAACACTGGGGGACATACTTAAATCTTGACCATTGATCTGAATATACTCCCTCTGATCTGGACTAATTATGGACTTGGTCTGGTTTGAATTGAAATTAACTCTAGACAAAGGATATTTAATTCTGGACATTTACCTCTTAATCTGGATCAGGTTTGGATTGAATCTGGACATCATTTCTTTTGGTATGGACTTACTTTCATACTCTGAATCATGCTATCTTCTGGTCTGGGCCAAATCTGGACCAAGTCACTTGTTCTAGACCAATTATCTGAAGCTATGGTTAAGTCTTGATCAAGTCTAGACTGATTATCATTTCACTGCCAAGCTATCTTCTGGTCAGAATAATTTTTGGACTTAATCTGACTTTTGATTCCTTCTGGTCTGGAACAAGTCTCCCACTGGCAGGCTTCCTTCTGGTGTAGTCCAGGTCTCCTTCTGGACTCTGCTTCCTTCTGATCTGGGCCAAGAAAGATATCATCTGATGGTGCTTTGACATCCTAGTGTATCCTCTGGTGCTTTCAGGATGCATCCTCTGGTACCTTCTGGATGCATTATCTGGTGTCTTCTAGAGGTGTATCATCTGGTCTGATTTTACCTTCTGATAATACATCTTCTGGTGGCATTTAATGTGATAATTCAAAGCACAAAATAAGATTACATGGAGTGCTTTTGTAAATATCAAAATCCTAAGTACTTAGAACTAACTTGGTTCCAACAAACACAACTGACATAGGTTTTTCCCATAAAGGGATCTCAGCTCCTAGATTCATGGTCCTTTTTAGGTATCTCATGACTCTTTCGATAGCATGCCAATGCTCCATACTAGGTCTACTGGTAAACCTGCACAATACTCCCACGACGTAGGCAATGTCGAGTCTAGTACAATCAGTGGCATACTTGAGGCTGCCAATGATGCTCGCATATTCAGTTTGTCTAACACCTTCACTAGTGTTCTTAAAAGTTTCATACTTGGATCATATGGTGTGCAAGCAGGTTTATAGTCAAAGTATTTATATTTCTTTAGGATCTTTTCAACATAATGAGACTGATCCAAATAAATTCCCTTTTCTGACCTAATAATCTTGATTCCTAAGTTTACATCCGCTTCTCCGAGGTCTTTCATATCCAAGTTGTTACTCAATAATGTTTTCACAGTATTTGCAGCATGAATGTTTGAACCAAATATGAGTAATTCGTCTACATAGAGACATATGATAGTGCAAATGCCATTTTCAAATTTGTAATAAATACATTTGTCACTTTCATTCACCTTAAAATCATTCGATATAATCAAATTGTCAAAATTTTCATGCTATTGCTTAGGAGCTTGTTTAAGACCATACAGAGATTTATCTAACTTACATACCTTGTTTTCTTGTCCATGAATTACAAAACCTTCAGGTTGTTCCATATAGATTTCTTCTTCCAGATCACCATTTAAAAAGGTTGTTTTAACATTCATTTGGTGTATCACCAAGTTATGAATTGCTACTAGAGAAATGAGTACCCTAATGGATGTTATTCTAGTGACTGGAGAAAAAGTGTCGAAGAAATCTATATTTTCTCTGTGCCTAAAACCTTTGGCTACAATGCGTGCCTTGTATTTATCAATAGTTCCACCTGATTTTAGTTTCTTTTTCAAAATCCATTTACAACCTATTGGCTTGCAACCATGAGGCAAGTCTTCTATATGCCAGGTCTTGTTAGATTCTAGAGAATTCATTTCATCGTTTATAGTTTCTTGCCAAAGATCAGCATCCAATGATGACAAGGCTTCTTTGAGATTTGCAGGATCCTCTTCTAAATTATAGGCCATATATTCTGGTCCATAATCTTTAGCAACTTTGATTGTCTTACTCCTTCGAGTTTCCAATTCTCCTTGTTTATTGCTTTCAGTGCTTCTTGTCACGAGAGTATGACTTGGTTTGCTACCCCCACTATTTCTCGATTTGAAAGGGAATTTATTTTCATAGAAGTCAACATCATTTGACTCTATGATCACTTTCGCATTTTGGTCATAAAACCTACACGCTTTACTGTTTACTGCATACCCAATGAATGCACATTCATAGGCTCTACTGGCGAGTTTAATTCGCTTGGGATCGGGGATTCTGACATAAGCAAGACAGCCCCATGTTCGAAGATAAGACAAGTTTGGTTGTCTTTTATTTATTATCTCATAAGGAGATGTTTTGCTTTTAGATTTTGGAACTCTATTCAAAAGATAGCAAACAGTCAAAATAATTTCCCCTCACCGATGAGATAGAGTTAAGCATAATAGCAAAACCTAGTTCAGTCAAAGTCTTATTCTTTCTTTCAGCTTTACCATTCATTTCAAGTGAATAAGGTGTTGTGGTTTCATGTATAATTCCTTGAGTTTTATAAAACTCATTAATTAAACTAGAATCATATTCTATTCATCTATCACTATGAAACCTCTTAATCTTTTGACTAAATTGATTTTCAATTTCAGTTAGAAAGATCTTAAACATGTCAAGTGCGTCACTTTTATTTTTCATCAGATATACAAAAGTATAATTAGAGAAATTCTCTATAAAAGTAATAAAATAACGTTTTCCATTTCGTGTTAGTGTCTCATCAAGTTCACATATATCAGAGTGTATTAAATTTAAAGGTTCAAATTCCTCAACAACTGATTTATGTGAACTCTTAGTTATTTTAGCTTGACTGCAAAATTCACACTTTTCAAGTTCATTTAACGATAACTTTGGAATTAAGCCTAAGTCAGTTAAGTTTGCAATCACACGTTTGTTCACATGACAGAGTCTAGCATGCCAATTATTAAAATCACACAACATGTAAGCAAAAGGAGACATTTTATTCATTTCAACATTCAATTTAAACATGCCATCAGTGGCGTACCCTTTCCCAACAAAAATACCATTTTTAGAAATGGTGTACAAATCTGCCCCTATAGCCTGATTAAACCCAGCCTTATTAAGAAGATAGCCAGAAACTAGATTCTTCCTTATTTCTGGAGTGTGCATGACATCCTTCAGAATTATCCAATGTAAAGACGGTTTTCAGTGCTGGTTATCCAGTTACAGAAGCGACCCCATAGGTTTTCGCTATCGCATCTCTCTAAAATTGCAGTCATGGTAAAATCTCGGTTTATTTAAATTTAATTATCAGGGACTCCCAAGCACACGAATTATCTATAACTAGACAATAAAGGGCTTGTTATTCAACAGTATAACATGACTTATATACTAGTGTCAACCAATACCAATATCCATTGTATGCTATTATTCATCTAGATTCATACAAATTTGCTTTTTTTTTTTACCTCATTTCATCATTCAATAAAAAAAAAAAGATAAAAAGGTTTTCTAGATTTTCTATAGATATGACTTGGTTATGATATCGAATAGCCATATATTCATTATACTTTTATAACTATAACTATAACTATAACTATAATGGGTTGCCCGGGACTCGATCCCGGAACTAGTCGGATAGAGTAGAAAATTCATTGTTTAATGAAATAATACAAGGAAAAATCCCTCCCCAAGCCGTGCATGCATTTTTCATTGCACACGGCTTTCCCTATGTATACATCTTAACCTGAGTTATTTCCCCAAAAGAGGAATCTTCAAACTCAACTCTTACTGCATGAACATTTCATAATCCTCTCCATATTCTAAAATAGAAATTGTAGATATAGACTATTAAGTATCATAACAGAACCAATCATTCATGATTGACCAAATCATTGTTGAAAAGAATATCCAAATACCAAATCCGATTTCTATGTAACCTCTGCAAAGTAAAAGAATCTCTTGGAAAAATCAAAGAAAAAATCTCTTCTTCCTCTGTAAAGAATTCTTCCAATAATTCTTCTGAACCTGATCTTTTCAAAATAGCGCGTACAATACTTTTGTGTTTACAAGCCAAAGTTTTAATACAAGAAAGCCGAAGTATATATTTTATTTGATACAAACTTTTTTTTTTTTTAGGATCCATTGTAATAATGAGAAAGATTTTTGCATATTCGCAAAAATCGGTCAATAATATCTAAATCGGATGAATCGGCCCAAACCGGCTTACTAATGGGATGCCCTAATACATTACAAAATTTCGCTTTAGCCAATGATCTAATTAGAGGAATAATTGGAACTATTATATCCAGTTTTTTGCTAAGAATTTCGATTAGAAATGTATTTTGCAGCACTTGACTCCGTACCAATGAACGATTTAGCCGCACATTTGAAAAATAGCCTAAAAGGTGAAATGAATGTCGGGATAATTCATTTATCGTAATCGTTCCTGGTTGAGCCCAAACATAAAAAAAATATTGCCATAAATGGATAAAATAGTGTTTCCATTTATTCATCAAAAGAGGCGCATTCTTTGAAGCTAGAATGGTTCCTTGATATCTAACATAATGAATGACAGAATCCTTGAAGAATGTTAATATGGAAAATCCTTAGCAAAACCTTCTACAAGATGTTCTCCTTTTGCATAAAAAAAAATTCGCTCAAAAAAATCACTATAAGATTTTAATCATAAATGAGAGGATTTATTACGTAGAAAAAGGAAGATAGATTCATATTCCCATACATAAAAATTATAGAGGAACAAGAATAATCTTGGATGACTTTTTGAAAAAGTATAAATCGATTTTTTGGTAGTAATAAAACTATTCTAATTACAAAAATTATATAGAAATAACCGTAATAAATGAAAAAAATAGGCATCTTTCACCAGAAGGATTTGAACTAAGATTTCTAGATAGATAAGATAAGGTATTCTTATATCTGACACATAATTTAAATATGTAGATTTATCCCCCAAAAAGGAAAAAATTGAATGAATTGATCGCAAATTTTTATAAGATTTTATTTTATTTTTGACTCCTTTAAGGAAGAGCTAAAGTAGGAAAAATGGGATTTTCACGACGATGGCAAAACCCTATCATTAGCCGAAATGATCAAATGATTTTGTTGATACATTTGACTAATTAAACGTTTTACAATTAATAAACTATATTTACTGTCATAACATAGATTTTCCACAAAAATGGATCTATTATAATTTTGACTATAAGCAAGTCAATAAATATACTCCCGAAAAATAAGTGGGTAAAGGAAGTCCTGTTTGCGAGATCTATTTATTTTGCATGCGTTCTCGCCCCTTCACAAAATTGGGATACCGCTTGGGGCACACCTCAAGTATCATATCTTCATCTTATAAACACTACTAGAATGTATAATCATTTCTATGTGAGACTTCTATTTTTCAATTCACATACTAACTCTATTTGTTCTTCATTTCTAACAGATTATGCTTAATGTACCACTTGAAAATGTTAACTTGATATAATAGATGATCAACCTCATAGAAGTGACTTGATTAAACGCCTAAAATCTAATCACAAAAATTTAATTATATCACAATCTAACGTTGAAAAAATTCATAACTAAAGGATCTTGGCTTTCAACAAAGGCACATTAACATGGGGTCCTCAAAGCTATTTATTTATCTGATTTTTTGCTTAAAATGTGGTGTACAATATTAGCATTATTAAATCTTGTCAATATCTAATATCTGGTTTGTATTTATATGGTTGATATGATGGGTTTTCCTGCTATGTTAGTACATTTTGTGTGGACAGAAGTATATATCTCTATGAAATCAAGCAGACAAACAAGTTGGTTACTCTCTATGTCAGGAATGGTTTTGTGTGGTATCATTCGTCCTAAATTCAATAATGATTTAATTAAATAGAAATAGTAAGATGTCAGCTTATTAATTTTGTGAGGTTATGTTATAATCGATTTAAATTTTAAAATAGAGTTTCTGACTTGTCGATCACTTACTGTTACTATGTAGATTATTGTTACAATATGAATAATGCAAATAAAGAAATACACAGAGATATCAAATATGACAACAGAGTTCTAACAAATGTGACCATGTCTTTAACTGTAGAGCGGCTGCAATTTTTTTCAATTAATTTCAAGCTTAAGATTTACAATGAATAACTTTTATTTAAATACTACAATCTAGTTTACAAGATTACCTCTGATCGACTTGTCCACTTATTACTAATTATGAGTCATACTCAACAATTATATTATTATTTAGTCTTGGACATGTGAGTGTGTAAGACTCTCAAAATCTAAGATTTGTTAGATGACACTGACCGATTATACATTCAGCCAAGTTACGTTACGCTATCAATGTCTTGTCTTAGATGTGAAAGTTTATATTAAAAATCTCATATTAAATAATGATATATGACCTAAACGATAACTATCTGTGATAGACATTTCTCATTTTACAATTTAGTTTTATAGAATTGAGTTAAACTCAGTCCGTCTCTTTCCAAATTCTAAAAATTCTATTGAGAAAACAGCAAAGTAAAACAACTGCATTTACTGCAATGACCAGTTAGTTCCTTCATGTCCCTTTTATGTCTGTCATGATAAAATCTCACTAGTCACTAGCACGTTTGGTTCTATTCCATTTGAATTATTTAAAGTACATTGGACTATTCACTGAGGGGTAAAGGGATTAGATCCAACTGTTAAAAATTAAAAATTAAAAAAGACAATACTTATAAAAATGATGGGACTATAGATTATAAAATCAAGTGGATGATAACGCATTCCTCTCTAGTAGTTATCAGCCTCCCACCTGGAAGGAGACAAATCATTGGCTTTTTCAATATAAGCAACAAACCACTGTTAATTAATATAATAATTAGCACCTAAACTTTGTTCATTATGCATGTTATTAGGCAAATAATTAATATAAAGTGTTATTAGTCTTAATCAAATTAATTTATATCTATGATGGCTTGGATAAGACAGTTTGACAATTTAATTAATGATCTGAGTTTGAATCTAAATCTGAAAATGCAGTCCCGTTAAACTTTTGAAGGAGAGATTTATCGTTCATTATTCCTCTATCTGACTCGAGAGATTAATCTCTGTAGTTGTGCGTGAAGATGCATATTCAATTTAAAAAAAAAAAAAAAAAAGCAATTTCCTTATGAACACTATTGGTGAAGTGTCAATTGAGCTAGAAGCACATGGTCCTACTTAATTGACATTTTCCATCTTCCATTAGCCTACTTATAGAGCTACTCTTAAATAAGCCAGGCAGCTCTATTCACCATATACATTCAAAATCCTTTCTGCCATTTCATCTACCTTTTTTTTTTCTTCACATTATTGAGTTTTCCTTTGAGAATCTTACCAATTCTTCTGACCCTTTTGCACTGCAAAAACTTTTCATACCATTATTTCTCTTACTTCATTTCTCAGTGTTATAATGCTATCTTTGTCTTTACCACTTTTTTTGAATCTCTCATTTTTATTCCTCTCTTGCTCTCTTCAAATAGATTCTGTTATACCATTTTCGGAGTCCTTTTTACTTGAAATAGAAGCCATGGTTATCTCAGCAACCACTTCAAATAGAAGCTTCCATCATCAGCTACAAACTTTCACATCCAAAAATAACAACAATACCCTCCATCATGACGCTTCTTTCTCTTCATACTTGAAAAAAGATGAAGAAACTTTTGCTAAGTCAAGTCAACCCTTTAACAGCAACAGAAAGGAACCTCTTCATGTTGGTGTAAAGAAAGAAGAAGATGGAGAAATTGGAGTTTTTAATGCTGAGAAATACTTCAATGGAATAGAAATAGATACTCCAAGAGTTGCTAATAAATACTACTACATGAAAGACCAACAAAAATCTCTACAAAGTAAAAACTACAAAGTTCAACATGGAACTCCAAGTGTTGGCTCAGAATCAAGTTTGAACAGCCAAAGTGCACTTTTAGAAACTTCAATAAAAAATCCTTCAAACAACATTAAAAAAAACCAAGTTCATCCTAGAAAGAGTCTTTTTGCTTCTCTTGGTTGCAAATGTTCTTGTTATGATAAAAATTATGTTGATGTCAATGACCATGCAGGTGAAATCAGTTTCAACAAAGATAATACTACTTTTGGTGAAAAAACAACCTCAGAAAAACTCTACAAACATGATCATCAAGATTCTAATCATTCATCCAAGAAAAAAATAACTAAGCCTCATCATCATCATCATGCAACAGAACTTCTGATGAATAAAGATATCTACTTACAAAAACAGGAAAAGTTACAACAAGTAGAGAATCCAAGAAAAACATTGGAAGTGTTTGGTTCACCAATATTAGATGAAAGAATCATCAAATCAACGAGCTTTGTAAGAGGTTATTAACAATATCCTCTTGGGAAACACCTCAAAAACATGAAGAAGAAGAAGAAGAAGAAGAAAAGGACTTTTATGAAGATGCTGAGAGTGATGCAAGTTCTGATTTATTTGAAATTGGAAGTATAACAGGAAAAAACAATTCTTTTTTCGCAAGAACAGCTTCAAATGCTGCTTCTGGTTGTGCTAGTCCAACAACATGTTATGCACCAAGTGAAGTAAGCATTGAATGGAGTGTGGTAACAGCTAGTGCAGTTGAGTATTCAGCTGTTTCAGATCATGAAGATCAAGGGTCAGCAGTAACTATAAGGAGTCCTATAAGAACAACCTTAAATTCATCAAATGGTAAACATAGAATCAATAAAGAGATGCAAAGGCGGCGACCGAGTAAGCTGTTGGGATGTAACAGTCAGAAATCTGTTGGAGTGGCTGCTGATGCTTTAACTATGAATGAGAAATCAAATGTTAAGGTGACAAAGTTTAAGGATGAGAGTAAGGTGGAAAGTTTTGTTGGTGTAAGAAATGAAGTAATTGGTTATGCAAAACCACCTCTTAGGAGATCAAAATCACCACATGCTGCACAAGTTTTGTACGTTTAGATGTTGGTTTTTGTATAAGTGTATCTTAATTAATTTTCTATGTACTTGGAATTTATTTAATTATGTGCACCTTGAACTTAGTTTAATGCAGTCGTTATTTTATTGGATACTGTGGTTTCAGAATAATTGGTATAAGAAATAGATAAGAGAAAAGGCTCTTTGGTTTCATATTTAATTGAAAAAATCAATGTGTCATATTTTAGTATGTTTCATGTTTTTAGATATATGTATATGAAAAGGAAATGCAAATTCAAAGGAGGTTCATGGCCTAGGGTAAAGATGGATGTTTTAAAAACTAGACAAAAGATCGAACTGATAATATTTTTGGGTCATTGTTAAATTAGTTTAACTTGATGGTAAATAAATAAATAAATAAAATTTATAGGAAAATAAATAAACAATTGCAAAATAAAAATATCAATTGAATTAACCATGGAAAGTGGATTGATGAGAACATTATCCATGTAATATGGTGGATGACTTGGATCCAAAACAACAAACTGCATGTCCTCCGAAGGCTTCCAATGCCTTTTCTGTTTATTAATAAATTTGTTTACTTGCTTTTAATCCAAACCTGTTGACTCTACAAGTGCCAGCTTCTATGATTCCTATTATTTCATAAATAATACAAGTACACATATGAGTTGAACACCTCTTATATATCTTATAAAGTGTTTATTATTGTTTTGATTCTTAATTAGGGATGATTTCTTCTTTGTTTGATTTTTGATTTTTGATTTTTGATTTTTGATTCCTTTCACATGATATTATTTTTTTTCCATTCAATCCATCTAAGGTCAGTTCAATCTTTCACATCTCAATTTTTTTGTTTCTATTTTTTCCTCAATAAAATTTCCTTTCTTCTTTTAAAGATTAAAATTACTATTATGTACTTCTCTTTCCTTTCATCTTTATTCTATGTTAGCATATATTATTTGTTAAGACAAACTCTCAAAATTAATGTTTTGATGAAAACAAACAAAGGTTAATTAAAGATTGTTTAATTATAATTCTAAACGTATTATTAATTTAATTTGTGCTTTTGAGTGTTCTAAATCAAAGACAGGTTTCAAAAGAATCAAAGAAAACAGCAGCAGAAGAACATTCTCCACATTCTGGAAAACGGAGAATGTTTGCCAGACCACGACACCATAAAGACCAAACTTTCTCCACCACTTAATTGAAGTTGTTGGCTCTGGAAGTTACATGGATATGATCACTACATGGCAGAGAACACATAGGATCTATTCAATTCAAGAAGTCGTTCAAATTGAGAAAGAATAAGGCTCTCAAAGATGCCTGTCCAGACAGTTCTGGAACTGGCTGTCAAGAATGTTAAAACAGTTTTGAAGTCAAGACAGTTTCTAGGATGGCCTAAAAAACATCCAGATTGATCATCAGTCTCCAGGATACTTAAAGTACAAAGGTCCAGAATGATCATCAATCTCCAGGCAGTTTTAGAAGCTTCAGTACAAGCTTCTTACTTCAAGCTTTCGTGATTGTTTTCAATCTGTTTTTACTGATCCAAAGCTTCAGATCAAGCCAGAAAAATTGCCACTTATCAGAAGCTTCAGAAGATCATTAACAACTCAAGAAAGATTGATCCAAAACGCATTACAGCTCAAGACTGATCAGAAGAATAAAAGAATTATTTTTAATTAGAAATAAAGTCACTGGACCAGTCTGACACAAGGCCTTTACAACGGCTATATTGGCCTTCATTCACTGCTTTCAAGCCTATAAAAGGAAGGCCACAGCTCAAGGAAAAATAAGAAGTTCAAGTGCTAACACAGCTATCACAATCATTCACATTCATACTTGAAGTTCTGAAAATCTCTTACAGAATCAGTTTTTAGTTAAATTGTTTTACTCTGATATATATTCTAATTTATCTGTAAAGAATCGAATCTCAAACAAGAGTTGAGAATTCACAGATTCTAAACAAAATCAATCTCATCACCATTGTAAGCTCAAACTATAAGAGTAAAAGATAGTTTGGGTAGATTGTAAGAAATCCTATCAACATTGATAGGTGATTTGGTTAAACTTTTTCTGGGTAGGAATTAGTTTAAGTTCTGAAAACAAAAGATCAAGGTTGATCTAGACTAGGTGCTGTAAAACCAAGAAGGTTCTTGTTTTAAACACTTAGTGGAAAATCTCACTTCGTGAGGACTGGACGTAGCCCAAGTTTGGGTGAACCAGGATATATCTGCGTGTGGTATTTCTTATCCCTTATCTCTTTATTCAGTTTAATCGTGTTTCAAAGATAAAAATACAAAACTGTTTTCTGTTTTAAACACTAATTTGAACGTTCTCCGTTTTCTATTCAAACCAAGAACGTTCTCCATTTTTCTGCTTCCTTAACCAAGAACTTTCTTGTGTTTAAAACTGAAGTTTTTCTGGAAATTTTAAAAAGAGAGATTTACAATTCAAACCCCCCTTCCTTGTAAATTAATTTTGCTACTTCAATTGGCATCAGAGCAAGGTCTCTAGAAAGAACACCTAACCAGTGTTTGAGAAAAAGATCCAGAAAATGTCTAAAGCAAAATACATTGTTGAGGGAGGATCCTCTAACAAACCACCATTCTTTGATGGTACTGATTATTATTTTTGGAAAAACAAAATGCAATTGTTTCTTAAATCACAGGACACAGGCATGTGGAACATCATAGTAAATGGAAATCATGTTCCAAGGATGAATCAAGAAGATCCAGCTTCAACAGAAAAGAAAGAAGCAGACTGGACTTCTGATGATAAAGTTAAGGTACTCCTAAACTCCAAAGCTCATTTATTCTTATCGTGTGCTTTGAGCAGGGAAGAAAGTGAAAGAGTAGACGAATGTGCAACTGCCAAAGAAGTATGGGACACATTACAAACTCACCATGAAGGCACGAGCCATGTAAAAGAAACAAGGATTGACATTGGTATAAGAAAATTCGAATTATTCGAAATGCAAGAAGGCGAAACCATTGATGAGATGTACGCAAGATTCACAACAATAGTGAATGAAATGCGTTCTCTTGGCAAAGCCTATTCAATACAAGACAGGGTAAGAAAAATCATGAGATGTCTTCCAGTTGTATGGAGACCAATGGTAACAGCTATAAGCCAAGCCAAGAATCTTGAAACACTTCCCCTAGAAGAATTGATAGGAACTTTAAGAGCACATGAAATAACTGCTACAAGAAGATAAACCTATCAAGAAAGGAAAAGCAGTAGCTCTAAAAGCATCTCAAGAAAGCATCATTCTACAAACTGATGAAGAACCAGAAGAAACTGGACAAGAAGATGCTGATGAAGAAATTGCTCTTCTCACCAGAAAAATACAAAGAATGATGAGAAGAAAAGATCAAATCAAAAAGGGATTTCCCAATAAAAATCCCAAAACAGAAGTTGATAAGAGCCAGATTACATGCTTTGGTTGCAATAAACTTGGACATTACAAATCTGAATGTCCATTGAATAAGAATAAACCAAAGCGATTTCCTTTCAAAAAGAAATCAATGCTGGCTACATGGGATGACTCTGAAGAATCAGAAGAAGAAGAAGCCAACATATGCTTGATGGCAGACACAGAAGAAAACGAGGTAATAGATTATGAACCCTGTTCTTTGTGTGAATTAATGGGAAAAGAATTTGACAACTTGCTAAATGATTCGAATACTCTTATACAAAAATGTAGTTCTTTAAAAGAACAAGTTTTTAAAGAAAAAGAAGAGAAAGAAAAGGCTCAGGCCATGATTGATATTCTTAAGAATACCATTCAAGAACTGAGGCAATCAAAACAGCAAGATTGTGAAATTCAGAAAGGTCAAGAACGTTCTGCTGCTAAAACGGAGAACGTTAATCTTAAATCTGAAAATGAAATTTTAAAAACTGATTTGCTTAATTTTATAAAAGCTACTGAAACTTTTCAGAAGATCATGGGATCGCAAATAGGAATATTTGATAAGGCTAGTCTTGGTTTTGATCAAACTCAAAAAACCAAAATGTACGAAAACTTTTTTATTCCGGAAAGCAAGACCGAAAAATGCAAAACAAAATGTTCATACTGTAAAAAACTTGGACATTTGGAATTTGCGTGCTATTTCAAAAAACGGGATGAAAAGATTAAGAACAGAAAAATGTTTGAAAAGAAAAAGCCAATTTTGAAAAAACCAGAACGTTCTCCAGCTTATTCTCAAAATGGAGAAAGTTCAAAAAGAAAAACTGAACATTCTCCAGAAAGTTTGAAAAGGGAGAACGATCCAGAATCTTTACACAATCAAGATTCAAACCTTCGAAAACTCAGATTTCAAATACAACACCAAGGCCAACTATTAAATGTTCCTATTGTCTCAAATTTGGTCATCATGAATCAGCATGTTATTTCAAAAGAAAATCCAATCCTGAAACTAACTCTCAAGGACCCAAAAAAGAGTGGGTACCTAAAGTTAATATAACATCTTATGCAGAATGGATTTCAACTTGTCAAGAAAAAGCCATGGTTCTTGGACAGTGGCTGTTCAAGACATATGACAGGAGATAAAAGCTCCTTCATGTCATTTGAAAAGAAAGAAGGAGGTTCTGTAACCTTTGGTAACAACAACCAAGCTCAAATCAAAGGTAAAGGAACCATTGGTAAGAAAAACTCAGCTCAAATTTCTGATGTTCAATATGTAGAAGGTCTGAAACATAATCTCTTAAGCATAAGTCAACTATGTGACAATGGCTTCGAGGTTATTTTTAAACCAAACTTCTGTGAAGTTAAAAACAAAAATGGCGAACTCATTTTTTCAGGTATAAGAAAGAAAAATCTTTATGTTTTATACCTTGAAGAATTACCTGATGAATCCTGCTTCATGTCCATAAACAAAGATAAATGGATTTGGCACAAGAGGACAGGACACATCAGTATGAAAACTATTTCAAAGATTTCAAAACTAGAACTTGTTAGAGGATTGCCAAAAATCAATTTTGATAAAGATAAAATATGTGAAGCTTGTGCTAAAGGAAAACAAGTTAAAAGTAGCTTTCGTCCAAAAGATTTTATTTCCTCAAATAGAGTCCTTGAGCTGCTTCACATAGATCTTTTTGGTCATATTAAAACAACAAGTCTAGGTGGAATGAGATATGGTTTTGTTATTGTTGATAATTATTCTCGATATACATGGGTCTTATTTTTAAAACAAAAAGATGATGCATTTGATGCTTTCAAAAACTTTTGTAAGAAGGTTCAAAATGAAAAAGATTCCAGCATCATTTCTGTAAGAAGTGATCATGGAGGAGAATTTATAAACGCTTCTTTTAAAGCATTTTTTGATGAACTTGGCATTTCCCACAATCTGTCATGTGCTAGAACTCCTCAACAAAATGGGGTTGTTGAACGCAAAAACAGAACGTTGCAGGAAATGGCAAGAACAATGTTGGAAGAATCAAATGTTGAAAAATATTTTTGGGCTGAAGCCATAAACACTTCATGCTACATCTTAAACCATGTAACAATAAGAAAAATCATCAACAAAACACCATATGAAATCTGGAAAAATAGAAAGCCAAACATTTCATATTTTCACATCTTTGGGTGTTATTGTTACATTTTGAACAATAAAGAAACCCGTGGAAAGTTTGATGCTAAATCAGACAAAGCCATATTTTTGGGATACTCAACTGAATCTAAAGGATTTCGTGTGTTTAATCTCAAAACAAAGGTTGTTGAAATTAGTATACATGTATTATTTGATGAATTTGATGATCTGGAAACGAGCAAGAAAGATGATGAAGAAGAAGAACATTCTGGACAGCAGCAGGAGAATGTTCCCTAGGAAAACCAGACTGATAAGTCTCCACTTCATTCTCTTCCAAAAAGCTGGAAAACAATAAGTGATCATCCTCAGGATCAAATTATTGGGAATACAGCTGATGGAATTCGAACCAGAATGTCTTTCAAAGAGGATGACAACAACAACATGGCAATGATCTCCCAACTCGAACCCAAGTCAATCAAAGAAGCCATTGTTGATCAATCTTGGATTAATGCAATGAAAGAAGAACTTCATCAGTTTGAAAAGAATGAAGTCTGGAATCTTGTCCCATATCCTCAAAACCAGACCATCATAGGAACAAGATGGGTGTTTAGAAACAAACTGGATGAAGAAGGTAAGGTCATTCGTAACAAAGCCAGACTGGTTGCTCAAGGGTACAATCAACAAGAAGGTATTGATTATGATGAAACTTTCGCACCAGTTGCAAGGTTAGAGGCTATACGAATTCTTCTTGCATATGCATCTCATAAACTCATAAAACTTTTTCAAATGGATGTTAAAAGTGCTTTTTTAAATGGTTTTTTAAATGAGCAAGTTTATGTACGACAACCCCCTGGCTTTGAAAATCAATCAAAACCAGACCATATTTATAAACTTACCAAAGCTCTATATGGTCTGAAACAAGCACCAAGAGCTTGGTATGAAAGATTAAGTTCTTTTTTAATCAAAAATGGTTTTTCCAGAGGAAACATTGACACTACACTCTTTAAGAAAATTGATAAAAATGATTTACTCATAGTGCAAGTGTATGTTGATGATATAATCTTTGGATCAACCAATGAAAAAATGTGTGCTGCCTTTTCAAATCTTATGCAAAGTGAATTTGAAATGAGCATGATGGGGGAGTTGAGATACTTTCTTGGTTTACAAATTAAACAGCATGATGATGGCATTTTTATTTCTCAAGAAAAATATACAAAAGATCTTTTAACGAAATACAAAATGAATGAAGCCAAAATCATGACTACTCCCATGCATCCATCTTCTTCATTGGACAAAGATGAAAATGGAAAATCTGTTTCTGAAAAAGAATATAGAGGAATGATTGGTTCTTTGTTATATCTAACTGCAAGTAGACCTGATATCGTATTTGCAGTAGGATTATGTGCTAGATTTCAATCTGCACCCAAAGAATCTCATTTAACAACTGTAAAAAGAATTTTTAGATATCTTGTTGGTACTACTGATCTTGGCCTTTGGTATAGAAAAGGTTCACATTTTGATCTTGTAGCTTACTGCAATGCTGACTATGCTGGGGACAAAACTGAAAGAAAGAGCACAAGTGGCTCATGCCAGTTCCTGGGAGAAGCCTTAATCAGCTGGTCATGTAGGAAACAAAACACGATTGCACTGTCAACAACTGGAGCTGAATACGTATCAGCTGCAAATTGTTGCTCCCAAGTAATTTGGATAAAGAATCAACTTGAAGACTTCTCTGTAAGTTATTCTAATGTCCCAATTTACTGTGATAATACAAGTGCTATTAATCTGTCTAAACATCCAATTCAGCATTCTAGATCTAAGCATATTGAAATTAAGCATCATTTCATTAGAGATCGTGTTAGCAAGAAAAGCATTGAATTAATCTTTGTTGATACCCAAAATCAGCTTGCTGATGTATTTACAAAGCCTCTTGCTGAGGATAGTTTTAATTCAATTAAGGAAATGATGAAAATCATGAGAAATCCAGAGAAATCTCATTAAAACTGCTTGTGCAGAAAACGGAGAACGTTTATCAATCTCCGTTTTTTAGTCAACTTTCTCCGTTTTTAAATCAACTTTCTCCTCTGCGTATCTCTTTCTCTCTGCGCATGAGAAAAAGGGGAGTTTTGGCATTTAATGCTCTTGTCCCCTGCCTCCAAAAACGCCCTGACACCCTTTCAAGAAGAGGCGTTACATCTTTTCAAAACCTCCTTCCCTAGGTTTCACTCATCATTATCTTTTCTCTCTAAAAAGGCAAATTCTGTCTTTGCAATTTCTCACAAACCCTTCAGAAACCTTCCTTTCGTCTTCCTCAAAATCTTTCTGCATTTCTTCCTTAAAAACTTTCTCCCTTTCTATAAAAACTCAAATGGCCAGAACTAAATCCAGTGGTCGTAAAAATACACGTACTAAATCACCATCACCACCACCTTATTCTCCATTTCGCTATCGTTCACCTTCACCACCACCCAGACCCTCTCCCATCAAAATGCCATTTTCTTCCTCAGAATCCTCATCCTCGTCTTCACGGGAATCAAGCCCTATCCCACTTCCCATTAAACCACACCACTCGCAACAATTTTTCCCCCTTCTCACCCAAAATTTGTACCCAACACCGCTCAAGTTCCTCCTCACTTGAGAAACACCACTAACCCCCCAAAACAAAGGTCCATGCGAATCCTGTCTGGAATAGGGACTTCGAACCCTAAAAAAACTGATGCTTCTGTGTTTATCATTTCCGACTCTAATGAGGAAGAAATGAATGCCCCCCTTCCAGTGTTCTAGCAACCTCTCAACAACAACCATTCCAAACACAGCAGCAAACTCCTGAACCCTCATCTCAACCCCCCTCTAAAACCCTAAAGAAAAAAATCTGCTGTAACCATCTCTCAATACCTAGCTAGGAAGAATCTGAAGATTTTCCAGCGAAGTAAAACTAGGGCACCAAAACAACTCAACAAGAAGCTCTCTCCTTCTACCCCCCTTACCACTCCGTCTGCCCCTCCAAATGTTCCTTCTGACCCCCCCACTATTCCTTCTAAAACCCCCATTATTCCTTCTGCCCCCTACTAAACGTCCTGCCCCCTACTAAACGTTCTGCCCCCCACACTACTCCTTCTGCTCCCCAACATTCTCCCTCTGACTCCTCCAATAACATCCCTCTGATTCCCCTCTCTGCCAATAAAATTTTCAAAGAGAAATGGGTTAATCGTCCTATTGGAGTGGGACGGATTGTCATGTTTGATAATCTGGTTGTTGATGGAAATGCCATAAAACATCACACTGATGTTTTAGGCTGGACTTCCTTCTTGCAGACTTCAGAATGCTACTACCTAGAGGTCATCAGGGCATTCTACTGCCAGGCCAAGACTTTTTCTGATAAATCCCTCATCATCTCCAAAGTTAAGGGGATTGAAATTATTCTCACCCCAGACACTCTGGCCACAATTCTGAATCTTCCCACTAAAAGGCCTGCCATTTTTGGAGAAAAATGGTATAATGCCTTAAACCTGAACAAGACAGAGGTACTCTCTGATCTGTTTCAAGAAGGGTCTACACGACAACTCTCCACCTTCCTCAAACCACTTCCCAAAATGTTCAACAGCATCAGTCATCACACCATACTTCCCCACTGTGGAAGTCATGAGTATGTGTCTGATAATGATGCTTTTGTCATCTACCACCTTCTCAACTGCAAGAGTCTGAACCTGCCTCATCTCATCATTCATCATATGATTGCAGCGGCCAACAAAGATTACAGGAAGAATACTGTCCATATGGGATGATTTTGACCAAGATGTTCAGGCATTTTCAAATTCCTCTCAGTAATGAGAAAAGCTTGATCAAAATCTCAAAGTTTTCTTCCAAAAACATCTATCATATGAAGAAAGCTTCCTCTGAGGCAAGTGATCCTCCTCCTTCCTTTCCACCCTCACTAAAAAGGAAGCGTTCATCAAGGAGAACAACTGTTGAACCTGCTACCATCCCAACCTCACCACAACATGCACCAGACCTTCCTGAAGCAGTAGAAACTGCTCCAGAACGTCTTGCTGAAAACAGAGAAAGTTCCCCAACCATTCCTCAGACTTTCTCCGTTTTTCCTCAAACCTTCTCCGTATCCTCCACAGAATTTCTCCACCATATTCATACACCCATTGATGACATGTGCACCCTACTACCACATCAACATACTTCCTCCATGTCACCACTATTCCTTTCCTCCCAGAAAACAAATCCTTCACTCCTTGGGGTAAGTCAATTTTTGACTTTCTTTGATACACCTGGGTCCTCAATCAATCAATCCTCGTCTTCTGCCTCCATTCCTTCAACTTACACTCACCCTGCTTCTGCAATGCCTCCACCTCCTCCTCCTCCACCTAAGGAACCAACCAACTCTGAGATCATGGCTGCCCTTCAGACAATCATGGCACGCCAAACTCACCAGGATTATGAGTCCACAGTTCTGCGAACATGGATAACAGAACAACTAGCTCCAAAGCTTGGACTTGTTCCGCCTCCTATTCATCCTTCTCCATCTCCTAACCCAGTTGCTGATCCTCAAACTCTCAAAATTAATGTTTTGATGAAAACAAACAAAGGTTAATTAAAGATTGTTTAATTATGATTCTAAATGTATTATTAATTTAATTTGTGCTTTTGAGTGTTCTAAATCAAAGACAGGTTTCAAAAGAATCAAAGAAAACAGCAGCAGAAGAACATTCTCCACATTCTGGAAAACGGAGAATGTTTGCCAGACCACGACACCATAAAGACCAAACTTTCTCCAACACTTAATTGAAGTTGTTGGCTCTGGAAGTTACATGGATATGATCACTACATGGAAGAGAACACATAGGATCTATTCAATTCAAGAAGTCGTTCAAATTGAGAAAGAATAAGGCTCTCAAAGATGCCTGTCCAGACAGTTCTGGAACTGGCTGTCAAGAATGTTAAAACAGTCTTCAAGTCAAGACAGTTTCCAGTATGGCCTAAAAAACATCCAGATTGATCATCAGTCTCCAGGATACTTAAAGTACAAAGGTCCAGAATGATCATCAATCTCTAGGCAGTTTTAGAAGCTTCAGTACAAGCTTCTTACTTCAAGCTTTCGTGATTGTTTTCAATCTGTTTTTACTGATCTAAACCTTCAGATCAAGCCAGCAAAATTGCCACTTATTAGAAGCTTTAGAAGATCATTAACAACTCAAGAAAGATTGATCCAAAACGCATTACAGCTCAAGACTGATCAGAAGAATAAAAGGATTATTTTTAATTAGAAATAAAGTCACTGGACCAGTCTGACACAAGGCCTTTACAACGGCTATATTGGCCTTCATTCACTGCTTTCAAGCCTATAAAAGGAAGGCCACAGCTCAAGGAAAAATAAGAAGTTCAAGTGCTAACACAGCTATCACAATCATTCACATTCATACTTGAAGTTCTGAAAATCTCTTACAGAATCAGTTTTTAGTTAAATTGTTTTACTCTGATATATATTCTGATTTATCTGTAAAGAATCAAATCTCAAACAAGAGTTGAGAATTCACAGATTCTAAACGAAATCAATCTCATCACCATTGTAAGATCAAACTATAAGAGTAAAAGATAGTTTGGGTAGATTGTAAGAAATCCTATCAACATTGATAGGTGATTTGGTTAAACTTTTTCTGGGTAGGAATTAGTTTAAGTTCTGAAAACAAAAGATCAAGGTTGATCTAGACTAGGTGCTGTAAAACCAAGAAGGTTCTTGTTTTAAACACTTAGTGGAAAATCTCACTTCGTGAGGACTGGACGTAGCCCAAGTTTGGGTGAACCAGGATATATCTGCGTGTGGTATTTCTTATCCCTTATCTCTTTATTCAGTTTAATCGGGTTTCAAAGATTAAAATACAAAACTGTTTTCTGTTTTAAACACTAATCTGAACGTTCTCCGTTTTCTATTCAAACCAAGAACGTTCTCCATTTTTCTGCTTCCTTAACCAAGAACTTTCTTGTGTTTAAAACTGAAGTTTTTCTGGAAATTTAAAAAAGGGAGATTTACAATTCAAACCCCCTTCCTTGTAAATCAATTTTGCTACTTCATTCTTTTTTTCCTTTCTTTATATTTAAATTATATTTATTAATTTTTTGTGTTAATCTATTTAATTTTCTCAATTTATTGTATTGAATAGATAGAGTTGGATATCTGCAAACTTAACAACTCTCTTACTAAAGAGAAGTATATTATAGGAATTCTTACTTTTCTTGATTTTGCATTTGCAAAGTTAAATGATGGAAATTTTTTATGTCCTTACTAATTTTTATGTGCCAATTGCAAGCGGCGCTCCCGGGTGGATATTTATGAGCACCTAGCCCATTTTAGGTTTCTAAAAGGTTATGTTAATTGGATCTTCCATGGTGAACAAGTTAGCTCGTCTAGTTCTCAAAGTGTATTTAATGTAGAAGGAGAGTTTGACCATGACATAGATACATTGATTCATGATGCCTTTGAAATGTATCTAACTAATGAGAGTGATGGTGCAAATTTGAATGTGAAAGACGAGGATCCCAAAGCATTCATAAATGAACCCAATGCTCAACAATCTGAAGAGGAAAGTAATTTGAATAAGTTCTATCACTTGTTAATTGAGGCAGAACAAAATCTTTATCCTGGTTGTAAGAAGTTCCCAAAATTATCATTTATCATCCATTTGTATCAGTTAAGTGTCTAAATGGGTGGACCGAAAAAAGCTTTTCAATATTGTTAGAGCTATTAAGGGATGCATTCCCATAAGAAAATACTTTGCCGAAATCTTTTTATGATACAAAAAAAATTATGTTTGGATTAGGTCTCTCATATGAAAAAATACATGCATGTCCCAATTTTATTGGAAAGGTTTTGCTAATGCTCAAATTTTCTCAAAATGTGGTATGTCATGATGGAAACTAAGCTCTGATGATAACGAAGGTAGAAAAAAGATCCCTGCAAAGGTTCTTTGTTGATTTCCTCTCAAATCTAGACTACGAAGATTATTTCTATTATCAAAAATAGCTTCTTCTATGACATGGCACGAGGATGGTAGAATAAAATATGGGCTCGTGAGATATCCAGTTAATTCTTTCGCTTGGAAAGATTTTGATCGTCAACATCTTGATTTTTCGTGCGACCCTTGTAATGTTCAACTAGATTTAGCTTCTGATGGTTTTAACCCTTTCAAAACCATGTTAATTTCTCATAGCACTTGGCAAGTTATTTTGATTCCTTATAAGCTTCCTCTATGGATACAAGCAACCTAATTTTATACTTTCATTGCCTATTCTCGGTCCAAAAGGTCCAAGAAATGAACTTGATGTCTATATGCAACCTCTTGTGGAAGAACTAAAAGAATTATGGGAAATTGGGATGAAAACATTTGATGCATGCAAAAAAGAGTTATTTCAAATGCGTGCTGCTATCATGTGGACTATCAATGATTTCTTGGTATATGCAAATTTATCTAGCTAGAGCACTAAAGGTCGATACACTTGTCCATGTTGTGGTTAACAACCTGCTCTAAGTGGTTGTGTTCTAGTAGAAAGTTTTGCTACAATCTAATGAGCATAATGATAAGAGTTGTGATGCAGAAGGGCACAAGAATTGGAGTTTTTTTTTTCTATCTATAATCCAAAGTTTCATTAATAAAAAAAGGGGAAAAAACAAAAGCCCAAGGGGACATAAACCCTAACTTCAATATTTGATGAGTAAATTCAATGTTCACATTACTATTTTTTTCTAGAATTAATTTTAGTAGCTCATAATATTCTACTTGGGAAGTTGAGAATATAGTAATTTATTGTATGTTTTAATGGAATTAGTAAAAATAAATTATATTTTATTTTATGTTTCAATAGAATTAGTTAATAAAAATATATTAGAACTTTAAACTTAATTATTGGTATTAATAATTTAGAATTTTAATGAGCAGTGAGATAAAATCAATTTAATTTGATAAATAATAGGTTACATAGCACCCGTGGTCCCTTAACTTAATTTCAGTTAACGTTTTAGTCATTTATATTTTTTTTTTCGATTTGGTCCTTTATTTCAATTTTAAGTTATAATTTGATCTTTAATGTTTTAAAATGTCAACAATGTTATCCTTTTTTTTTTACAAAAATTCATCAAAATTTTCAACTAAAACCCATAAAATTAATTATATTCTTCAATATAATACGAATTTCATCAAATTCGAAACTCAAATCTTCAAATAAACTCATATTTCCATCTCTAACAATATGAAATAAAAAATGAAATTTTTGTATGAGTTTATTTGAAGATTTGAGTTACGAATTTGATGAAATTTGTATTATATTAAAGAATATAATTAATTTTATGGGTTTGGTTGAAAATTTTGATGAGTTTTTTGAATTTTTTTTTTTAAAAAAAGGATAATATTGTTGACATTTTAAAACATAAAATATCAAATTGTCAATTAAAATTAAAATAAAGGACCAAATCGGAAAGAAAAAAAAGATAAAGGATTAAAACGTTAACTGAAATTAAGTTAAGGGACCATGGGTACTATTTAGTCTAAATAATAATAAGTTTTAGTGACAAACAATATTGTAGGAATAAATCAATTATTTAATTGTATTTACCTAGTTTTTTGGTGACAATCATTATAATAGCAAGGTAGAAATAAAAAATATATATTGATAATTCTCAAAATATATAATGATAGTCCAATAGCATAACAAGACACCTCTTTAAAGTTAACAGATTAAGATGTCACTCAAAGTGTTCTTGACTTTTACCTACGGCATGTCACTAGAAGTCAATTTTCTTGTAGTGTTCTAATGCTTAAATAGAAATTAGATGGTCTCTATCTTTTTTATTATATAAATATTCTTACATTATATTTTATTTTAGATGAAGATAAAATAAAATGCTTATTTATAAAAATTAAAATTAAATTGTATGTGTATAAGAGATTCATTTTAAGTAGAGCAACAATATTTTGACATAAAATTTGGTATAAGTGTTGATTTGATTGGAAGAGAGAGAAAAGTAAAAAAAAAATAAAATGAAAACCTTATAATAATAGAGTATTTGTGTCTATATTTGTGTTAAAATATCTTTTACATTTTTACTTTTACTATATCTCATCTTGATTCAATTATATAGAAATGTCAACCAATCTATCCATATTTAAGTTATAATTTTAAAAAGATTTTAATATTAATTTTTTAACGTTGCGAGGAGATGGTCAT
The DNA here is from genome assembly GCA_037974295.1 of Cicer cuneatum. NCBI lineage: Eukaryota > Viridiplantae > Streptophyta > Magnoliopsida > Fabales > Fabaceae > Cicer > Cicer cuneatum. The sequence goes on along the minus strand of JBBPBO010000003.1, from coordinate 11,115,299 downwards.
TATAATTATGGGTAGATTGTTAATTGTATTTAATTTTTTTATTTGAAATCAAGAAAATTAAATATATTTAACTACCCTCATAAATAGTTGTAAAGTGGGTATTTTTATTTATAAATGAGTTAAGAGAATAATTTAAGATGATATAATTACCACAAAAAACTCATACAATTACAAGATTTTAGGTTCAAACTCAGGATATGATGTCCATCCTAACAATTTCGAGATTTTCCCGTCGAGCCAGAACTTAAGGAACAAATTTTTTTTATTTCAAATGTATTAAGAAATTAGTTATAATTACTAAAATTTCCTTTCTTATAATTATTATCAAATAAAAATTGCATTAGAATTATACACTCATCTTAGAAAATAAGAAAATTAATAAGTGGATATTTTTGAAATAAGAATTTGATAACTTTTGTTTATATTTAAAGTCAAAAAATGATGATGATATTTATGTATACAGTAGGAGGAAGTAATATTGTTTAAACTTAATTATAGTTTTTATCCTCATTTTTTTTTCAATTTATGAAATCGGTCCTCTTATTTTATAATTTTACAGTTTTGATATCTCATTTTGATTTTTTAATTAAAAAATTGTGATGTGATATATTTTAAATAATGTAGTATATGATACGATGATTAATACTTATAAAATCATAATAAACCTTTAAAAATTTAACTTTTAACTTAATTTTTTTTTTTATAATTTAATTAATAATACATAAAATAAGAAAAATAGAGAAAACAAAACCGCAGTAAATCTATTGAGTTATGTACCTTGCACGGTAGGCTTTCAAAATGCAAGTGGGAATGACTAGCCAACGCCTTATCCAATTGGGGTGAGACTTTTTCGCTTGTCAACCAACTAGCTCAAAAGTCACTATCAACATTCCACAACGAAAAGTGGAGTAGTTAATTCATTAAATTAATTTTTTAGCACAAGACCTTTTGAAAGTAATTATTTTCCTGTAATCATGTTGATTGGGAGAGTTAATTCTCCCTAAAACGTAGTTTGATACGGAAACTCATATACTATGATTTTGGATTTAAGTTATTGATAAAAAAATAGAAAAAAATAATTAAATTAAATAATATTAATAATAAAAAAAATTAATTATATCAAAAGTTACAAATACTTATATAATTAATTAAATTAACAATTAATTTATATAGAATAACTAATTAATTAATATAATTAACTAACTAATTTAATTAATTAATCAATTAAAATATATAAATTAGTAAATACGATGGTCGGACATTTTGCTTACGGTGCTATAATTTGGATTAAAGTCCATTTTTTATAATTTACTAATAAGCTATGCATATTTAATTTTATTGTTATTGTAATTTTCAATAAGCTTGATAATTGTCTCTGACCTTCGACAGAAGTATGCCTTCCCGAATTGTCTCTTTTTGATAAACTCATTATTTTTTATTTGTTTTGTTTTTCTTGTAAAAAAACTAAATATCAATGAGTTTTAGAACTAAGATTGATTGAATTTAAAATGGAGATTGATCAGTTTGGAAACAGAAATCGTTTATCGTTCTCCATTTTTTGGTTTTGGTTTTTTTAATCTAAACATAATTGGATTTAACTAATTAACTGAAAACTAATATCTCCAAGTTAAATTGGCTTGTAAATAACTATCCTAAGTCTTTTTAATTGAATACCGCTTTTATCAGTTTCATTGACTCAAACTACAATTTGCTTTTGTTTAGAATTTAGTTGGGTTTAACCCACTTTACATTTGCTTAAACATAACTTATGATTCAAAACTTTCTTGTCATTCAAACTTTATTTTATCTTTAATTTTAGTTAATAGTTGTTTAACTTAATTAATTTTATTTTAATTTCATAGCCTCTTTGGTCTTAATTTCATAGTGTATTTTAATTTATTTGAAATGTACATATTACTTTTATTTGATTTATAACCTCTTTAGTCTTAGATTGCATTTTCATTATTTTTATCAGAAGATTAAATTAAATGAATTGACTTTATCATAAAAGTAAATGTTAAATGGAATTTATTATAATAGTTTAATAAATAATTTTGTATCTCAAAAATTTCAAAGATAAAATATAAATAGAAATAAATTAATAATTTAAACTAAATATTATTTTTAAAATATACACTTCAAAAACTACTTTAAGTCTCATTTTCATCCGTGTTCTCCATATTATTTCCCATTCATTCTCTAACTTTTAGAGTTTTTATCTATCATCTCCCACATATCGCAATGGATCTCCACATGGATTTCATAGTTCATTAAAATAGTAAATAATCAACAAAAATTCGATTAATTGGAAATAAAATTGATGTTATAAAAATTTGTGTAATTTTGGACTACTCAATAATTCTTAACTCAATAAAAATAATATATATTTACTAAAATATGGGGTAGCTTGTTGCTTTAATTTTATTCTTTACTCTAATAATTCGTCTATCAAATCGATTAATTTTTGGAATATTCACAGTTTAGTACATTACTTTTTCTTATATAAACTAGAAAGTCAATTTATAATTTTTGCAAATAAAATACAAAGAAAGAATGATATCATTTTTTATTTTATTTAAAAGAGATAGTAAATTTATTATAATTAATTTATACAACTATAAAGTTTCACATTCAAATTTGTGACAAAGCGCATAATCTAATAATATTACTATTTATTAGTTAAATTATGATTTAAAAACAAGAATGATATCATTAATTAACTTGAATTAAGGGTTGCAATGGAACAAGGATTATAATTTGTCTGTAAAAGAAAATATACATCACATATTATATAGTAAAATTCAATAAATTTACACCAAGGTTAATTTAGTTGATGAAAAATAGTTGTTTATATGAATACCTCTTTTGGTAAATTTATTTTAATTATGTAAAGATTTCTTTAGTGAATGATCTATACATCGGCCAATATTAAACTTTAAAGTTTATCCTAATTCTATGAGCTCCCCAAACCGATTTATTTGAACTTTGTTTTAATAGAAAAAAGAAAAGTTCACATCATATGCTTTTTTAAACACGGGTAGATGCAATACTTATATGATATTAGTATTCTTAATAACGAAATGTTATTTTGTTTAACTAATTATTAATAAAGTATATCGGCGATGTGCTTTATAGACTGTGAAAACTTTTTTCATTTTTATATTATTTAAGCTATTAGTAATATATATACAACAAATGTAAGATAGATGGTTACTTTACTGAAGATGGTGGGCCCTGTCATAATGTGAACTGGATATAGGATTGTTAAGAATCGTCAATGGTCTCAATGCATCCCACTTTCTTAGCTTTTTGTATTTTAATATTTTATTTAAATTTTAATGATAAAACTATATAATAGAATTTAACTAGGAGATGATGACCCATCAATTTGGGTTTCTAGAGGCTTGGTTTGACGCCTTTGCTTAGCTAAATATGACGACTACCCTTTTTTTTTATAAGATAAAAAAGTTTCAACTTTATCAATATTTCACTTCACTTCAATAGTACACTTTTGGAATTTTCTTAATTTCTTTTCCAAGAAATTTAAAATACTTTTGCAGTATGGGATAACGGCAGTTTTTTTTGGCTAGAGATAAGTAGATAACCGACATTCATTAGTAGGAGAAGAATGACAATGGATTTTTTATAAATGATAATTTTTTTTTCTTTTTTGTTATCCTCTTGTCCTTAATATATTGGTGAAGTTTTTATTTCAAATATAAGAAAAAGTTGTAAATTAAAAAAACAATTATTACTTAAATGACTTTTATATGTTTATATTATATATTTACTAAAAATATAATTAGTTCTCATAGTGCGTGCAGAAACATTAAATGTTGTAAATGATTAAATTTCATTAAAAAAAAAGAAATATTTAATGTTAATATCAAATTAGCCAATAGCTTTCAAAGTGATTTAGTATATGAATCTCCTCTTTTTGATTGACAGATACGAATCTAGAACTAAAGGACAGAGCAAGTAAATCATAAGATGCCACTTTGAAAAAGTAAATCATAAGAACCAAATGTTTTTCAATGACCATTATTTATGATTGGAATTTTAAAAAAAAAACACAAATGTAAGTGTGTTAATTAATTAGTAATTTTCTCTTTCACCGTAGTTTTAAATCTTGATGCTTTCACTTTCAAGCGACCCAAACCCTCTAAAAAAAGAGATGATGATGGATTATAATAATGCCAGTATATTAAAATTAAACCTGACTTTAAATAGAAATGGAGAATTTGCATGGTAATTAATCATGTTATCAAATTGCAAGGTTATTGTATTTCTTTTGTTCTATAATAATGATTCGTTAATTTGATCATTTAGTATATTAATAATTTTATATATATTAAGAAAGTTATACAAAAGAAAGAGAAAATAATATTTTTATTAACTTAATCTAATTGGTTTATTCACTATTATTATAAATACAAATACAAAGAAGAATATATTGACTTAAAAATTGTGTAATTAATATTAATGATTTATTTTATATATACTATTAATTTAATTTTTTTTACACAATCTTTGAACTCTAACTCAATTGAAAAATGCCAACCAATATTATTAGGTTAATTCGGTTGGATGTCTTGTTCAAGTTCAAACTTGAGACCTCATAGTTATCTGAGTTAATTATAATATAATTTACCATTTTTTTAAAATAAAAAATAAAAAATATTATAGTTGAGATGTGCTGACATTGTAAAAATTGTTACATTAAAAAGATATATTACAATTGAGATGTGTTGACATTATAAATAAATTTTTTTATAGTGTACAACAATTAAACTCTAATATTAATTAGAGAATATAATTAAAAATTATTTATTTTAAAATAATTTTTTACAAATGACATACTAATTATTAAACAGATGAAGTAATTAATAATTAAAAATACTACCACAATCCATTATAACTTATTAAGTAGTAGTAGTATATCGTTAACTTATTTTTCATGTTACTGCAATTTTACCAAAAAGAAAAGTAAAGACACACAAGTAAAAATGTTTCCAGAGCATATATAAAAATGGAATAATTTCTTTTTAGGCAAGGAATAAATATGTTCTTAAGTGAACATGACCAATGATTCATCTCAGGTGTTAGCAATCTTCCTTTTAATTCCAATTATTCCCTTTACTTAGTAAAAGTAAAAACCAACACCATTCAATCAATAAAAAAATTGACTTATATTAAAAAAAAGCAATAAAAGAATTGACTTGTGTACAAGAGACAACAACATTTGTAATACCCTTTTAAAGAGGCAAAAACATTTGTGACTTTCATACCAAAAAATTGCGTAAGAGGTTGTGCAGCACTTTCATACCAAAAAATTCTTAACAAAAAAAGAAAATGTAAGTGGTCATTTTAATTTTAAATGTGTGAGACATTCACATATAATTTTAAATGTATCAAAATTATAAATAAATTCAAAAATATCTTTTTTATTAAAACTTTTATGTATTAAATTAATAAATAATATATTTATAAACTAAATTTACTAACTCAAGATAAATCAAGCTATATTGATAATTAAACAAAACTCTAATAGTTAATTTAATAGTAAGAAAAATAAATATTAAATCTGATAGATTATAAATTTGATCTTCACCGGTGTCTTTAAAAGAATGCAAAGAGGGCACCCATAGGCTTGGACCTCTCCCTCTTGCATATATATATATATATATATATATATATATATATATATATATATATAAAAGGACCCATCGTATAACACAAAAACATAACATACTAGCTAGCGGATCAATATATATAAGGAATATAAACAGTGCATAAGGAGTTGTTTTCATCAACAACAAAAAAAAGCATAAAGAGTTGAACATAAAAAAGAAGAAATTAACTTTGAGTCAAATATAAAAAAAAGTAAAGGTAAATCACATAATATTTAGAGTAAAATTTGCAATTTTAAATAAGAAAGTTTAAAGAGTCAATAAAATTAAAAAGGTTGAAAATTTTTAAAAATAAAAATAGAACACTGCACACAAAATTTTTATTGAATAATTATTTGTAAGAGATCGTATATTTAAATGAATCTAAAGGAAGAAAAATGTAAATTGAGAATTCATAAATATACTTATGTTTTTTTTTTGTATATTTTGATTTCTAATTACAATTTTCATAAAAAAATCACAATCAAACCTATATTCTCTTTAGAAAATTGTAGATAATTTATCTAACAATAATAATAATTTATCATTTAAGTAAATTAATAAGTGGTATCCCCAAACTAATTAATCTTCACGCTATATACAAATTCACTTCTGTGATTAATTAATTTTAAATCATGAATAAATTATCAAAAATTATTATATGATGCATATTACATAGAGAACATTTTGAAAAAAAAACGTATCATACATATTACAAAAAAAAAAGCTAATGAAATTTTTCAAGTATAATTAGTAAACTCTTGAATCAAAGATAGATTTAAAATTTGTCGAATAATCAAAATTAAAACGTTGAATACATCTCACTTACGTTGAAATATATAATCAAAGAAATTTGCCCTTTTAATACATTTCTGAATCCGTGTACGGTACAGGTAAATTGCGTACGTAAGAGGTTATGTTATGCAGCCCTTTAATACCAAAAAAATTGTTAACAAAAATAGATAAAAGACATAGAGGGGTATTTTGGAGAATTGATGTGGGTATCCACCAAGGTTGACGAACCAGTCTTAACGACAAGACAGAGTTTCCACGTGTTCACGCGCTACGCGCTTTAAACGTCAGTACCTGTCTTTTCTTCAATCTTTTGATTATCATAGGCGAATCCAAAAACATGTGTTCCTTTCATATTACCTGTTTTTATATTTTATATTTTATATTTTCTTTTTCTTTTTCATTTCTTCTCTTTTTTTTTCTTCTTCTTAACCTATAAGAAAAAGTTTGTTCCTTTTTTTCTTCAGCCACACAAATTTCTATTCAAAAGTCACTTCTCTCTTTTTATTGTACTTATAACAGTTGAAGAAGCTTATAGAGTTTAATTGATTTGTGTTGTGTTGAGAATTGTGTTAGGGACTAATGGGTAATTGTCTTGATTCTTCTGCTAAAGTTGATGCAGCTCAAAGTTCTAGATCCACTTCTAGTAAGTGGCAACTGTTATCTTCCTAATAATTTATAATTTTTTTTTTATGATTTAGTGGAGAGGCTTGTAATTATTATGCTCCTTGTGTTTGTTTTATTTTTCTCTTTTTTATTGATTTAGAGAATTGGGTGTAAGATAAGAGTTATGAGTTGATGGTGTTTTCAATTCATTCTTAGTTCTTAGTGTTTTATGACATTTCTATTTTGGGTTTTAACTTTTTTTCTCTTGATGTTTTGGTGTTTGTAAATTTCAGCTTTAATTAGGTTTCATTGTTGTCCTCTTTCATGTATTTGGGGTTAAAATACCTCTTGTATTCTTTTCTTATATGATATTTCAAAATAAGAAGATTTTGGGTTTTGTCTATTTCTTGTTCTTCAATATTTCCATATACTCTCTTCCATGATTTTGGATAACAAAGACTTATTATCCATCTTATTTATTTCTAGTGTTTTATGTGTGAATTGTTTTGACAATTTAAGTTTAGTTTAAAGAGTTCGTATATGTTCTTATCTTTATATCTTTAGTTTTACAAATTTTTTCTTGATTATTTTTTCAAATATAAAGTATTTTATCACATCAAAATGGCTAAGCAAACTTTTAAACAATAACATTATAAGGATTCTAATAGTAGGATATTTCAGACATTATAGAGCAATTAAACTAAGTTAAAATCAAAAGTCTGCCTTTTATTGTTGTTGTAATTATGTTGGTTGTGTAGAGAAAGGATGAGATTGAACTATAACTAAAGAAAAGTACTACTGTAATGAATAAAAGTCAATTACTTATAATTTTCTATTTATTATCCTGTCAAACATGTTAGTGTTGTGTCTGCTGCTGCGTCAGTGATTCATAGGAAGGACTAACAATTCTTTTATCCTTCATTGTCATCAGGAGCCTCAAAAACTACTTCTAGTTTAACTATTCCATCATACAGTGACAAAAGCAATTCCTCAAGTCTTCTTCCCACACCAAGATCTGAGGGTGAAATCTTGTCTTCTCCCAATCTTAAAGCATTCACATTCAATGAGCTGAAGAATGCCACAAGGAATTTTCGTCCGGACAGTCTTCTAGGTGAAGGTGGATTTGGTCATGTTTACAAGGGATGGATTGATGAACACACTTATACAGCTGCAAAACCTGGATCAGGAATGGTTGTTGCTGTTAAAAGGCTTAAGCCTGAAGGTTTTCAAGGTCACAAGGAGTGGTTGGTAAGTATTTTTCTTTCTAAGACCATCACAAGGACTTCCTCACAAGTTTGAATTCTTTGCTATAAGAGATTCCACACATTCACGTAGTCAGTTAGTAGTTTGGACTTTGGAGTGGACGGATGAAGATGGAATGGATCAAGGTTACACAGTTTCTGTTACGAGCCGATTTTAAGTTTGCTTTCAATGATGAATTAAGATTGGACAGTTACCATTTCAAGTTTGCTTTAAAGGACAAATCAAGATCGGACAGTTCTGATTTTGAGTTTTCTTTAAAAGACTATTTACCCTGCTTTAAATTTGAGCTGTGCCATTCTTGATCTAATAGCTCCAAGCTACTGACAGCTTAAATGTGTGGAATCTCTAACTGTAGTGAATCCGAAAAGACAAATATATGTTTTTTTTTCTCTCTCTTTTTTATACATGCTAATGATTAATGAAACTTTAATCTATTTGCAGACTGAGGTTAACTACCTTGGACAACTTCACCATCCTAATCTGGTCAAATTAATTGGTTACTGCTTGGAAGGAGACAACAGACTATTAGTATATGAGTTTATGCCCAAAGGGAGCTTAGAGAACCATCTTTTTAGAAGTAAGTTGCAATAATCATTGCACTATTAATTCATATTTTGCTTCTATTCAGCTATTACTTTCACTCATTTTGCAATGAAAGAAACTTAGAACAAAGAACTGATAATGATGCTTCCTTTCTTAACTAACATGTTAAAAAATTGAAAATTTTGATTTGTTGATGGCGAAAATAATTGATACCTGAGATTGATTTGTGTTTGTTGTAATTTGACAGGAGGACCACAACCACTGTCTTGGTCAGTGAGAATGAAAGTGGCTATTGGTGCTGCAAGAGGACTCTCTTTTCTTCACAATGCCAAATCACAAGTCATTTACCGCGATTTTAAAGCTTCTAACATCCTTTTAGACGCAGTAAGATTATTGAGAATATGTAATGTTAATTCATATACATTGACATTGTTACTGTAAATATTTATTACACTATCAATTAATTATTACTGTTACATCATTAAACACGTCGACTTTAATCACAACTACTTCTAAAGTGAGACATATGATTGGTTGTGATTTTTTGTTGAAAGCATAAAACATTTTACTAGTATATCAAAATCAAACTCTTTTATTATCTGTATAAGCTTCTTACTTATCATCATGGCATTTGGATTGCAGGAGTTTAATTCTAAACTCTCTGATTTTGGCTTGGCGAAGGCGGGTCCTACCGGTGATAGAACTCATGTTTCTACTCAAGTCATGGGTACTCAGGGGTATGCAGCACCTGAATATGTTGCAACTGGTATGCTTTAGATTCATCTAAACCATTATTGTACTATTCCATTTGTTCTAAAACTCTCATTACTTGTTGAAATCTCATGGTGATCTCATCAAACAAATTGGCACATTATCGATTAGTGTAGTCTGCATGAGATTTCACCAAACAATTGTGTTGAAAAATAATTGTCAAATAGTGTATCGTCTGATACCGAACATGTCTTGAATCTGAAGTATCAATGCTACATAGGTTCTTAGCAGCTCATTGCATGACATGTATGAGTTAAACATTATACTAAATTATTGATGGTTTTACAGGTCGGCTGACGGCCAAAAGTGATGTATACAGTTTTGGAGTTGTTTTGCTTGAACTTTTGTCTGGAAGACGCGCGGTTGATAAAACAATAGCCGGTGTAGACCAAAATCTAGTAGATTGGGCAAAACCATATTTAGGCGATAAACGAAGACTATTCCGAATCATGGATTCGAAATTAGAAGGCCAATATCCACAAAAAGGAGCATTCATGGCAGCTACACTTGCTCTACAATGCCTTAACAGAGAAGCCAAGGCAAGACCTCCAATGATAGAGGTTTTAGCAACACTAGAACATATAGAAGCACCTAAACACGCAAACCGAAATTCTCTATCGGAACATCAACGAGTCCATGCTCCGATAAGAAAGTCTCCCGCACGAAACCGAACACCTTTGAATAGTACTCCTACTGCATCCCCATTGCCATCTGTTCGGCAATCGCCTCGTGCGCGTTAGGCGCCGGATAATGAATATTCTGCATGTAAATTTTTTATTTTTACGAGGTTGTGTTTTTGACAGCATGTCTTGTGGCATCTACTTGAATGCAATTTTGAGTCATTTTTTAAAACTAAATAATGGCGACATATATCGCACATTTCCATTATAACTCGATTTCACAAAACTAACTTATAACATACTCGATTTCACAAAACTAACTTATAACATACTCGATTTCACAAAACTAACTTATAACGTAAGGAGTGTTGTTTTTATAAATTTATTTCAATTGATATCTTTAGTCAATGTATAACTTGAGTTTTTTTATCAAAAATTGCTTTTCTCATTTAATTTTTGTGAAGTAATCTAAAACAATTAATTACATTTTCAAAATTGTTATTCATGAAAATTTGTTCTATAAACCACATAACCACCACTTCACCAGCAAATGTCAAAATGTAAAAAGTGGATGTGACTGGAACTTATTGTTGATTTGTTTTTCCAAAATTTTAACCAAAGTCAATAAGTCATCATTCCATCAAATACAACAATTTTCATGGAACTTGATACCAATTTGAAGGATTATACTCCTCTAAAAGTATAAATCACTTTAAAAAGTCAAATCACTTTAAAAAGTCAAATCACGAACTTCTCTATCAATATTACCCGGACCCTGCGGGTACATGCTCAAACACATTTATATTTTGATTGGACAAACCTTCTTTAATCAAGTGCAGGACCAGATTTTTTCTGAAATTCAAAGTTGGAGAGTGTGTTGGTCCCGCATCACAACCTACCCTTCTTGTAATTTCATTTTATTTTCTTAGTTTTTATAAACCCTAGAATATAACGTGTATAATTCTTAAAATTTTCATTCTTTTTTTAAATTTTAACAGTGATATTTATGTGTATCAATTTGATCTAAAAAATTTTAATATTTTAAATTTTTAAGTTTATAAAAATAATTGATTATGTAAAAAAAAATTAAAAATTTGTAATAAAATATGAGTGATTTTAACGTAAAATTGTACGATTAAAAAAAGATGAGATTGTTTTTATACATTTTGTTTTGATTTAAACTTTCGATCATTATAAAATATATATCTTTTGTAAGCATTGATTTTTATACGATTATTATTTGGTTTAAATATGTCTTTGGTCCTTGCAATTATAATCTTTTTTGATTTTGATCATCGTAAGTCTTTTTGTTTGGTTAACACCATGCAAATATAGTTTTATTTTAAAATAATTTTTTCATCTAATTTCTATTACAAAAATTGTAACACCGTTAAAACATAATCATTTTTTTAACAAAAAAACTCAAATATAATTAAATTATAACATAAAATTAATCCCAAATGTTTAAGTCTTTCCTTAAAAAAAACCTAAATTGCACCTTCTTCTTCATAGTTTCGGTCCTCTTCCTCACCATAATTCTCATCACCGTCACCAACATCCTCATTCATTTGAGATTCATCACTGTATTCAAATTTATCGTTACCATAATCTTTTTCTTCGTTTGGTGGTACTTGTTGGACAACGGTGGGTTCTAGAATTGGCTCTGAATCAGAGTTTTTCTTCTTGGCATGGAGATTAAGGGATTTTAGGGGAGTATATGAAAAAGTCCAACAGTGGGAGTAGAATTTGGTTGTAGAGGGAGGAGGGGCAAAGAAGAAAGTCCTAGTAATGGTAAGAGGCGATGAAAGAATTCACCATGGTGACTAGATGGAACCTTTAATCAAATTCATTATGCTTTTTCAGATTTTTTTAATTTTATGAATTGCGACACAACGTGAGGATCTACAACGGGAAGATGACTGAAACGATGAAGAAGAATGCGCGATTTAGGTTTTTTTAGGAAAAAAAACTGAAATATTTGGAGTTAACTTTAGGTTAAAAAAAAGTTATAATTTAATTATGTTTAGGATTTTTTGGGTTAAAAAATGGTTATGTTTTAATGGTGTTACAATTTTATAATAGAAATTGGATGAAAGAGTTATTTTAAAATGAAACTGCATTTGCAGGGATGTTAACCAAACATGAAAGCTTACAAGGACTAAAATAAAAAAAATGTTATAATTGTAAGGACCAAAAACATATTTAAGCATTATTATTTTTATTCTACTTATTATCTTGAATGTACTATTATTTTTTTTTACTAACTGAATGTGCTATTATTTCTTGTATCTTTATGTTTTGTATCCCATTTCTACTTAAGTTTTGAATAACTATTTCTTCATTAGAGGTGCTATGCCACATGTATCTTTCAAAAATCTTTTGATTGTATTCTCTTTGGAGAGTGTTTATAACTAACAAATTCAAATTGAGAATGATAAGGCATGACTACTTGAGTTTGATTATTTTTGTTGTCAAATAAAACTATGCTATGATTTATCTTTCAATGGAGAAATAAAATATGTATCTGAGCACTAATAAGAGAAAAATGTATACAAATTGTATATTACTTAAAAATGTTTAATATGTAATTTAGCATTTTTATAAAAAATGTCTTTTGACGTTTTTTTAATGCAAAGTCTTGCTATTTTAAATTTGTTTGTTTGTTTCAATATTTTTTATTTTATTTTAATTTAAATCTCATTGAATTGTTTGTGCATAAATTTGATTATTGATATTTGATTATTAAGATATGATGATGATTTTTTTATATATTTTGTAGTATTTTAATAGTTGCTACCGATTTGAATGAATGAATATATTTTATTTTTGTAAAAAAAAATATAATTAAAATATTACAATATATTTATATGTAATGAATCACAAAAAGTAGCTGACGATGAAATTAAGTTTATAATGAGAATTATATTTTTTATTTTTTGGTTTTATATCATATATTAGAAATATAGACAAAAAAGTAGTAGAATAAAGAGTGAAGAATAAGAATGAATTGTAGAGGTGTTGGCATTGTATTATTAAATTATGTGGTATAATTAGTTGATATATGACATATAAGGATGTGATGTGTTAACATAATAATTTAGGGGTTTGTTTTAAGGATTTAATTAATTTTTTAAAGCAAAAATAGAGTGCAAACACAACACATGATGAACCTGACATCCTATTTATATTGATACTCTAAGTTAATCACATATCATTTGCAGTACTCTAAAATGTTACTAAAAGTAAAAATAAAAAGAAAATACAAGATACTTGGGGGACTGTACCATAACCAAGAAAACACACATCAGAGATACATACTACTGGCTCAAAATCTGTATTCAAGAAGACTAATCTTGTTTTTTATTTAAAACATCAAAAATATTTGAAGGAAAAATATCCCACCACAGACTATCAACAACGTGAAGCCAGATTAACAATCTTATCTACACATTATTAAAAAAAAAAGAGGTATAATAAAATTAATTCTTTTGACCATCTCAAGACAATTAAGCCATCTATTTCTAATAGATCAAAGAACAAGGATAGTATTCTTAAAAGCTAAATTTGTCAATTGCGAATCAGATTTAATCCATAGAAATCGTCACCCATTCTTGTAACTTGTTTCGATAGCAACCATAACTCCCATAAAGTTCATCATATAGTGCAATTGTAACTGCCAAATTCACAACAAAACAACCCAAGGAAGCAGCAAAATTGTCCGTAAATATACTACCACAAGCAGTAGGACCAAAACATTCATATGCAACTCTATCATTATTACATTAAATCAAATACTCCTTAGGGGACGCCATATCATTTCCTTGATGGTAAGCGCTTTAGGAGAATGAACTCTAACTTGGAAGGACTTGAGGATTTTAAATTCTTGCATAGAGTTTACGATTGTACTAGAAGTGTTATTACCAGATAAAGATACATTGTCAATAATTCTATTCATGATATTGTGAAAAGAAAAACGTTTTCCTTCAACCTGAGCTTGATTTCTACAATATCAAATATCATCATTAGTAAAGATTATGTTGACCAAAATAAAATCTCTACATTGATAAGACTAACCTTTGCCACATATGACAAGAAGATTTTGAACCGACCTAATAACAATTTGAGAGTAAAAAATATAGCTTAAACAAAACCAAAGCCTATTAGCAAAAGAACAGGATAAAAAAAAAAGATGAGTTCTAGTCTCCACAATACCTTGACGTAGCGCACATCTTGAAACCATTTGACAACCTCTAGGGATTATGTTTTCATAAGTAGGCATTTTTCGATGCATCAATCTCAAAAACCTAAGAGACTTGGAAGGAGGAATGCTATTATGCCAAATAGCTTTGGCCTAAGGAATTTGTTGTCCTAAAGGCTTAAATTTGAAGATGATGGAAAACACAAAATTGGGGGAGGGGTTGAATTGTGTTTTGCCATTTCTGAAAATTACTTGAATTGCTTAATCAAAAATATGTTCTCCATCAAATCAGTCAATTTATGACTATAAAACAAGTTTAGTGAAAATAAAGTTGAATCATAAAGAACTTAGATTAGAATAACAAAGAAAGAAGAGACACAAGAATTTTACTAGTTCACAACGATCTGTTGCTACATCTAGTCTTCCCTTGATAGAGAGATTTTTCCTCATTACAAGGATTTTTGTTGGTTCCTATGATATCTTTGAATCTGCAAAATCTTCATCTAGCTTAGACATTTTATGATCAATCTTTTTGTCATCAAACTTGATATGAATTTGATTCCTGAACAATCAATGTCTTTTTGTTGTATACTGTGTAGGCTTTAGACCTTTTAGAGTATCTAAAAAAAAATGCACTTTTGGGATTGTGAGTCAAACTTACCAAGTTGCTATTTGGTGTTAAGAATACAATATGTACACCCAAACTGATGGAAATGGAAATAAGAAATGTTGAGTTTAATTCCTTTCTATGATTCATAAGGGGTGTTATTTAGAATAGATCTGATATAGATTCTATTATGAGTATAACATGCAATATTCACTGTTTCCGCCCATAAATGCTTAGCAACATTCGTTTCGTGAATCGTTCTTGCCATTTCTTGAAGAGATATGGTTTTTCTTTCTACAACACCATTCTATTGTGGTGTTCTAGGAGAAGAAAAATTATGAAAAATATCATTCTCTTCACAGATGTTTTCAAACAATTTGTTTTCGAATTCACCCCATATGATCTCTAGGAATTGTTACTATGCAAAAATCTTTTTCAATTTGAATTTGCTTGCATAAAGCAGTGGCAACTTTATGTAACTCATCTATGTGTTTTGGAAATTTTACCCAAGTCCATATGAAATAGCCATCACCAATAACAAATCCATATTATTTACCACTGATAGAGGCAGTCTTTACAGGGCCAAATAAATCAATATGCATAAGTTCGAGTGGTCTAGCAATGGAGACAATATTTTTAGAAGAAAAAGAAAATTTTATTTTTTTCCTTTTCTGACATGCATCACAAAGAGCATCTGATTTGTACTTAAGATTAGGCAATCATCTAACTAAATCAAGTCTTTTCAGTTTTAAAATTAACCTTAAAATTGCATGCCTTAATCTTTTGTTCCAACCCAGTTGTTCTTGATTAACTGGAAATAGACACTTGATTTCTTGTTTGTTTAAATCAGAGAGGTTTGTTTTATAAAATTGTTTTTCCTCTGGCTAGTAAATAATATGGATCCGTCTGTTTGACTTATTGGCTCACAAGACTTTTAATTAAAAATAACATCATAACCATTGTCACTTAATTGGCTTATGCTCAGTAAGTTATGCATTAATCCTCCTTCACCGAGTGTCAAGTCTTGGAACATAGAATTTTCTTCTATCATGTGTCGTAAGCATCCATTATCCAGACACCATGACTGGTGTTTTAATTTTGTTGCTAAGAATATCTGCAAGATAAATAATTTTATCCTTTGGTACCCAAATTTGGTTGGGTCCTGGTTAGTTAGTTCTAAAAGGTTTCTTGTGCTTCTATGTTTTTTGCATTGGGCAAGTTGTTATGTTATGACCTTTTTTAATGAAGTATGAACAAACCATATAAGATGATATAGATTTAATGTTTTCTTTGGGTTCTTCATAACCTATGCCTCGTTTATTAATTCAACTAACACCATAAATCATAGAATCTTGTTTAGTTTCGTCTATGTCGTGTGCAAGAAATTCTTGAAAGGCTAATTCATACTTAATAGAGTTGTAAACTTTATCCTTTGATGTTTTTGAAATGTTTTCTTTCCAAGTCAGATTATCCTCTGAAGTTTTTAAAGCATTTTCTTTAAGAGTCTGATTTTTCTTTGAGGTTTTTAAAACATTTTCTTTCAGAGTTAAGTTTTCCCTTTTTAAATTTTCACATTCTGTTTCAAGGGAAATGCAATAGTTGTTAAGATGTCATTAAGTTTTCTAACTTAATTAAGTTTTAAAGAAACTTTATAATTTTTGTTAAAAACCCATTTATCATTTTAATAAGTTCACTGCGAGATAGGTTAGATTTTGAATAAGTGTTCTCCATCAGAGCCATGTTCACATGTTTTTCATCAGATGATTCATCAAAGTCATCCTAGGTAGCCATGAGACCTTTCTTCTTTGTCTTGACACCTTCCCTTTGGGATTTTCCTCTGTCAAGTTTTGGATAGTCAAATTTAATATGGCTTAGTTTTCACTTCATTCCATGCTATTCAAGAACCTTCTAAAATCTCTCTTGGGAAAAGATTTCCTTCTATTGTTCCACATGTTTTGGATTTTCCTTGAGATAAAGGACAACTTTTCACCCTATGAATCTTTACTCTGATCATCCAAGTTGCTTTCCTGTGAGTCTTTCCTTGAGACTTGAGAGCCAATGACTTTGACTTCTTTTTAGGCTCGTCTTCTTTTAGTTCCATCTCATGAGATTTGAGAGAACTCATCAACTCTTCCAGACCTTTGGCCTTTTGAATAGCAATTACCTTTGGTCTCCCCTTGCTGGGAAGACTCTTGAGAATCTTCTTCACATGGCCAGAGGTAATGTAGCTCTTTTGAAGGACCTTTAGTCCATAAACCTGAGTTTGAAATCTAGAATATTTTTTTTCAATATCTTCATCTTCTTTCATCTGGAAGACTTCATACTTTCTGACTAGAAGATTTTCTTTGGCCTTTTGCACCTTCTTGTTTCCTTCATAGTTTAGAACCAGAGCATCAAAGATACTCTTGGTTGTTTCTTTGTTGTTGCACTTTTCAAACTCTTTGAAAATGATATCATTCATTATGAAGGTTCTAGCATTGTGATGCATTTTATATTGTTTTTTTTCCTAATCAACATCGAGATCCTTTCTGGATATCTCAACACCCTCAGCTTTTTTTGGAGCCACATAACTATCTTCTACCATGTCCCGAAGTTTGGGATCATTAGAGATGTAGAAGCTTATGAGTTTGTCTTTCAACTACTTAAATCTATCTCCATCAAACAGTTGAGGCTTGTTTACGTTTCCGCCTATAACCTCTTCACCATAGTTAGCCATAAACAAATACAGATCTTTTACTCAAACA
This sequence comes from Cicer cuneatum, assembly GCA_037974295.1. NCBI lineage: Eukaryota > Viridiplantae > Streptophyta > Magnoliopsida > Fabales > Fabaceae > Cicer > Cicer cuneatum. The sequence continues at coordinate 11,097,486 of JBBPBO010000003.1, read as the reverse complement.
CGGTTAAGTGTTCAGCTTTGAGACCAAACTCTGATGCCACTTGTTGGTTAAGAAACACAAGAAATGAGGGTTCGAATTGTGTTTAATTTTCTTAAAAAACTGTTTTGTTCAGTACAAAACAAATAACATAGATTTGAAATTATATAAACGACAATTTATTATGGTTCCCTACAAACACAATAGCTATGCCCAGTCCCTTCCACGTCAAGGATTTAATCCACTAAAAACCACTAAGTTAGAACTTACACTTGAACACTAGCTAGTCACAATGACTATGTTCAATCTTCTCACCTCCAACTTAGTACTGTCAAGTTGTTGGAGAAAGGCAACCACTATCGAACTGAATTAAAAGTTCGATTAATGTGTTCTCAAATTTCAGCTTAGTACCGTCAAACCGTTGAGGAAAACAACCACTACTAGGCTTAGTTACAAATGAATGATTTTGTGTGTTTACTGAAAAATCTATCTCACAAGAGGATGTTTAGAAGGTAATACTTTCATATTTGCTTTCTCAGATAAAATTTAAATAAAATTGAACTATGTGTTTGCTTGCTGTGTTGTGTATATTTCTTTTGGAATTGTTGTCCGTAGGCATGGCAACGGGGCAGAGCAGGGGTTGGTTTTTCCTTCTACACACCTGCACCTGACTAGTCGGGGAAAATCCTCCCTGTCCCGTTTCTTATCGGGTGTGAAATTTAGGTTCTCATCCCTACCCGCGATAGCGTTCATGTTTCCTCGCTCGCACCGACATTCAATCATATATATAAATAATAAATTTAAAAGTCATATTAATTATAATTAATGTAATAAAATTATTATTGTTATACAATAATAAAATTAAAAAATATTAAAATCATATTATCTATAGAGAAATGATTATATTTTTTAATATTTAAAAAATATTAAATATGTACATGTATATAAAATTTAAAAATGACAATAATATTACTAGCGGGACGGGTTCAAGTGTGGGTGTGAGATGAATATCAATACCCCTAAACCCATCCCCGCCCCCCGAGTTTTAATTTTAGGGAATATCCGCACCCGCTCCTAATCAAAACGGCTTTTCCTTGCCCAAATCGGGATGGATTTGGGTGGGTACCCGCGGATGTGGATTTTTTTGTCATCCCTAGTTGTGCATTGATGTATTTCTTCCAGTCAGGAAACATATTTTTTATAGAGGCTTTAAGGTATAGCCATGCGTACTTCATTTCAGAGAGATAGCTTGTATCTTCATGGGTTACAATAAATATATTTGTTGAGCTTAAGTCAGGTCACTATCTAAGAGATCAATCCTTGTAACTTGTATCAAATCAGAAGAAGCAAAGGATACATGGCTAGAGGATAAAACAGTCAAAACATAGACTATCAGAGTAAGCATTATTTTTGGTGTTTATCAAAGGATGTCTTCCAGACCATCAGAGCAAGACTATTAGAGGCTCCATATTATTGGAGGATGTAGACATCTTGTCTTCTCAGAGGATTAATTGCCATCAGGTCTTTTACTCTTGTCAGAACGTTGAGTTTATTAGGGGCGTTGACTTTTTCATAGCGTTGACTTTATTCAAAGACATTGAATTTTCCAAAATGTTGACTTTTATTTGAGCGTTGACGGTTTCTAGCGGCGTTGACTTTTATCATAGACATTGAATTTCTTCAGAGGCAGACAAAGTCAAACGCTTGCTTGCATTCATCAGAGGCAACATAGTCAGACACTTGCTTGCTTCTCCAAAGGAAATTGAAGCAGAGCCTTATTAGAGGTAATTGAAGTATAACCTTATCTTGCATCACTAGAGGCAACTTAGCAGACCATTTCTTGTACCACCAGAGGCTGCTTAAGCAGGACCTTATCATCACCATTAGAGGCATTCTTAGCGGACCTTTGTTTGTACCATTATAGGCAATATATCAGAGGCGTTTAACACCAGATTTGGAATGTGGAATGTACCAAAGTATTTTTCTTTGTATTCATCTGGTCATCAGAGGATATATCATAATATCCTACACAATACTTTTGGTCTCGGAACTGCACACTTAATTAAAATATTAGTGCTTTAAATTATTCCCACAAATTGATTTTGTTATCATCAAAACAAGTAGAGTCATAGTACTTGAAACCAATTTTTTTCTAACACTTATTGCAATACTTCTTATTGATGTATGATGACTTGCTCTATATAATTACTTGTTTATTAGGTGATAATATTTTTGTGTTAGAAACATGTAGATTATTATTTATACTTTACTCATAATTATGCTACCTTAAAATAGGTAGTCACTAATATACTTATTCGTCTTCTAACTCAATCTGCAAACTTAGCCAATACATTGAAGGGATAATTGTTCTTATTTGTTTGTTTTGTTATTGTAGTTTTGTATTGGATTGTAGCTAAAATGACTTTTGCACAAACATTATCCTCACAATCAAAATTTAGAATAGTAGTTTTGGCAAGCAAGGCAGCCAATTGTGGCTAAATATGTAAAATAGCAGAAGGAACTTTCCAATGTCCATCCTGAATGAAATGATTGACAATAACATGAGGATGAGATTGTTTGTCCTCATCACTTTAATGAGCATAAATTAAAGAATCCTCCAACCAAGTTTCGATCCAGAAGTTAATTTTGTGACCATTATCAAGTTGCCATTTGTTGTACTTGTAAATAGTAGTTAACTTAACTTTGAGAGCATACCAGATGGAGGAATTAATGTGATATTTAATATGCCCATGCTTTCGAAAATTCCAACCTCTAAGAAGAATAGCTCAATGCAGACTAGAAGTAACTAAATCCCAAGCAAGCTTAATAATGGAAACATTATTAATGTCTCTCAAAGACCTAATTCCAAGACCTCCTTCATTAGGAGGATGGCGAATTTTATGTCAAGCAACAATAACCAATTTTCTATGCCTAATATCTCCAGACCAGATGAAATTCCTATGCCATTTATCTACACCATTGGTAAGGGAAATTCCTATGCCTCTAGGACCATTCATCAAAGAAAGGGAGCTTCCACGAACAAACATGGATATTGTCTTGCTAAGAACCTCTTCAGCAATGCAAAACTTAAGAGGAGATAAAGAGTCCCCTTGCCTCACCCCCTTTAACAAGAAAAGATACCAACGAACTTGCCATCAACAAATTTGAAAAGATTAGTAGTCGTGAGAATGATCTAATCCATGACAAAACTTGTTGAAACCAAAAGGCTGAAGAATCTTTATAAGGAATGTTCAATCTATAGTGTCTAAGGCTTTTCTTATATCAATCTTGAGAGCAAAATTTCCAACAAAGTTTTTAGTCATAAACATATTAATAGCTTTTGAAGTGAGACAAATGCAATCACCAATATATCTACCTTGAATGAAGCCCATTTGAATATGAACTGTCCAACATGTGAGCAAGAACTTTAGTAATGGTTTTGAATTTGAAGTTAGCAAGGGTAATAGGTCTATAATGCTCCCTTTTACTAGGGTCAACAATCTTAGGAATTAACACAACAATATTGGAGTTGTAATTAGGAATAATCCAATTCTGGACAACGAATTGAAGAACAACCTGAAAAACATCATGACCAACCACCTCTCATTACTTTTGAAAAAACTAAGCACCAAAACCATAAGGTCCAAGAGAACTATTAGGATTCGTGCAAAAAAAAAAAATTTTAACCTCTTCAAAGCTAGGTAGATTAGTAAGCTTAATGTCCATAGAGTTATCCACATAATGAATGATTGTGTCTTCAATTAAACCATTATCCATACAACTATTGTTAGATTTGAAAATATTCAAAGTAGGAAACTAATTAGGCTTCTATATCTGTACTTGAATCAAGACATCATTATGAGTAATGCTAGAAATAGTCTTTTAGGCATATCTAATTTTGGTAGTTTTCTGAAAGAAAGTGGTGTTCCTATCATCAGAATGCCATTTAATATTATCTTTATAGTGCCAATGTTGCTCCACCAAATTAAGAGATTCATTCACTTCTATTTGTGCTTTTTTCTCTTCATTCAATAAATCATTTGAAGGATCAAAAGAATCAATAGTTTTTGGAATGCTATCCATATTTATAACTGCAACTTGAACTCTTTGATGAATGTTACGAAAAATGTTCTTATTCCAATATGTAACTTGCTCCTTCCATGTTTTTTGCTACATTAATACAATCATGATGCGAAGCCTATATCTTCATAAACTTAAATGAAGATATGTGCCTAACATTCCAAGAATTCAGCCATCTATGATTCCAAACCACCTTATCTAATCTCATTTTAGTATGAGCTCGACCTCTTCTACCATTAGACCAAGTGTATTGAACACCATTAGTGGGCATATGAATTATGGAATTACAATTAGTTCAATTTTGAAAATCCTCCATAGGCAGCCTATCAGAAGAACTATATCCTTTATACTCAGGTGCTCCCAAAATAGTATTAAAATCACCTATGAAAGACAAAGGAAAATTGTTTTGAATTTTCTAATTAGTAATATGAGACCACAAAGATCTCCTAAAAATGTAATTTGTGGTCGCATAAACAACAATCATACCAAAATTCACACCGTTATGCTACAAGGTGAATGAAATATGTTGATTCGAACTGCTAATAACGTGTGGGTCAAGATGATAAGAATATAGACCACAACTGTTAGGAAGTAAATTGTCCCTAGAATCAATACAAAAAACTTTTATTGCAAGCTCTATAAGATATGCTTAGGAAAGTCATTAAAGTTCATCCAAGGATCAGCTATAAGAAAATGTCATGTTAATATTTTTCACATAACCTTTTGAAGGTCAATCTTGATGGGGGATTGGCTATGCCCCTAATATGGTAGAATATGCACTTTATTTAGGTTGATTCCTTGAACCGCCCAAGTGCGGTGGCCTTCTCAGTTTTTTTAGTAGCTTGTCTTTGTCTAACCTTTTTTTTAGACAACACTGTTTCAAAATGATCATCAACAACTGCTTCCTCAAACATGTCAGCCCAATTAGAGTTTAAAATCTGGATAGCATTATGCACAATCTTAGGGACATTGGTTCAAGAACTTGGAAAACATTTTTTTTAACCTCAATTTCTTTATCCACCTCTTTATGATTAATCTAGATTTTTAGAACATTGTTATCCTTATGTACCTATTGGTCATCTTGACTATGCAAATATGGAGAATCTTCAATGTTAATAGATGTGTTGTTTCTTACACTAGCTTCTTTGTAGGCGACTCTTCATTGTTATTAGAGTGACCTTTAGAAGAATCATGATTATCCTTTTTTTCAACCATTTCACCGTTCAGAGTTGAATCCATACAATTGATATCTTGTGGATTATTTTCGCCACTTATAGAATTATCTTTGCTAATAGTGCGACTATCCATGACAGGGACGAAGATCGACCTTTTATTCTTTTTACATCCCTTATCTAAGTTATCCATCTCCTTATTCTTATTATCAGCTTGAGCGTTTTTGCAAGAAGTAACTGAATGGCCAATGTGCTTACAATAATTGCAAAATTATGAAAATTTCTCATATTCCACTTCCACATAAAATGCAAACCTTTTTCTTTCAACTATAACTTGGTCATGAAACTTTGCTGCCAGATCAACATCAACCAAAAGCCTTACATAATCACTAAAAGGCCTGTCAAATATTGATTTACTAGTAGTATTATGCAAGCAAGTAGGTGTGCCTAAACTACTAACAATGGCAGATATGATCTTAGGGTGCCAATACTCTTGTGCTAAACCAATAATATGAACCTTAACTTGAGAGATTGTTTGATGTTGACGATTGACGTTAAAGTCGTAAGGCTGCGTGAGTAGTTTCAAATATCCAGGATTAATACCCCACAAAATAATTGATTGGACACTTCTAAGGTCTTTAACTGAAGAGAAATAGAAATCATAGTATCCTTTTCCAAGTGAGATAAAACCTCACATACCCAAAGATTTCTATAACTCAAGTAATTTGGCCCACAATTCTTCAACCTTTAATGTTGTTGCACCCTTTGTCCAATCATTCGACCATAAAGATTGTTTTTACATGCCTCAAAATATGCAACATATTCCTCTTCACGAGTAGTGATTGCTATTTGTTCATTTTTTACACACGAATGTGGAAGTTGACTGATTGGATTGTCACAAACATTGTTGCTAAGAGCTTGTGCAAAAGTTCTTTGTGGCTTTCCAACATTCACTTTCACAGTGTTGTGACTTTCAAAGGGATTGAGATAGGACTGTGGCAACACCCTAGGTGTGATACACTAGATTGCACTCAGCGAAAGTGATTACTTGACTGCAATTGATCTAACTAAGCAAAAAAAAAAAAAAAGAATCCAAACCTAGAAATCATGAGAACTAACAAGAAACCAAACCCAAAAATCAAATCTACAAATCAAATCTAGAGCAAAACCAGGACCAATACCAACACAACAACAATAGAGACCCATGGACACGACAACAACAGTAGTTTCGAAACCTGAAATCACGAGTCCAATCAAAGACGTAACCAGAGGACATATACCACGTAAATCTGAGACACAACTAGACAACAACATCAAAACCAGAGAAAACCTACTAGTCAAGTGCGAACGACAAGGAGACGAATGAGTACACAATCAACAAGGAGACGAACAACGAACGATGAGGAGACGAATGATGAACGACGCTAGGCTTTGGTGCTCTAGTTGTGTAGTTCAAATATAATAACTTATATATTCATATTTACAATAACGAAAGACAAAAAGTTATGTGTCATTTTTTATTGGTTTGAGCATTTCAACTCACTTCCTTAGTGTATGATTAGTTTTCCCAACTTAAAATTTTAGCCTTCGTGGTTTATTCGTGAAAAAATCTATTGTATTATCTAACATATATTGCTGTTAATTTATATACATTGTCAGTCAAAGAGTTTTTACACTAGCATTCAATCTCAGTCGTTAGATCATTAGATATGTTTGACTTTTATCAAAGCTACCTCTAAAGTCATCTCCAAGAATGATTGTGATATGCTGAAGTGCAAACCTTTTTACATTGACCGTATATAACAATTAAATTCTTGTTTTAACATATTAGAGTAATATATTAAAGTGGTCCCAAATTTCCTTTTCAATAACCTTCAATGACTCAATTCATTACAATGTTTTACTTTTGGCTATTTTTAGTTGATCTAAGCAATAATAAAATATCACTGACTATGAACATATATCATACAAATAATGTTATAGCGATCGTATGTAAAATGTCAGTGACCAAGTTTGGTATATAATTTGATATGTGATACATATCAACCCTATATTTATCACCAATAATTCCTAGAAATTTGAACTATAAATCTGGATTCTACTTATGCTTTTTAAGTGTTGGAATTAATCTATTAACAATTAAATTATATAAGACATGCTCAATCATATTTTAGTATATAAATTAATAAAAATATGAGCATACATGTTTTTTAGGATTTACATCATATTTGATTTATCAAAGATGATATTTTAAGAATATTTGAATCTATAGAAAAATGTCTCTCAACAACAAACTTGAAACACAATATGTAAAGACGAACAATCTAAACCCGTTGACTTATAACTCTTTCTCGAGTGATACTCAAAGAAGAGATTATTGGGGACCATATCTATATATAAGGTGATAGTCAATTAAAGTTCTTATTATTTTCAAATGAGATATCTAACATCCACTCATATTTTTGGCTCATATCAATTAATTATTTAATTAAAAATCTAATTAGCCATATTTTTAATATGACCACTAATTATTAAGACATTTATTGACAAATATTTAATAAAATTATAATAAAAAATGTTTGCACACATAATATTTATGAGTTTAATAGACAGACTATTAGTGTAAATAGTTTTACACTGACAATCAACCAAGCACCATTGATGAGACAATAATCTATTTTCTCAATATTTATGAAATATAAATATTTCAACATTAAGTATTTATCCAGAAATTGCCAACAATGTTGATTAAACTTGATCTGAAAAGTTGATTATATAATGACATCATAATTTGGAGTCATATGAATGAAAAGATTGAAAGGAGTCATATAATGACATCTTGTATAATAATGAAGCACATTCATTAATTAAGAAATCCACACATGAATGAGCTACACAATTTAGAAGGACAATGATTTCTTCTAACTCAATATCTCTTCCATAATTTCTTCTTCGTTTTCTTTTCTTCCGTCTTTCATCACTCATCTATCTCATATTCTTTCATTAGTCTTTCTTCTACTAATCAATGTCTTCCATAATCTCTTCATCATTTCATTCCTCATTCTTTCATTTCTCCTCCTCCTTCTAATTACTATATTCTATACTTTCTCCATCCTTTCATTTAATTCTTTTATTTTTCAATCTTCCATCACTCATTCTTATTTTCATTCATTCATTTTCTCCATCTTCTTCTTCTAATCATAATGTTCCATAATCTTTTCTTCATTTAATTCCTCATTCTATTTTCAAAATTTCATCTCTCATTCTTATCTTCATTATTTCATTTCTCTTTATTTTCTTCTAATCACTCTATCCATAATATCTTTGTCATTTAATTCTGTCATCTATTCTTTGAAATTTCATCTCTCATTCTTACATTCTTATCTTCATTCTTTCATTTCTCATTTTTTTCTTTCATTAAATTATTTTGTTGTTTTTTAATAATTTAAAGATCATTTAAATTATTTCCAAATTATTTTTTTAGTTGAATAAAAATGATTTTATATTTATTCTTATTTCATTTTTTAAGTATCTTATTATTTAGTTTTATGTAATTCTATTTTTATGTTTTTTTAGTTTTTAGTAATTCTATACTTACTTTTCTAATTTTTTTTAAAATAATTTTGTTTCAGAGGACATTTTTTCCTCAGAAATTGTTTTAAAAATTTGTTATTTTTTAAATTTATTTTACCAAGCTCTTATTTTCTCAGAGAATTTTCTTCTATAATTTTTAAATTTTGTTGCAAAAATATTTTTATTAAAAATTACTAAAGACTTTTCTTAGAATCAGTTCCTCAGAAATTACACTGCAGAAAGTCACATCAACTGACAGAAAATATATTAGTTTCTCAAAAATTACACTACAAAAAGTCAAATCATCTAACAAAAATGACATGTTTTTGCAAGGATATTACCCAGGAATTAATTCCTCGCAAATTCTTTTGTAAAAATGTTAAATCAAAGTCATTTGATTGTGACCTTTCTGAAGAAATTACTTAGGAACTTGTTCCTCGGAATATTTTTCTCAAAATTTTTTACCGACCAAATTGGTTTCCTCAAAAGTTCTTTAGAATTGTTGTTTTCCAAGGACTTTTTTTAGTGACTTTCTAAATACTTGTATGAGTAGTCATATATGGACACCTAATATATTGGAGCACTCATTTGACATTTTTGTCATTTACGGTGGTAGTGTTGGAAAAATAAACAAACACAATTTTAAATAATAATTAAAATAAAAAAAATAATGTGAAAATTTTAAATTTAGAGAAAAAACCACCCTCGCGTCTAAATGACAACTAAAGAACAATACTATATAAAAATTGTTACAACATATAAATTTCTGTCAAACTTAAAATGTTTCTGATTGGTGTCATTTGTAATGAAGAACTAGAGCCGTATATATAACTTTGAACTCTTTCTTCCTTTACAATTTTAAGCAATGTGAAGTTATTTCAATTTCTTCAATTTCAACCAAAACTCAACAAGTAGATAGTGGTCCTTCGACGACGGTTCAATTGTGGTCAGTAGCGAAGTTCTGATGGCCCAATGTTGGTCGACTGAGAAGTTCAAGCAAATTAAAATTGTCGACCACTGAGCTAAGACGTCCCATGATGGTAGGCCCTCCCTCCACCATGGGTATTATAAATTAATAAAATAAATTATTTTTAAAATTTTGAAAAAAAAAATTTTAATAATAAATAAAATGGATGTCCACATGTATGAGTTTCTACCAAAAATTACTATATTTTTATTTGTTGCAAAACATTATTTTCTTATAGTGTCAATGGACTTATACGGTTAACAACCTTCAAACACTTAACAATATCTCAAATATCTTTTTCAATTAATAATCTTCAATGACTCAATATATTAATTATACACTTTCGACTACTTTTTGACATAAGCAATAATAAAATATCACTTTTATTTTTCAAGAATAAAATATCAATTTTTTTCAAACCAGGAAAATTAGAGTCTCAAACATCATACTCTAAAATTACTTTTAAAGTATGAAAAATAGACTCAATTGATATCCAATAAAAGATTTAGACAAATGACACTGATTAGTCAACCAGTCTGCATATCTATTTGCTTTAAGGAAAACATGACACACTTAGGTTCCTCTAATTAGTGCGGTGGAGAAGAGTAATGATCTCTTGAAGAAGAGGTTGAATAAAAGAATTGGATGAGTATCCAACATTCATCATATTAACAACCACTAAAGAATCCATTTTAAAAATGAATTTCTTGATGTCCATCTGTCTAGCAAGATTTATACTAATATGATGAGCAGATATCCTTCCAAACGGCCGACCACATGCCAAGTTTGCTATAAAATTCTCTAATGAAAACACCATTAGAGCCTCTAATCAAGCCTCCACATGTGGCAATTTCTGATGTATTTCTTAAGATCCATCTATTTTTACTTTGTGATACCCTATTAGTGGTAGGATCCAAGAGATCTCTACCATTCGTTTAGTAGTAATACAAGTCAAATTGACCATTTTGCAGGTGGGAAGAGGAATAAACTTTGCTTGGTTAGCCACCTTTAAAAACAATGGCTTGCTAACTTTAGTAACTGAGAGAAGATAAGAGAATTTCTATCCATCCAAAGTTGATACACGACTATTCCAAAAAAAAAATAAAAAAACTACCAAGAATCACTAATTGTTTCGATGTTGGAATCAGTTAAGTTCCACTCTAACCAAAGATCTAAGCCGATACTAAAGAATTTACTCCAATGATCCAATGAAATGATGTCATTCTCGAAAGTTTTAACTTCCTCAAAGTCTCTTATTGTATGCATAACTATTTTAGGATACTCCCAACATCTCAGGTAAAGATTGTTATTAGTCATGCGTCAATGACACCTTTCATTATTAGTGAGGATCTTACCATGAGAAGGCTTCCATAATAAAACTCTAAGTCGGTTTAGGCCATCCTAAGACCAAACACTTTGAAATAGCTTTAGGGGATTCTAATCGAAGTGGGTCTTACCATGAATTATCATGTTTGTTGATTTAAGAGAAAAACTACCAACATAAGTGAGCCTCCTACATGGAAAATTGGATCTACCATTAGTTGGGGGTCTAATAGCTACAATATGTTCACAAATTGTCGTAGGCACGAGTTATTGAAGGATCTCCTACTTCCAACTTCCATTAAAAGGATAATGAGAAACCAATAACTCTATTTGATTGATAGGGATACTACTAGGAATATTATGAAGAAGCACACCAAACTATCTCAACCAAGCATTTTTTCAGAATCGTACACGATGACCGACTTGGATGCACCCAGTTATATTAGTGACAATATCTTCCCAAACATCATTGGTATCCTTCCAAACAATTGTTGATTTAGAACGATGTCACACATTAGGAATCATAAGATTTATACAAAAATATTTAGCGTGCATTATTCTAACCCAAAGCTTGTCAGGAGAAATATTTGGATGCCAAGCTAATTTCATCATATAAGCTATGTTAAGCCACTGCAGATTCTTGAAGCTAAGACCACCTTCCTCCTTAGGTCGACAAAATTACTCCCAAGAAATAAGTTGAGTTTTCCAGTGATCCACTGTTGATCCCCATATAAAGTCTCAACAAATTTTTTCTACTACACGACACATAGAGTTAGGGATTTGAGTTGATTGAATAACCTACCCAAGCATACTAGTTAGAGAAGATTGAGTTAAGGTTACCTTTCCTGCAAATGTTAAATAATTTTCTTTCCACCCTGATAATTTGTTCCTCATTTTATTAAGGACAAACTTATAGTTATTCTTAGAGGTTTTCTAGTGTAACATTAGAGCAGCTAGGTGCACACCTAAATCCTTAGTAATTTGAATCCCCAAATAATCACTCAAATAGTTTGCAAGCACTCCTGGGACGTTGTTAGAGAAATACACTTGTGACTTATGGAGATTTAATATTAGACCTGAAGCAGCAAAAAAATTCTGTAAAATAGAATGGGTCAAAGTAACCTGATCCTTGGTTGCCTGAGCCACGAGGATGATGTTGGTAGAACAAGGCAAATTAAGAGGAATGAGAGCCCAAATAGTGGACCCCACTCACCTAAGTCACACACCTCACACACATTTAGTTTCTAGAATAATGAATGAAAAGAATAAAAGCTAGTTAATAACGTCTCTTATTCTACTGATATTCAATTAAAGGAATGAGAGAAGGGGAAGTGGGAAAGACATTCAGTTTCAAGAAGGATGAATGGATGAAATAAAAGCAAATTAATAATGTCTCTTATTTTTTATAAGAAGATGGGAATGGGAAGAGGGGAAAATATGCAGAAAATATTTTAAGAAATACATAGGGGAATTCTTTCTCTGGTTAGGAGCAATTCTGCTCAGGTTTAGGAGCAATTCTGCTCTGGTTTAGGAGTTCTTAGAACTCTGGTTTAGTTTTTCTTTCAGCATCATTTCCTAATCTCGTCATTGTAAGAGATACTACTCTGAATATTAAGAAATAATATACTTTTTTCTTCCATTAAAATTCTGAGTTCTATCATTGGTCTGACCTGCCGGATAGAGATAGAAGCTAGCAAAACTGAATGCCACCGAAAATGTTTGACAAAATTGAGGCTTTGGATATACCAATGGCTGAGATGGAAGGTTCGGTGCGCCAAACCTTGGATGAATTTCATCATGCTATTTTGGAAGAGTTTGCAAACTATTGAATCGGCGTACACCTGGGGTATCGCAGACAACCGGGGAACCAATTACGGAATACAAGATGGCATTGAAGAATGTGGAGCTGTCGTCATTTGATGGCGACGATCCAGTGGGGTGGGTCACACGAGTAGAGACATATTTTGAGGATAGGGAATATCTGAAGAAGTGAAGGTTTGTTTGGCAAAAATTAGCATGGAAGAAGCAACCATTCATTGGTTTAATCTTCTACGACAAACGGAGGATGACCTCACATGGTTAAAGTTGAAGGACGCGCTGATTGAGAGATATGGAGGAAGAAAGAGCAATAATCCATTCGAAGAATTGAAAGATCTTCAACAAATTCGAGATGTGGAAGAGTATATTTCAGATTTCAAATATTTCTCTTCCCAGGTTATGCGTCTCCCTGAAGAACAATACCTTGGGTATTTTTTGGGTGGCCTCCGGTCAGAGGTACATTTGCGAGTAAGGACCTTCAACCCTAAGACACGTGTGGAGGCGATGAAATTGGCTCGTGATGTTGAAACAGAGTTACGAGGTGAGTTGAATTACAAATGAAGCGGAGGTGGAGGTCGTTCGCGAAACTGGAAAGGGGAAAGAGATGGAAGTAATGGGCTTACTAATAGAAATGGGTCCCTAGTGGGTCTTTTTCCAGGCCCAAACAAGGGAAATGTAAGTTCTGGGCCAAGTGGAGGAACCCAATCCATAAATACTCAAACTGGGTCAAATCCTAACCCGGAATTGAGCATGCAAGGATCCAACTTTAATCAAAACCAAACAAGAACAAATGGCAATGAGGAGCGATGGGGGAACCACGAAAATCGCAATAGGGGAACCAACCATCTTTCATATTCCGAATTAATGGATCGTAAGGCACGAGGCCTCTATTTTCGATGTGGGGAAACGTTCCACCCCTTTCACCAGTGTGCTAAAAAACAGTTGAGTTTGGTGATTCTGGGAGATGATGAAGTGACAGACAATACCGGTGAAGTCCTAGCTATCGAACTGAAGGAAAGGGAGGAAGACGTTGCACTAAGATGCAACTCCATGATGCTCTTCGGAATAGAAGAGGAAGGCAAAGCTCAAAATTCGTTCCCTTTTCTCCTACATTTGGAAGGTACCGTGAAGGGCATACCGGTTACGATGATGGTGGACACTAGTGCTAGTCATAATTTTGTGACTCCTCAAATGGCTGCAATTCTGCAACTTCCAGTAGAACAAATTCCGGTTACGAACGCGAAATTTGGAAACCATTCCTGTGTGGCTCTAACAAATAAGTGTGGGAAGTTTGACATTCAAATTGGAAGGTTCGAGACCACTTCTAACGCTTACATAGTGGAATTACAAGGTGAGGACATGATTTTGGGAGTGGCTTGGCTGCATAAGCTAGGCAAGGTGTTATTTGATTGGGAAGAAATGATAATTTGCTTGGACTGGAAAGAAAAAGCTGTGAAGTTGCAGTGTCAAATTCTGAAGAATTGGAGAATCAATCAGGAAAAAGAACTCAATGTTGTTACCACGGATATACTGAGGCCAAGAAAAATCATAACATGGGAAGGGAATAAGGAAACCATTAGTTGGGAACCTGGAAGTCTGCTACAAAATCAATGTCTTAATGTTAGCCTTAAGGAAAATGCTCATTTTGAAGCGGGTGGCAATGATAGAACAAGGCAAATTAAGAGGAATGAGGGCCCAAAGAGTGGACCCCACTCACCCATGTCACACACCTCACACACATTTAGTTTCTAGAATAATGAATGAAAGAATAAAAGCTAGTTAATAACGTCTCTTATTCTACTGATATTCAATTAAAGGAATGAGAGAAGGGGAAGTGGGAAAGACATTCAGTTTCAAGAAGGATGAATGGAGGGAATAAAAGCAAATTAATAATGTCTCTTATTTTATGTTATAAGAAGGAGGGAATGGAAAGAGGGGAAGATATGCATAAAATATTTTAAGAAATACATATAGAAATTCTTTCTCTGCTTAGGAGCAATTCTGCTTTGGTTTAGGATTTCTTAGAACTCTGGTTTAGTTTTTCTTTCGGCATCATTTCCCAATCTCGTCATTGTAAGAGATACTACTCTGAATATTAAGAATTAATATACTTTTTTCTTCCATTAAAATTTTGAGTTCTATTAGATGTTGTCAGCAAAACATATGTAAGATAAATAAGGTTCCACACCCCTTCCAAATTTAAAAGGAGCCCAATCACCTGCATTCACAACATCATGAATTTGATGACCCATCCTTTTGAGACACATAACAAAAAGATAAGGAGAGACGCAACTCCTTGTCTGATTCCTCTAGAAGAAGAGAATGGATTCGTAGCTACAACACACCAATTTATACTAAGAGTAGCAAAGGAAACATGTTGGAAAATAAGAGATCTTAGATTATTAAAGAGACCAAGAAGTTCCATATATGATCATAAACTGTTTCGAGGTCTAGCTTAATAATCATGAAACCCTTTTTACCATGCAAGTTCTTCAAGCAATGAATAAGTTCCTACAAAACAAGAATATTATCGGTAGGATTGCAACTTGGTACAAAACTACTTTGGCTATCTAATATCATGTAAGGAAAGATCATTTGAAGACTTTGGGCCACAATTTTTGTCACCACCTTGTAAACCACATTGCATAACGCAATAGGTCTAAATTGGGTTATTCTCATGGTCTCATTACACTTAGGAATAAGGGATATAAGGGGTTGGTTAATATATTGAATCTGCCTGGGGTGTGTAAAGCACTGATGAGCAAGCCTATGTAAGGAGTCTTGGATGATGTCCCACTGATTCTTAACTGATGAGGACATAGAAAGCATAACCAAGGAAGGGAACATAGAGGATATTCAAGGTCTTGGAACTTCAATGACAAAAACAAGGTCAAAGAAGGCAAATGATGATCTAAATAACTTGATAGCCACTTTATTTGAAGCAAATCCAACTCATGAAGAATTGAAACCCAAAATAGTAAATTGTTTAATCCAAATTTAAGAAGTTAAGGAATGAAGGTTGCATCTATGTGATCAAATTTTAATATTAGTTTTAATTAAAGTAGTAGACTGAATCACTAAGAATATTTGGGTCTAATTGTAAAAGTTTGAGTTTGGGCCAAATTTAGAGAACTTGTAAGGTGGTGCCACTATAAAGGGAAACCCCTAGCTGATGCAAAGGAGATTTTTAGAACATATTGTTATTTTATAAGGCTTTGCACTCTAGAGTTCTTGAAAGAATTCACTTTGAACATATCAAGGTTGTTAATCCTTGTGACGTTCTTTTTGACTTATCAATCCTTAGAATGTGGCGACATTATGTTCTTGGTTCGTTTGCTGAATTATAATTCTCAATTTTATTTACATCAAACCCTAATACACAAATTGTGCCAGTTGTCGTGTTTAGTAATCTGCATTCATATCTCACGTTTTACATATTCTTTTCGGTGATTCAACATCCTAACATGTGTTTCGGAACGTCATCTTTCACCTTGTTTGGGAATCGTCCCATTCAGAGTTTCATAGCTTCAGTTATCGCGTTCTCCAGCAAAATGTGATTTTGATTGCAATTTGTAAGTTTCAAACCTAAAACAATCCTTAAAGTGGTTCATGACAAATATGATCATATCATTAACAAAGACGTGATAATAACCATATAGGTTGGGGGTTTTAAGATTTTTCATACTAAAGAGAACTTTTTTGGTATCCTCCAACGTAACTTGACTTTTGAAAAAACTAATCAATTTATTTCCTTAATAGATGGGAAGTAGTACTGAATAGGAAACACTGTGTTATTGACATTTGATGAAGCATAGAGATCCATATAGAATTCTTTAATCAGATTTTTGATATCATCTTCACCATAAATCCAATTCCCATTATTATCTTGCAAGTGTAGCTTGATGAAAAAATCTTGTATTTTGTCACCTAGCTCTACCCATTGGCATTTATATTGGTGATACCAATAAAGTTGTTCTTGATTAACAATGGAGTTTATATAATCTTTCTAAAGGTCCTCACGAATTGATTAGCTCACTTTCGTTGCGGAAATTCAACTTTTTATTATTAAAGTTTTCCTCCATGGTGTAGACTCAAATAATGTGATAGTGATCATATGTAGCGTAACATGTCAATGTGACCAAATTCAAATTCAAAACATCCACACTATATTTATCACCATTAATTCATTCCTAATAATTTGAACCATAAATTTGGATTTTACTTATACTTTATGAATTAGTTTGGATTCCCCTAAAAAAAAATCCATAAATTGGCAGCAATATTGATTAAATTTGATTATATTTTGAAATTATAAGTTGGAGTATAGGTTCATATGTAATGATTGAAAGGGATAGTAAGCATATATATAGATTATTATTCGAAAAGCTAAGGAGATATAGCCGTGGCCAAGGTATTTCTATTTTATTCTCTTGCAATCTCATTTTTCCCACATTTGTGACCAAATTCACCTATCTTAAAAAGCTCTATACATGGACATCTAAAAAAGGATTTTAATTGGTCCAAATTCATCATAAAAGGAGATTTTGTTTTATATATATATATATATATATATATATATATATATATATATATATATATATATATTCTTCAATTATCATATATAAGATAAAATAAGTCAACAAAAATGAATGTGTTTGGTCTAAAATTTTAATAAATACATCAATTTTTACCAATCCTACTTTTTGTTATATTTAAAACAAGATGGAGTATATATAGTGTTACCACAAGAAAGTAAACCAAATAAAGGACCGTAATTAATTGAAAAAATAAAATTAGATGTATTGCAAATGTAAATTAGTTTTACATTAATATCTGAGGAATAATGATAATTATGTATTTCGTCAAATTATCTCACTTTGTAAGCAATTTTGTAATTATATTACAATAAGTGTATGTCTATTAATCTCTAATAAATTTCATTTTCTTTAAAAAATATGATCAATTATATTACAAGTGCGGTTTCCTAGAATTCTCCTAAATAATTTATTTTATGTGAATTTTTAATTAAATTCATGAAAGTAAAAAGGACTAGAAGAAATAGAGGGAATTTTGTTAGATTTTAGTAACTTTATTACTACCATATTTGTGACACTACAATAAAAATATTTCTTTCATATATGTCCCACATGTTTCTTGCGAAACATTCTGACTATGTTAATTGTTGAGTGGTACATTAATGATTTTATGCATGGTCAATCAAAGTTTCAGGTTTCTTTGTCCTTTAGACATGCATAATCTCTCTACTATATATAGAGCACTTGCTATGCATTGTTTAGCCAAGACAACACAAGCTAGTGAATCATGTTTAACTAAGTATTACTTGTTGATTGTCTCTTGGAATTCCTCTGAATGCTTCATGCAAGGGATCTATCTATATAGTCTAAAAACCATTAGATACTGAGGATAACTCTTCTTCAATGAAGTGTTTGGGGGAATTCTTAGAGTTCAATCAACACTGCGCATCAAGAGTGCACCAAATTCATGTCATTCCCAACACTGAATATTGTGATTAAAGGTTTGTGCTCTTTTTTCTTGCATAATAATGAAGCACAATTCCTACATTCTTGCATAATAATGAAGCACAATTCCTACATTCTTGCATAATAATGAAGCACAATTCCTACATATATAATATATTTTATTTGTAAAAATATTATATATATATATATATATATATTATAGTGTATAAAAAACTCATTTCTATTTAATAAAAAATATTTTTTTTTATTTTTTATCTTTTTATTCATAAAACATTATTTAAATTTCATTTAACACATAGTATTTTTTTTTTGTCAAATGGAGTCGTAAACACCACTTAAAACTCACACACACAACTGTGATGTCTCAAGTTTAAACTTGCGACATGATATTTAATCTAACAATATTATTATTTGTCGATTGAGCTAGACCTTACGAAATTTTTGACCAGGATCAATTGTAGGCTTTATTATTCAACAATGATACACATACACCAACAATTTCCATTAGGCATGGCAATGGGGCGGGGCGGAGGCAAGTTTTGTCTCCCCCATCCGCGCACCCGCACCCATTCATATATATAAAATTATAAATATAAAAATTATATCTATTATAATTAACATAATAAAATAATTATCATTAAACAATAATAAAATTAAAAAATATTATCTATAGAAAAGAAGTTATAATTTTTAATATTTAAAAAATATTAGATATATTCAATAAGTACATGAATGTAAAATTTAAAAATTATAAAAATATTACTATCAGAACAGGCGTGGGAGTGAGGTAGATATCAAGTACACATTTCTCACATTTACACGATATTTAAGACACGTATTAATAATCAAGTAGACATTCTTCTTCTAACTATTTTTTAACCTATTATGTAATTTGATCATTAAAAAAACTTTAACGAAATACATATTTCTCATTAACTAATTGATTGGTGAAAGACTTTTTTTTAAGTAATTTACGAGTGACAAATATTTAAACCATGTATAGTTTATGCAATAAATTATAATTTGTGTATTATAATTTTCTTCAATTTTTTCTCTAAAAGATATTCAAAGAGACATACTACTAATAAAATACATATTTATGTTTTAACTATTTGATTCATGAAACACCATCTTTTATCTAATTGGTTGGTGACAATATTTATATCATATATGATGTATACAAAAAGTTATAATTCCTATTTTATAATTTTCTTCAAGTTTTTTAATCTGGCTAGAATATATTAAAGAGATAAACTACTCTTGAAATACACATTTCTTTTGTAATAAATTGATTTGTGAAAAATTGCCTTTTGACGAAGCGACCAATAACAAACATTTGTTTCTTGTATGGTGTATAAAATACATTATAGGTTGTGTATTATTATTTTCTTCAAAATTTTGTATTGAGGATATTTAGGTGAAACACTATTACTGAAATATATATATTTTTTATTTAATTGATTTCTGAAATATCACCTTTTAATTAATTGACTAGTGATCAACATTTGTCATGTAAATCATTTATACAATAAATTATAGTTCAAGAGGTGTCAACCAGTGATAAGAGTTTGAATTTGTAACTTTAAGGGCATGCTTATCAAATCTCAACTAGGATAATTGTAAAATGACAATGACTATCACAACTACTAATAATGATTTCATTTCCCCAATTTTTTTTAAATAAGTTATAAATAATATATTTTTATTTTCTCACTTGTTTTATCTAAAAGTCATTTAAGAAACAAAATATCGATGAAATATATATTTATCTTTTAAATAATTGATTTGTGGAAATTATCTTTCAACTAATTGATAGATGACAAATCTTTGTCTCGTACATGATGTATACTATAAATTATAACTAGTTTATTATAATTTTTATTAAAATTTTTTATATAAGATATTTAAGAGACACATTACTAATAACATATATATTTTTCTTTTAAGTAAATGACAAACGACAAATATTTGCCTTACACAAAATATAATTTGTATTTTATAATCTTCTTCAAATTTTTTATCATAAAGATTTTCATGATACACTACTAATTAAATACAAATTTCTATTTTAACTAATTAATATTTCTTTATCGTATGCATATTTTTTTCTTATTGGTTTTAGTCTATAAACATCTTAGGCGTAAGTATAATTGTGGTCCTTTATCTTTTAACTAATATTCGTTTTGGTTCTTTGTTTTTTATTTTTTGATTGATTTTGGTCCTTTATCTTTTATAAGTGATGTATTTTAGTTCTTTTTGCAATCATAACAAAAACTATAGCAATATTTAGTCATTGAAATTGCTTCTAACAATTGTCAACCTATGTCTACTATAATATTCTTTCAAAAAAAAAAATCAATTTAACCCAATAATATGCTTGCACTTGAGAAAACTCTCCTTGCATGCTTTAAAATAGATATAAACTCTTTGAAATGAATGATATTTATCAAGTTTTCTGTATTTTCATCACCTCCTTGCTATGTTTGTACACTTAACTTTATAACTTATTCAATATTATACCTCAATAGTCCATGACATTAATCATACAGCTGCTTGAAAAGTTATGGTGAAAAATATTAACATTCATTATTTATAAAAGATAAGCAAGGGTGGCGTGTCATGCATAATAACGATTTATTGATTTCACAATGTCTGAAAGCAAGGTATTTTCCTTGGAGCAATTTCCTAAGAGCTTCAATTGGTTATTGCCCAAGTTATACATGGATAAGTATTTTGCAAGCTCGTCTAGATGTTATTAAGAAAGTTGATATTTGGATAGTATCGGATGATCATCAAATTCGTGTATGGGATTCCTTAACAGAATGGTCACAAGAATTGGTCTCCTAATCCTTTTAATTGTGATATTATGTTTATCTCGAATCTTATACATCATGATATTTAGTGTTGGAATGCCCCTTAATTAATGAATTTTTTCTTCCCTTTAAAGCTCAACAAATTGTTCAGTTGCCACTTCTTTTTTCTCAACTCCAAGATGAATTTGTGTGGGGTGCTTCATGATCTGGTATGTTTTTAGTGAAAAGTTTGTATGATTTCTTAAAGGCAATACGTGAGATATCTGCCTCTCATTATTCAACATATGATATTGATCAACAAGTGTTGAAAAAGTTGTGGAAAATAAATAATATTTCAAGACACACACATTTTGTTTGGATGATTCTACATGTAAAAATATCGTAAAAAATTATCTTTTTAAAAAAGGAACCAATTGTCACCCATTGTGTGTTTTTTTTCCGTATACAACATAATGAGACAAATTTCACGTCTCTTTATGGAGTGTCACTGGTCAAAGTGTGTCTGGTTTGCTTCCCTTTGCATGATTCTAGGTACGTACCATTTCACGAGTTATTGGAAAGAAATATTATTGATGTAAATGAGAATGTGATTGTACATGTGTTGGCCTTTTGTTATGAAATATGGGGTGCTAGAAGTAAAAAAATATTTTGAGGGGACTAATTGACGTTTCTACCATTGTTTAAAAGACACACAAATCTATTGTTAATTTTAATACTGCTAGTGCAGTGTTGTTGGAGGCGTTAAATGACAGTCTCAGTTTTCCTATATCTGATGTTCGTTGGACACCCCTATTTAGTGGTTATTATAAGTTTAATGTTGACACAACAGGTATGATAGATAGAGATAAATGGAGTATTGGTGTTGTAGTGAAAGATGTTGATAATGCAGTAGTTGCTGCTAGTTGTTGGCAAGTCATTTCATTACAAGATTCAAGAGGTAGCAGAAGCTTTAGCTATGTGAAAAGATTTAGAATTCGTTAAAGATATGTCTTTTTTGAATCTTATAGCGGAATCAAATGTCTCAAATGTGGTCATGACGTTTAACGTTCATCAACAATCTCCCACCTATATTTGTTATATTATTAGAGATTGTATTAATTTTAATGTTTGCTTTCATAGTTTAAATTATTTTACATGTTAGACATGAGGCTAACCAAACTGCTCATTGTCTTGTTAAATATGTTCTTTATTGTCCAAATTGTACGTGGGTTGAAGAGACTCCACATTGTATTTCTGATGTCTTGCCTTTCGATTTGTTGTCAGACTTTCTTTAATGAAATTATCATTGACGTAAAAAAAATAAAGGAAGAAAATGAATTAAAAAAAGATAAAAGACCAAAATAAATATTTGGTAATAGATAAAAGACTGAATATATATTTAAGATATTATCTTATTTGCCTTTGATTATTGGTTAATTTTAGAAGTTATTTGATATAGTTTATGGGTTTTTATTTCTTGAACTTATCCCTAATGCTATTATTTTTATTTCTTTCTTTTTATTTTGAGATGATTATCTACCACAGAGCATGGGATATTTTAAGAATTATATTCTATGAAAAGTAATTGAATATTTTTTTACTTATTTTCTATGTCAACAAATATGTCTAATAAATGAGATGATAGGTGCATGAGAAAAACAACTCTATCATATGAGCTCTTAGATGTGGTCTTCGCATAGGAGGAGTATTCTCATCTAGTCCAAATCCAACAATATTGCTCCTTGGATGATGTTATTTGGAAACAACTACAGAAAAAGTCTTCACATAAATTATATAGACTCACAAAAACTACCAACTTAATCAACTAATTCCTCAATAAAACCCTAACACAAATGCTTCAATTGTCAAAGTTTTCGATACATAGCCTCAGATTGTCCAAGTCATAAAACGATCACTATCATTAAGGGGGTAGATACACAGATGTTTTGAAGCAGAAGACATTCTTAAAGTTTATGAATAAGAGGAGAAAGACGAGCTAATATATGATGAAGAATATGTTCTTGTTAACTGTGGTGAATCACAGTAGTTAGAAGAAGTCTACAGATAATGATAGCCTAAGAAAAACCATCTACACTCGCGAGAAAGTTACATGTCACAAGGAAAAAGAACCCAAGTCTCAAAGGAACCATTTAAGGTGACAAGAAAGTTATATATGCCTCTTCCAGTTCGTATGGATTTTTCTAATACTTTCAAGAAACACCACTAAATAAAGATATATATACGAGCTTTGTATATATATCTAGAACAATCATAATATGTATAGATTTTTCTAGCTACATGAACTCGAGTATTCTTATTCCCTAGATCTTTTAAGAAGAAAAACTTGCATTTGAGGACGAGTCTTCTGCAACCCGCCGAACAATTAGAGAGTTATCTTTTATCTATCATTCCTTCTGTCCCTGAGCCACTCTCTAACATTATTTTATAAGCAAAAAAAAAATTATCATTATTATTAATAAAGAGAGCACAAAAGTTATTCTAACTTGCTATAAACAATCAAAAGCTGATTTGGTTCATTTGATAGAATTGAGAATGTAGTTAGAAAATTGGTAACCTCAAATCCTTCATCCCCTCATCTCATCGTGGATTAAGGGTAGGAATAGGTTGGGTCGAACTAGGTTTTGTTAAGCCTGAGCTTGACCTGTGAAAAAATCTAAGGTCTAAGTCTAGTCTGAAGTGTGTCATAAACTTACTTTTTAGGCCTGAGTCTGGTCATGATAGAAGTCTGATATGACATGTTAGTCTACTTCAAAGCCTATTTCATTTTAACATTTTTCGAATAAATAATCAAATATATATTTAAATAGATTAACGAGTTACTATGCCAATGAAATTAAGTTTTATTTTGATATTTAACATGACATTTTGAAGAATATGATTTTATACATATCCTACTTTAACACCATTTTATAATAATACATTTAAATATATAAAAAACTAAAGAAGGTTAAAATGCATAAATTACTAAAAGTTGAATATCTAACAAAAAGATCAAAATTAATATAATAATTATAGTAGTAAAATAAAATATTATTTATATTTATTTAAATAGGTGGGCCTAAAAGGCTTATTATGTGACATGTAACTTGACATTTTTAACGAAATAAACTTTTTTAAAAGTCTTCGCTTTGTCTGTTTAAAAAAAGTCTGGTCTGGCCTAACGTAGGCAAGGACGTAAGTCTCTGTCGGTTGGTTGGTCTAGCTTATTCTCACCCCTACTGTGTATCAACTCTTTACCCTTTTCCTTTATTTAGGTCCCTAATTAATATTTCTTGTCTAAATATTCAAATTAAAGTTCTTAAAATGTTAAATAAGCTCTAAGTCTGTAACAAAAAGTGGAGTCCTCCAATTTTTTCTCTTTGGTTATCTTTAATCACTCATATTTATTACATGATATGGAAATGTAGAATCGACTTGAGGTTCAATTTTATTTGACCTAACATATTGGAGGTTAAAAGTATGATCAAAGGGTTGTTTCCCTCTCTACTAATTTTTTTCTTCTTTCATGGGGTTTTATAGCATTGAGTTTTTTTAATAAGATTTTTAATATTGCTACCTACACCTCCCTTTTTACTACTCACACTCCTCAAATTTTTTAAAAACCAAAATTTCCAAAATGCCCTTGCCTATTTATTAAATTTTTAACTCTAACCTCTCACAATCTTCATCTTCTACCTCACGCTCATATTTATCCCTTTCTCTCACAACCCCTTCTGACTCTTCCTCCATTTTTAATAACTTCAACATCTTCAATCATCCTCATTTCCTCACTTCACATTGTGTTTAAAGTGACCCAAGAAGGTATGTATGTTGTTCTGTTTTTGAGTTTGTATTTTTTTTTTTTTAAATTTGGGGATCTTACATGAGCTCAGTTCACGTACGTTGTAACATTATGTGAATTGAATTCACGTACGTTATAAAATTGTAAAATTCCGAAACACTACGTGAATTAAGTTCACATATACATACGTGATTTATTATTGCATAGAAAATGGAGTTTAAGCCTCAAACATGAGGTATGTGAACTCTGAAGGTGCAAACACGAGAAGGGGGGTTGAATTGTGTTTGACTAACTTGAATACTTTTTCTGTTTTTGCAGTTTTAAAACAAAACTTGATGTATGAATAAAACAGAGTTAGCAGCGGATATAAAGTAAAAATAAAAACACATAATTTTATACTGGTTCACCGTTAACGAGGCTACGTCCAGTCCCTTCACTTTGAAGGATTTCACTAATTCAAAACCTTGAATTACAACAATACCACTGACCCTCCAAGTCAGTCTTCTCAAACAGTCTAATAATCTTAGACTTTTGAGGAATGCAGCACCTTGACTTTTTAAGTCAAGTCTTCTCCTACCAATCTGACAACCCCAGATTGTAGAAGGAATTACAACGCCTTGAATCTAATTGCCAAGTAATCTGCTACCCCTTCTGACTCCCTCAGATTGTAGACTCTACTTCAACAACTTAGATCTAACACAAGGGAAAGAAAAACACGAGTGTTTGCTTCTGGAAAGCTGGAACTCACAATTAACCTCACTGAAAACTTGAGTGTTTGCTTTGGAAGTGTATGACTCTTTTGTGATTTTCGATGTTAAGTATTCTGCCTTGAGCCTCCTTTTATAGATATGAATTGGGGTCTCTTCCAAGCTGAATTTCAAGCTGTATCTTGCTGGATTCTCTTGCAAAAATACTCTGACCAATTGGGTTTCATATAAATAAAAAACATATCTTTTTATCTCCAGATTTTTTTCATAAATAACTTGGGCCAATCCTGTCTTTAATTAATTCTGGAACAAATCTTTCTTCCCGCCAATAGCTTCTGAACTCCACAAGACTTCACTTTATTTTTGAATCAAATCCTTTTAATACTTTGATCAAATTTAATTAAATCTCCACCGTTAATCATCATGATTAAATCTGGATCGTTTGATTTTCTGCTCTCATCCACATCTGGACCATACTAAGTGATCTGTTGTGATCCTCTGATTTCGGCCAACCCTGGACCACACTTTCTGATCATCTGTTCTCGGCCAACACTGGGCCATGGTCTGATCTGTTGTGATCCTCTTATCTCGGCCAATGCTGGACCGCACATTCTGACCTTCTGATTTCGGCCAACATTGGGCCATGGTCTGATCTTCTGATCTCGACCAACACTGGGGCATATACTTAAATATGGACCATTGATATGAATATCTTCCCTCTGATCTAGACCAATTGTGGACTTGGTCTGGATTAAAATGAAATTAAATCTGGACAAATAATATTTCAGTCTGGACATTTTACCTTCTGATTTGGATCAGGTCTGGATCATATTTGGACATCATTTCTTCTGGTCTGGACTTAGTTTCATACCCTGAACCATGCTATCTTCTGGTCTAGGTCAAATCTGGATTGAATCTCTTGTTCTGGACCCATTAATTTATCCTCTGATTAAGTCTGGATTAAGTCTGGGTTGTTTATCATTTCACTGCCAGGCCATCTTCTGGTCAAAATAACTTCTGGACTAAGTCTGACTTATGATTCCTTTTGGTCTGGATCAAGTCTCCCTCTGGCAGGCTTCCTTCTTGTCTAGTCCAGGTCTCCTTCTGACTTTGCTTCCTTCTGATCTGGGCCAACAAAGATATCCTCTGGTAATTTCAGGATGCATCCTCTGGTACCTTCTGGATGCATTATCTGGTGTCTTCATCTTCTGCCTCTGGAAAGTTCATCTTCTGGTGGTATTTAATGTAATAATTCAAGGTACAAAATAAGTTTACATGGAGTGCTTTTGTAAACATCAAAATCCGAAGTACTTAGAACCAACTTGGTTCCAACAAACTCAATTCACGTACCAGGCAATGTAGTAATAAATGTGAAAGTTAAATGATTTCACGTAGCTGAAACAGGTAAGCCTACGTTAACTCACTTAACTTTCACATTTTCACTTAGAAGTATTGCATATTTCTAAATTTTTTATATGTTCCTTTTTGGATGCAGATAAATGGATCAAGGGGGAGACAACAGTGATGAAATGTATGAATGTTTGGAACCTAATTTTGAGGAAATGCATGGTTTGGAATGTGATTTTGACGAAATGTATGATGATTTTGAAGCAATGAATGATGGTGTTGAACTCGAAATTGAAGACGATATGAACATCGAAGATGAACCTGTTATGGTTGATTTGACTGATG
The DNA here is from genome assembly GCA_037974295.1 of Cicer cuneatum. NCBI lineage: Eukaryota > Viridiplantae > Streptophyta > Magnoliopsida > Fabales > Fabaceae > Cicer > Cicer cuneatum. The sequence continues at coordinate 11,070,083 of JBBPBO010000003.1, read as the reverse complement.
TGTTTAGCCCCGACATGATGTTTGATACGCGAGATGATTTATTGAAATTGGCTAGAAATATTGGAAGGGAAAATGGAATTGTCATTGTCATTTTTAGATATGAAATTGCGACAGCACGACCAAGAACAAAGACAAAATTAATTATTGGTTGTAAAAGAAGCGGTAAATATAGACCTTGGAAGAATCCTAAACCTATGAGGAGTACGTGGACTAGAAAATGTGAATGCCCATTTAGATTGAAAGGAACACCATCAAGTGTTGGTGAGAGATGGTATCTGCATGTAATATGTGGTGTCCATAATCACAAATTGGCCAAAAAACTGACTGGTCATTCTTTCTTAGGCCGATTGTCTCATGAAGAGAAAAATGTACTTTGTGATATGACGAAGAACATGGTAAAACCAAGAAACATATTGATGACACTAAAGGATCGTAACGTTGAATGTTTGACGATAATAAAACAAGTTTACAATGCACGTCAAGCATATTGCTCATCACTTAGAGGTAATAGAACATAAATGGTTTGGTTGTCTGACCCATTATCTCTAACGATGAGTCAGGAATGGTTTGGACATAACCGTGTTGACACAGTACCATGTCTAGCAGACGAGCGTACATCTTCGGGCCCCAGCGTATCCACCCTCTAAATAAAGAAACCTCTTCAAACGGTCGCTTCATTCGATGCTACTCATATGGTGTCCAACATACTTGATGAACGTCAATATCGTCAAGAGCTTTCCTAAATGGAATAACCAAACCCTTATCCTTTTTTGGCTTCCATCTAAGTGCTCTAGGGTAGTCCTCAACATAATAGGAGAGAGTCTACAACAATCTACACATAATGTTGGGAAATGCTCGTAGACCCACGTCTGCACATATATCATAACATTTCATTAGTTTATAATTAATAATAGAAATTACTAACACAATAAACAACCATTACCTGCAATAGTGTCAGATACCTAGAAACTGTTCTAGTTTTATGCATACTCGCTTCGTGAAGATTATCATCGAGGTAAGCAAGAACAACAACACCCCATGCATATCCCCCACATGAATTGAGGTCTCAGAAGCAGTCAAGATAGGCAACATTAACTGTGAAGACACTCTTGTCGCTGAAAAGGGTGCAACCGACCAAAAATAAAAGAAATGCCCTCGCAGCCATCTGCCAATGCTGGTCACGACAGCGCTGATGGTATACTTCAAGTAACCAACTAAATCGAACAATGGTTGTCTGCGTGACATTAAATTCAGCATAGGCAGCAGCCTCAGTGACTCCGAGAAGCTCAAACAATATATTTGCACCGTCATCCTTGTTAAATACATTAACATTGAAGAATGCACCGGTGATAAGAATATGCAGTTGAGAGGAGACATCGTCTAGAGTAATCGTCATCTTCCCAATTAGAAGATGAAAGCTATTGGTGTCACGATGCCACCTCTCTACGAATGTAGAAATGATCCCTTTGTCGATCATTTCGTAGCTGCATTTTAGCAAGGAATATAATCCGGAGCTTTTAACTAGTTGCTCAACCTCTTGATGTTCAATCACGACTTCTTTTAATTTTTTTATCGTTGCTAAACACCCTTAATTTGCCGCGATCCTGAAATAAATTAAGCAAAAAAAATATATATAAGTTAAAAGACATTAAGAAAACAGCTATTAAAAATTTAATTTGATTGAGAAAATTATCATGCCATTTTAAAGTTTAGTCGCCACATAATCACCAAATGTCCTAAGGACAGACATGTCAATCGAACCACCAGGATATCCATCATCCTATGGAGGTTCATCTTGTGCCTCTTCCTTTTCCTATTGTGCCTTTTCCTGTTGGGGCCTGTTGGGCTTGTTGTGCCTCTTTCTGTTGTGCCCGTTGTGCCTTTTCCTGCTGGAATCGTTGTTGCTCTCGTCTAGCACGGTGACCCCGTGCAAAAGCCATTGGTCTAACACGACGACCCTTCTTATTAGAAGTACCCTCATTAAGTATAACACGACCTTCTCTGTCGGTAAACATAGTGTGCACCATTTCTGCAATACCAAATCATAATCAAAATCAAAACAATAAATCATACGTTAATTCCAGAAACAATTACAGAAATTTCTGAAACAATTCCTGAATACCATAAGTGAATTAAGATCATGTATGTGAACTTACGTGATTTAAGATCAAACTTACGTGAACTTAATTCCAGAATTCTAGAAACATACGTGAATTAAGATCACGTACGTGAACTTACATACCCTACGTGAATTAAGATCACGTACGTGAACTTAGCATACCCTATGTGAACTCAGTTCACGTACGTGAGCTGCGTACACCCTCTTTGGTTTCAACATCATTTACGTGAACTGGTTTTCAAAAACCCAAAAACGTACGTGAGCTGAGTTCACGTACGTTTCTGGATTTTTGAAAATGAGTTTACGTACGTGAAGGGTTTGCAACATCTAAAACGCAAACTTGTGATTTTTGTCCTTGCTTGCAAAATCATAAACGGAAACAACAATAGTGTAGAAAAAACAACAACAACATTGTACTTACTTGATTGAAGATGATGAAGATGTTTGATGATGTTTGAAGATGATTGATGATGATTGAAGAAAATGAAGATCAATAAGATTGATTGAAGATGATGAATGAAGATGATGGGGTTTTGGGAATTAGGTTAATAAAGAAGATTGAAATTTAGAGGGAAGGGTATTTTGGTTTTAAATTTTTTTTGAGGGAGGTGGGTAGTAAAATAGGGGGTGTGGTTAGTAAAATTGTAAGATTTTTAATATGGTAATTGTTGAGAATATTTGTTGTTTTATTGAATTTTGGTCTAGGACCCCAAGATTTGTATTGCTTTACTTTATTTTAGTTAATATATTTATCTTGCATATAGCATATAGTAATTTTGGAGTTTGTTAATCTAGTTGAGATTTTAACGTTCTCGGGTGATGTTCTTTAATTGTAATTTCTTTTAAAAACAAATGTTTATTTATTTAAGTAAGAATTTGGTGTGGCGTATATCGGTCAAATGATTGATTAAAATGGTAAGACTATTAAAATAATCGTTAATAATTTTTTATCTTAATAAAAAAACCCTCTAAAAAAATTTACCTTCGTAAAAATGCTTCATATTCTAATATTTTCAAAACTGAAATTAATAAATTATCTTATATAAAATTAGTATTATCTCAACAAATAAATAGTCTAATATTCTAAAGTGTCTAAAAATTAATTTTGATAAACTTTTTAATAATTTTACAAAAATACTATTTTAAACTTTAAAAATATCTCATATTAAGATTCCTCTTAGGTATACACATGTGTTGTGTCGTGTTAATTGATTTCATAAAAAAATGGAGGCTTCTTCTTATTGTTCTTGTAAGCAAAATTTAATCGTCATGAAAGATTATACATATTGCAAAGTTAATGAACCTAGACGAAAAAATGGAGAAAATAGGATAAAATGGATCAGTTATCTGTAGCATGAGAATAAATAATAATGAAAAGAGCTGATAGCGAGCAGACACATTCTATTCTGCTATGTTTTTTTCATGTCCTTCTCTGTTTTAAGCTTTTCTTATATGCTGCCGTCAAAATAAAATAAAAATAAAAAAAATAAAGAAGCTTTTGTTATATGCTAGTGTTGAATGGAATCTAATACGCGAAAATGTGCTATCAAGTCATGAAGTTTGAGATTACAAATATGGTCTTCAAAAGTATTTTCTCACTCAAACCACAACACTTTGGGTAAACTATTTTGGACCTGTGTGTCATTTTCTTATTTCACATCAACTCTTTATAGTGAATAGAACTAGAAAATTGTATTGAGAAGGGAGCTTTTGCTAGATTTTGAAAAATTGAATCACTTTACCACAATGTGACACTTCAATATATTAGAATATTTATTTATCTATTTCATATCCCCCCTTCTTGCCAGACATCTTGACTATGTTCATTTTTCAGTGGTACATTACTAACTTTATGCATTGCCACACAAATATTCAGGTTTATTTGTTCTTTGAACACTATCTCTATACTATATATAGAGCACTTGTCATTCATTGTTTTAATCAAGACAGAAAACTAGTGAAACATGTTTAGCTAAGTAATTATTTGTTGATTATCTTTTGGAGTTTCTCTGAATGCTTCATATAAGAGGCTATCTGTATGGATTAATATATAGCTATTAAAAATTAAGGATAGTCCTTCTTTAACGAAGTGTTTGGGGGAACTCTTAGAGTTCAACCAACAATGTACATCAAGAAGAGACTAATTTATCTCTAATGGTATGGTTAGAATTCCTGCTCTTTTTCTTACATTTTCCAATAGATTATTGTAGAATAATGAACTTGACAAGTTTATAATATTCATTTATTTTTTAGCTAATATTGAAGTACCTCACCAATTTTTTTTTTATACAATTTCTCTATGCAAATACTTCAACTCTTACAATCATATGATAGATACCACTTATTATTACCATTTCTAGTTGAATTATTTATATAGTTCTATTGATCATTTAGTGAATTTTAGTTGAAATATTTATTTACATTTCTTTCTCAGTCTTATACTATTTTGAGTTTGTTTGAAATTGAAAAATCTAAAAGATAGCTCTATTGTTTAATATTATAAAGAAAGATAAGTCAGTGATATATATATATATATATATATATATATATATATATATGTGTGTGTGTGTGTGTATGTATGTGTGTTATAGTTTTTAGTTGTAAGACACAAATCAGAAACACTTTAATGTTTTTAGAAAGGTTAATCAGAAACACTTTTATGTTTTTAGAAAGGTAATTAGATATTGACTTTGTAGACTATGTCATTATATATTGACGTTGTTGGGTTGTGGAAGTTTCTTGATCAAAAATATGTTTATTATTGTTGAGCCAAAAATTGTTCAAGGTGATATATATATATAATTTTAAAATTTATGCCATTATATTGTTTAATGAAAATTATGCAACTTCTTGTTTTACCGTACCATATTAATAATTTATTTATATTTTTAATTTGTAGAGGTTTGATAACTCATCACAATTTGAGAAAGATGTTAGTGAATATAATGGACAACTTCGAACTCATTATTCATCTTCTTGATCAAATGGAATATTTTAACACATATTAATATGTCCTTTACTATAGAGGATAATTAAAGACAAGATGAATTTATGTTAGAGGATAAATAATACTGAAAAGATGATGAATTTTTGTCAGAGGACAAACAATACTGAAGAGAGGATGAACTTATGTCCTCTATGACAGGATAAACAACGCAGAAGAGAGGATTAACTTTTGTAGTCTATTTATCGTTGCACATGGAAAATGAGTAAAAGTAAAAAAAAGTGATGTCCTTGACTCATCAAGCAAGACACTACAATGTTGGGAAGGAAAAAAGTAAAAAGTGACAAGTCACATCGGAATTAATGGAAGATTCATCCTCCTACTCGAGGATAGGCTGAAACACTCATCCTCCCTACATTCTTCTAACAAGGACAGCTGAAGGGCATATTTGCAATTCCAAACAAAGACCATGGGCAATCATCTAAGTCTCCAACGGATACTTTGTGCTTTTCCTCGTATTTGAAGCACCATTACTTCTATAAATTCAGATGATCTCATCCTCATCAAATACAACAACAAACATCATACAGAAGCCCAAGATCAAAGTTGTAAAAAGCAATCTCATCCTCATCATACTTTCTACTAATCTTAATTATATCTATGATATCATTGTCTTAGAATATATATCTTATTAGAAAAATCCACTTTTATCAAATCTCTCAAAAATTATGTATATCCTCAAGTTAATATTAACTTGTTAATAGTTGTGTAAGTGTTGTAAAACAAGAAGAGAAATTGTTTATGTAAGCCTGGTGAGACTAAGAAAATACATAGTGAAAAGAGTCCCTTTGGAAGACAAGCCTTTTGAGCCATAGCGAAATTCACAAGTGAGGACTAGACGTAACCCATTTTGGGTGAAAACCAGTATAAATTTGTGTGTCATTCTCTAAACTCTCATAACTTTATTTTGTCTAACTCTCATTTCATTTCTAAACGTTTATCCTCTACCCATCTATTATCTCACAGAGAGAATACTATTTTAAGAGAAGAAAAAAAATCAAGAAAAGTACATTATCTCTATTCAACCCCCCTTCTAGTGATATTTTAGCTACTTAACACTTAACTATCACAACTTAAGCATCAGCTACTCTACATTGCATCCACTACTATGTTTTGTGACAAATAGGAAGACACACTCGTGCACAACAATTAAGATACTAGAACCAAGTTGATTTGAAAAACAACGACTCTTAAAGTGTGTTTCAAGTGTACAAATTCTCTAGTGTTTCTTTCAACGAATCGTCTACTCCAAAGGGAGCAAGATTTTGTCTAGTGCATCAATACTCTTGTTAAAATCTCCATAAAAATACTAAGTGCCAAAAAAAAGTATCAAGACAAAGAAGCACTCATCTAGAAACACAACATTGCTTCAACGAAATAAGATAAAAACTTGAATTTAGTTATACATGTCACTACTAGGTAGTACAAGCTATGATCAGAATGTTGCACACCATACTAATAACGGTCAAACCTCAACGGACACTTTTCTAAAGGATATCAAACTAAATTTAAAAACTCATTGCATCATCACACTGCAAAATATATAAAAACATAATCATCACATATTAAAAATTAATAATCAAACTAATGCACAAACAATCCAATGAAGTTTAAATTAAAATAAAAAATATTGAAACACAGTCATTTAAATTAGCAAACCTTTGCAAAAAAAAAAAAACACAAAAAAACAGCAAAGGATATTTTAAAAAAAATAAAAATGTTAAATTATACATTAAATATTTTCATAGCAATATACAATTTTTGTTCATATTTCTCTTATTAGTGCTCAGATACATATTATATTCCTCTAATACAAAAGAAAGTATTTGTCTATATAAATTGTTCATGAAAACAAAAACACTTATTTCAAAATATTAAACTTATAGATTGGATGAATGATAAATAAGAGCATAGTTTCAATTAACGAAAAAAATAATCAAAATCAAGTAGTGATACGTTATCATTTCCAGTATTATTTCATGTTTTTGTCATAAAAAATAGTACTTTGAGTTTGTTCATTATATAAACTCTCCCAAAAAAATTATTAAATAAAAATATTTTTGAAAGAAACATGTGATATAACAACTCTAATTAAGAATTAGTTATCGGAAGTTTAAGTAGAAATGAGACATGAAACATAAAATGTAGGAAATAGTAGTTTTGTTCATTCAATAAGTCAAAAAAGAATAAAGAAATAATAGTACTCAAGATAAAAAGTAAAACAAAAATAAAAATAATGATGATATAAAAACCAATGCTTGCAAAATAAATATTATATTTTTTATAGGAAGAAAATATTCTATAATTATTGAATGTTTAAAACAAAACAAAACAAATATACACAAAAAATCACTCATCTTTTTTAATAATATTTTTAGAGTGAAAATCACTCATATTTTGTTTTTATCTTTTTAATTGTGTATACAAACAATCACTTAACTTTTTTTAATCATATTTTTTAGATTGAAAATGATTCATTTCATTATAAACTTTTCAATTGTTCCCTTTCTATTTATTCTTTTGTTATACAACCACTATTCTTATAAACTAAGAAACGTAGAAATATTGAAACTTTTTTCTGATTGGATTTTACATTTATACACCATAAATATCATCTTCAAACTTTTTAAAAAATTTACACTGATTTTTTTTTACAAATTACACACGCGATCTGTCTTCTATTTTTCAACCACTCTCTTGCACATTCTCAGTTCAAGCAATGATAACGAAATTATGAAATGCAACCAAGTTACATCTATTTGGGCGACACATTCTCAATTCATAGATACTTCAATAATATTGTTCTTATGTTGTCAATTATTGTTCAAGATCATATAATTTCATAAGAGGTGAGTTTTTTTCCTATGATGTTGAATGTGTTTCTCGTAGCATTTGTTGTCTTATATAATTAAAAAAACACAAATCATGATAGAAACAAAAAAAAAATGAATAATATTAAATATTTGAAAATGAATAACGTCTAACTATTTCACTGGAAACTTTCTATATGTTAAACATCCACAAACTTTTCTTACCTATAATTTTGGCAACCCACACTTGAAATTTCTTGATTGTGTCAAATAATTATTTAAAAATTTCATTTCACATTTTAATTATTTAGACGAAACAATAATTAAAGTAATTGAAATTGTTCTCAATTTAAAATACCATAACTATAGAATTTGGTTACACTCTGTATTGAATTTTTATTTGACTTGACAATTTTGAGTAATAATATTTTTTATTATATAAAAAAATTATTATTTAAGGTTTTTGAACCTTAAGAAATTTCTATTTTACTTTGTAGTGTTATTTCCATATATATCACTTATATTTGCACACTTGAAGAATTGTTTCAATATTTTGAATGTTATTATGAACATTGTTTTTAACAAACTACCATTCACGAATAAATATTATAATAAACCGCAAGACACACAATATCGTTTAGTGCATTCTTAGATTGACATATAAAATTGAAAATATAAAAAAGTACATAAATTTATAAATCTAATATTTTAAAACTAATATAAATTATATAAAATGAAAACATATTATAGCTAAATGTATACAACTTTAACAATAAAGAAATGCGTAACTATTTAACAAATATATTATTAGAAGGAACACTTCAATAAAACCAAAAAGCATGAATAAACCAATTCCACATTTAAAAAATATTAAAGATAACAATTGCATCTCTAAAGTTGTAAAATCTTATGAATAGTCTCATATTTCAATACACTTTGCATGAATTATATTAGTCAACAATGTTTTACCTTTTTCTTTGTACTAAAGCAAACCTAGCTGACGCAGTCGGAATCACAAAAGATTAGCAAACGCTAATAAAAAAAAGAACAAGTTCTGGAATCCACCAGAGATGAGAAAACTCTCAAAATTAATTATTTTATTAAAAGATATTTTTTGTTACAGCATAGAAAGTCTTTAAATAGATAATAGAAACCCTAGTGCGAAAATTAGGTAAAACAGAAAAAGCCAGAAATTACAGGAAAAACTAAAATGGCTGTTTTGAGGCCCAAGACGAAGCCAAAACAGTTCTGGAGCCCATACGTCATGGCGAAGCTATGTGTTGTGTTTGTGGCGTGATTCCCTTTTCGGAAAGGTATAATAATCACTATAAGAAAAAATGTTATTACCTACAGCAGATTTTATCTTTACCCACAGCAATTCCGTAGGTAACATAAAATTATCCACGGATTACCCACGGATACAGGTCTGTAGCTATTTCGCTCGTAGGTAAATATTTACCCACGGACATTCTGTGGGTAATTTACCCACAAATGTGTTGGAACCAAGTTAGTTCTAAGACTTAGGATTTTGATGTTTACAAAAGCACTCAATGTAAACTTATTTTATACCTTGAATTATTAAATTAAATGTCATCAGAAACTGAAGAAATCAGAAGCTGTTTCTGGAATTTCAATGAAAATGAATTCTGAAGAAACCAATGAAAATGAATTCTGGAATTTCCAGAAGATGTTTCAGGATGACTAAACTGAACCAGAAGATAAATTTGCAGGCCTATATCAGAAGGAATAAAATTCAGAATGAAACATGGATCATATCATTGGAAAGCCTGCCAGAAGGAGAGTTGATCAAGACAAACAGGAATCAAATATCAATTTTATTCCAGAAGTTATTCTGACCAGAAGATGGCCTGGAAGTAAAAATTACACAGCCCAGACTTGTTCCAGACTTGACCAGAAGGTATGTTTATGAGTCCAGAACATGAAGATCAATCCAGATTTGGCCCAGACCATAAGATAGCATGATTTAGGTCATGGAACTAAGTCCAGAACAAAAGAAATGAGTTGCAGAATCAACCCAAACCTGGTCCAAAATTAAAGGTAAAATGTCCAGACTGAAATATTTTGTGATCAAGTTTATTTCAGTTTGTTCCAGACCAAATTCCAGAATCTGTCCAGATCAGAGTAAAAATATCCAGATCAATGGTTCAGAAATAATTTTTTAAGTCCAGTGATGGTCAAGATCAGAAAATCAGACCATGGCCCAGAAGTGGCCGAAATCAGAGGGACAGGTTGTGCAGTCCAGAAATGGCCGAATCCAGAAGTTCATAGCTGATCAAGCGTGCATCCAGGAAGGCCGAAATTAGAAGATCAGAGGGCTATGAAGTGTGGTCCAGGAATGGCCGAATTCGGAGGATAATAGCTTAGCAATCAGGCTGGTCCAGCTGTGGAATATCGCATGGTGCAGATTTGATCATGGGAATCAATGGTGAGGATCTGAAGATATTTTTATCAAATTATTGTTAAAGATTCGTTTTAAATTAAAGTGGAGTAGCATGGAAGTCAGGAGCTGTGGCGAGAAGCAATGCACAGATTTGATTGGCCAGTTAAGATATGAAACAAATCTAAGGCTTAAAAAAGATATGTTTTGGAATTAATTGAAGCCCGATTGGTCAATTTATTCTTGCCAGAGAATCCAGCAATATTTAGCTCGAATTTAAGAATTGGAAGAGGCCCAAATCAGCATCTATAAAAGGAGGCACAAGGCAAATTACTTAGAATCGAAAATCACAAAAGGGTCATACACTTCAAAAGCAAACACTCTCAAATTTTCATATAAGTCAATTGTTGAGTCTCAGTTTTTAAAGCAAGTACTCTTGTTGTTTTCGTTCCACTGTGTCAAATCTAAGTTGTTGAAGTAGAGTCTACAAGCTGTGGGAGTCAGTAGAGGTAGCAGGTTACTTGGCAATTAGATTCATAGTGTTGTGATTTCTTCTACAATCTGGGGTGTCAGATTGGCTGAAGAACAGGAGTTGTTTTTCCTCAAAGAAGTCTAGGATTGTTAGACTATTTGAGAAGACTGACTTGGAGGGTCAGTAGCAAGGTTGTAATTCAAGATTGAATTAGTGAAATCTTTCAAGGCGAAGGGACTGGACGTAGCCTCGTTAACGGTGAACCAGTATAAAATCTGAGTTTTTGTTTTTATTTTTATTTTTATCCGCTGCTAACTCTGTTTTAATTATGCATCAAGTTTTGTTTTGAAAGTATTAAAACAGGAAAAGATTCAAGTTAAGTCAAACACAATTCAACCCCCCCTTCTCGTGTTTGCACCTTCAAGATGTTCCGTGGGTAAATTACGCACAGATGTTCCGTGGGTAAATTACCCACAGAATGTTCGTGGGTAAATTACCCACAGATTCCTCAACAATTCTTCCTAGTAATTCGGATTCTGGAACCTTTTCTGTTTCTTCTTTGACAATAGAGTCATCAGCAGTTTCAACTCTGGTAAGAAGATCTTGGCACAAAAACCCCAATCCAACACCACAGGCTCCTTTTATAAGGGAACTTTTGCTAACGAAAAGAACCTGAAAGATCACAAAATCAGTGAAACAGAGTGCCAGATAATCTTAATGGTGAGTTCCTCTCAAAATGAATCAAATAAATAAATAAATAAAATTGCAAGATACATGTGAAAATTACTTTTTTTTTTCGTTTATCAATGTGTGCATAATATGTATCTCATAGGCCTCTTCATTTTCATTCTTTACTATCCTACTGCATATATAATAGGAACCTACCTATATACCATAATCTCATAGAGGTCTGAACTTATTTTTTATAAAGGTTTTGATTTGACTAACAAAAGCTAAGGAAAAGGGATGAGGTAGAGTAAGAAATTATTTCCATATCTAAATGTAAGAAAGAAGATTATCTAGATCTTAAAAAAACATTGAGACAATAGACAGACAAAAAAAGAAATAAAAAATACCTCAAGAAGTCCTGTGATGTTATGATATCTTTCTTTATGATCAGTTACGTGAAGGCAAATTGAGATTAATCCAAGAGAAATTGCAGCAGACCATTGACGGTGTTCATGTTCATGTTGGAGCAACCATTCCAAAAGAAATTTTGAAGCAGCAGATTTAACAATGTGAACAGATGGAGGCAAAACCTGACAATAGTAACACCAAAAACCGTAACAATTAAATGTTATTATGCTAATTACACAAGATATGTTACCAACCAAAAAGATTATTAGAGAGAATTGGCTAAGCATAGCTTTAAGTGAAATCCTAGATATTGGATCGGATAGGGGGATATACAACATTTTGAGACTGAATTACTTCCAAGATCATCGATATTGTAAAACTGTTCATTAATTACCATGGAGTTACATGTTCCATTATCCCAACGCTGGCTTATATATGTTGACATGCCATAACGTAGAAGAGAAGATAACTAGCCAGAATCTATAAAGATAAAAATTGGGTGCACAGCCAGGAAAAAGCATCTCACCACACAGAGTGCACCAATGGCCAGTGCAATATTTTCGGCAGCTCTAGGTATAGCCTCTTCCGCTATTGCTGTCAGAATTTCCACCATCCCATTGAAGGAATCATTCACTCTTTAGATCATATGAAAGCGTTAGGTTTCGTTCAGATTTCAGCAAAATCTAAATAAATTGATTTTTCTAAATCTTCATTTAATGCATGTATGGCAGATTAAAGAAACACAACTTAAGTATTATATTTTAGTTTTCCCACAAACTGATCTGAGTTTCTTCTCACAAGTATTCTTTAAGGAAAAAAACACAAAATTGACAGCCAATACCACCATATCTGAAGAGAACATAGCCTGTAAGCCACTCCTCACCTTGATTATTAGACTTACACACCATTACAAGTTGTAGCAAATTTGGGCAAAATTGATTATTAGACTTTTATAAAGAATGACACTCCTCACCTTGTAAGCCACAATAGAGACACTACTCCAAGGTAAAACATTATTCTTTCCCAAAGCACATACACACCATTACAAATTTGCTGCAACAAATTAACATTTGCCACCCAGCCTCTTAAAACAGTCAACGCAGAACTAATTGAAAAGCTCTCCAACTTGCTTCTTCATCATTCCCTTAATTTGCTTTGTAAAAAGTCCAATATCCTTTAAATCATCAAGACTCTTGAAAGGTTCTCGCGATTCTTCATGAAACTCAAGTATATAGGTTGCTCTCTTCTCTCCAATTTCCTTTTACTTTTTTAGTTCATCCTTTTAGGTTGTGTTTAAAATTCTAAGGTAGTCTTTAACAAGAGAATTCTTCATTCCAAAACCATGCATGGTTAATGTTTCCCATCCTTTTGATATGCATGATATGTACATCTATTGGAGGGATATCTCTGTTTATAAACTCACTTGAAACTTTACCTTTTTATTCGATTAAGTACATGTATTTTTTTCCAGTAAACATAAATGGAAAAGAAAACTGATATTTATAATGGAATAAACGAAAATCAAAGCTTATATTCAACTATATGCACATGTATAGGAATTAGAAACAGGACTATTTGCAATATAATAAGGTAAACGTTCTCAAAAAGAGTATGGCAGCACGAACCATCAAATATTCAAATTAACGGTTCATCTTTAGATGGCAGAACATATCAATCACCAAAGTTTCATGTCAAAAATTAAGAGTCAAGTAACATAGACAAACAGTATGTTGAACTTCAACCAGCATATATATTGCAGACTAATTAATATCAGAGCTTCTCAACCATTGCTAGTCAAATCACTCACCATTTCATTTAATTGATTAGATTGCAACGATGCATCTCATACATAAAATCATATCTAAAAAAGTACATATTACTCCATGCACAATTTGCAAGAATGTGTTTCAACAGCTGTTATCACCTACAAAATTACTGCATAACTGCAACTTACACCAACCATTTTTTTCTCAGTAGCAGTGCAACATTCTTAAAGACCCCTGTCATATTGCAATAGAATATATAATATAATATATCAGTGCAAATAAAAGAAAAACAAAGCAAAGATAGTTAGGGCAAAAGGAAATGAAAATAACAAAAATTCCACATGCTGTCATGATCAATTATCAATTCAATCAAATATGAAGTTTATCCTAATTCCTAACACAAAAAGAAAAGAAACCTGCCAAGCCTTCAAACAGGGGGACAAGATACATATATCTCTAGGTAAAAAGAAGTTATTATCAAAATAAAGCTATCGACTACCCAAATTATTTATACACTTTGCTGTCAAGCAGATAAGAGAATGCTAGCAACCAAAAAATGCCTCTAAACATTTGGACCCAGTTGTGACTTTAATTAATCTATATATAAATTGAGTAACATATTTAAATATAACAAACTGATGTATTTAAATGGATTAAAGTCGCCAGTGGGTTCATTAAGATTTTTACTTTGTAAATTGTAAAGTATCATGATGCATAAATTTTTATCCGCATCACTATTTTTTGCTAGAGAGTGGATGATACCTATATACACTGATGCAGGGACCTGATTTTATCATTTAAAAACATGGAGGGATTTTGGATTTTGTTGCTTCAAAATATTATTGAGGGACCAAAACTTTTGGGCATACTGCCATAGTAAAAATATTACAAATGCAAGTTGCAAATGTCATGCCTAGTAGTTACTGTTATGCATACCAGTTAGGGATGAGTCAAAATTATACTTTGTTTCTTGTTTGTTTCTGTTTATTTGTCTTTTTATACTCTGACAAAGGTTATAAACTATTGCAGGGTGCATTGTGCCTGGCTCGCAGCTTGAAAGTTGTTAATGAAGCTCTAACCTCGCTAGATTTAGGATTTAATGAAATAAGGGTAAGAAATTGACAAAGCTCACAACACGGCATTGTGCCTCCATTTTTTTCTAGAGGACAGTATTAACCCTAAATCAGAAGAATCAACAAAGCTCACAACACGGCGCTGAACAAAGGTCACAACACAAAGCTCACATTGTTACAGTAAGTAAAGCTAGGGTTCGAACTCAACAACAAAGAAGGGAGAAAGGAAGCGTCAACAACAAAGAAGATGGGAGCTTTACCTTATGTAGCACAGCAAGCTCAGAGACGAATGGAGGCCGCAAACAGAGACGAAGGGAGGACGGAGCAAACAGAGACGAAGGGAGGCCGCAATGAATAAGGAAGATGGAGGGTAATCGTGAATGGGAAAATGATATGGAGGATGGAGGTGTCGCTATTTTGGGGAAAACGCAAATTGGGAGAAACTGAAGGTTGAGTTTAGGTTAGATTAGGATTATGTTTATTTTTTTTACATTTTTTCAGTTTTAAAAAATTAAACAATTTTAAAAAAAATTGCATATTAAATTTACCCACGGATAATCCATAGAAACATAAAATACGAAAGCATTTTTTTAACATTATCCACGGATTACTTTTAACATTACCTACGGACTAACCGTGGGTAATGTTTTAAAGTTTTTTTTTAAAATAGTGAATAGGCAATCTAACATCAGATATCGTTTTCCGCATTTTCCGCATGCAAACCTTCCTACATCACTAGCTTATATATAACTATTAAAAAATATATTTACTTTTAGACACATAAATGCTTGAGTATATTCTACTCTAAAATAAAAATAACATTACTTTTAAATTACATATTATTATTTTATATTCACTAATATATTAAATTTTACCGCACAATGCGCGGGTTAGCATCTAGTTATAAGTAAATTTGACTATTTGAAGTATCGGTAAATTCAAATTTTTGAAGTAACTTTTGTCAACTTTTATTTTTTGGTGGTGCTTTAATTTAGATTTTATACGATTCAATAAAAAATTTGTGAATTGATGTACTATAAGTTTGATACGTTAATTTTTAATATTTTTTTAATATTTTTATATTTGAGCTCCTGGTAAAACTTATGTTAGTTAGTTGTTGCTCTAAAAGTTGCCCCAAATTCATTCATTAGTACGTTTTTGCTATAGGTCCTGCATGCATGGTATCTCCAAGGTCACAAGTTATTATTGTAAGTCTGTTTGCACTGGTCTAACTAATTAGCACTTATTTTTTTGGATAGCTATTAAATTAGCAAATTGTTCATATAAAAAGTGAACCTGGACGAAACATTGAACAAAAGGGAAATGAGACAACCAATATCGAGTTGCCACATTCTATTCTACCATTTACTTTGACATGTCTTCTGTTTTAAGATGCAAAGATGCAAGTGTTCAATGGAATCAAATACGTTATCAAAAGTGTGTGATCTCATGACATTACAACACAAGAGATTTTGAAAATATGTGATGCAAATGCAGCCAGAATGTTTTGGCTTGGTATAAAAGCAAAGTACACAACTTTTCACTCTTAACTTTTTGCCTTTCTTTTTATACTTTTAAATTTTATTATTCTTCCTTTTTCTATTTTATGTATTGTTCAAAACTTAATGATTTTTATTTTATTTTAAAGGCAAACATTATATTAATAACAATTCGGTAAATTTTAAGAAAACTGTTGTTAATATCAATAAAAAGGCCTGCTATTGGACAGTGTAAGTAGGCCAATAGCACAGTGTCCCTAATTGGTGAAGATCCTAAATTTTTTTATTTTTATAATATAGGGTGAATTTTTTTTTGTTAAATATATTTTTAATTTCTACAAAATTACTACCTTGCAAGTTTAGTCCCTAAAAAAAGTACATTCACTTCTAGTCTCTATTTTGATTTTATAGGAATTTTTTTAGAGCCTAAAAATATCATTTTTTGACAAAATAAAACTTTTCAAAATAGAGACTAAAGTGAATAAAAATAATTTATAAATTAAAAAGTTGAGAATTTTTTTATAGGGAATAAAATTTATTTTACCCTTTTTTTATTAAAATTGCACTTCCTTTTTATTTAGGATCTAATTTTTAAGATTAAAACAAGATTTTCAAAATGTTTAAAACGACTATGAATATTAACATATAACAATAAAATGCATATCATATTGTATTCAATGTCTCTTATTGTTATTTGAGAGAAACAAATATAAATTTCTTTATAAATGATTTGTGACTCTAAAAATTTTACCTACCTTATACTAAGGCCCTATCTTCTTACCTTAATTTTTTTTTTAGAAAACAAAGGCACGTGATACTAGATAATAATTATAAACTACATAAAATATTGCCATGGACTTGGTTTCTACATAAATTCAATAGGAATTATGCTCTTGTTTATTCAAATTAGGTAAATATCTCTTCGGCGTGTGTACAAAGTAGTTATATGCAATTTGTTTATAGAAAACATATCATATGATACTTCAAAAAGGATAATATTATATAAAAGTTATATCCGATTTTTTGCATTCAGTAATATTTTATTTTAGATGAAAAAAGTTTTTGAAAGTGAAAAAGGAGTAACTCAATATTCACCACTTTTTCTCATTTCATTTTATCTTGTAAGTCAATATTCGTTGGAATATTCATCACTATATGTTTATTTTATATGCCCCAAGCTTATAATTATTCATCTTGCCAAACATCCTGACTGTGTTCATTATTCAGTGGTACATTTACATAACTAACTTTATGCATGGCCACACGCAAATTTTTATGGTTTCTTTGTATTTTGAACACAACCTTACTATATATAGAGCATTTGCCATCCATTGTCTAACCAAGACAACAAGCTAAGCATGTCTAGACTAATAATTATTTGTTGATTGTCTCTTGAAGTTCCTCTGAACGCTTCATACCAAAGAGTATATTTGGTTTAAAAGTTGCCCCAAATTAAGGATAGTCCTTTTTCAATGAAGTGTTTGGGGGAACTCCTAGAGTTCAACAACATATTTGAATAAATAATTTATTGAATAGTTTATGCACAAGTTCTTATAATATAAACACTTATAATATAAGTACTAATGTACGAAAAAATAAATTCAAACTACTTTTATATAAATTATAAGTTATTTCCATAAACTATTTTAAACAGCTTCATTAATGTTTATGTTAGTATATAAGTTTAAGTAAGTCAATGTAAACAAGTTATTTAAATTCAATTTATTGCCAACATCAAATTTTTTTATCAGGTCCAACTGATCTCTTTTCTTACATTTAACCATAGATTATTATTATTTAAGCAACCATAGATTATTTTTGTAGAATAATAATGTTCACAAATTTATAATATCATTTTATTTTCTATTAGCTTTTTTAACTACACCTTACCTTTTTCTAATTTTTCTATTGAGATATGCTATATCGCAAAATTGCTTTTGGGAAATAATGTATTTTAAAAATCAATAAATTATAAGGTTTAGATTTGGTCTCTGCACATATATTAAGTTTTACATTTATTACCTATAATTTTTTATTTTTTTTTATTCCTCGCAATTATTCCACTTTTTTATTTTGGTGTAGAGTATGGGCAGTAATGCTATGCATTATGGCCAACTTGGTTTTTCTTTGTTTTTTGGAGGTGTTTCTGTTGAAATAAAGTGGATTGGAGCAAGACATAAAGAAACGCACAAATAAACTAAAAGAGAATGCAAGAGCCCTTGTTTGGTGTATAAGAAATCGACCTTGAATTCTTTGTGGGCTGATGGAGACTCAAGTTTTATAACCAACAACTCGGTAAGATGGGACAAGGCATAAAGGGTAGACATGTCAATTCAACGTGCAAGTTACACTTTGATACATTAGTAAAGCTAGTTAATTGTAACTATCTCTTTAGCATTCCCTTCTCTCTTTATGGATGTCACGTCCAAAATGAATAAGATGGCTTGAATTTTGTTAAAAATAATACCCGTGAATTTGAGAACACATGTCTCTTTTTCGTTTTTAATTGGACATTCCTTATGATTTTATCAAGAAATTAGATTTTTTGTAGTGATCATTCCCCCCAAAATTTTATCATTCATCTTTGCTATAGAAATTTGTGTGGAGCCCTCATCTATTTTTATCCTTTCAATCCTGTTCACTTTTTTTTTTGTTATGGTTATATTCTTCTTGTTCTTACAATTTAATTTGTATCTTTATATTTCCTTGTCATAATTCTAGCAATTCACCCACTACTATAATAACTTACATTATTAACCAACTCCAAAAAATTACGGGCACTCACAAGACCCTCAGTAATTACTGAAAGAAAAAGCACTTGAGAATTGTGAAACCCAATTTTGTTGATATTACTAACAAAAAACTCTCACAAATGATAAATATTATTTCTAACAATAAATATGATTAATGAGAGTCTAAACCCTTCAAAAATGTGTGGATGAAAAAAAAAAAAAATTTATGGTGGCATAGGCTATAACAAATTTGGTCATATATTTCACAGGCATTTTACATAAACATAGAAACTGATTTAAGGTTAGTCGTGGATAACCACTCACTTCCTTAAGATTAGGCATATGGAAAGCATGTTTAGCTCACAACTGTTCGTTGAAGGGTGGTCAGGCACATAAGTACATTTTTGCTTGCAACTTTGCTACATGTAAGATATCAGCCTACTAAGTTAAAACGTGCATGAAGACATATTTCCTTTAAAATAAGGTGGTAGACGACATAGTGGAATGATATGAAATTTAATTACTTAGCTAAAAAATCAGTTTTGGTTGTAACTCAACCAACATGATAGTAATCTATATTAGTGTTGTTAGTCATGATCTTATATGATGTTAAGAAAGTGACAAATATGTTGGTTTGGTTTTCTCAGTTAGTTTAAGTCTAGGAATACTCATCATAAAGATTATATTCAATACACGATTAATCAAACATGTCGTTATTTATCTTTTTTTATTTCTTTTTCATGAAATATTGGTTAGTAATTCAACCTTGTATACTAGACGTTTTTTAGAGTAGTATAAAAACCTACAATAGAGAAGCAAAGTTCATTTATCATGTACTCACTTGATAAAAAAAAGGATAATTTGACATATCATCTTATCAGTTAATAAAACGACAAATCAAACAAGCAAACAACTAATTAGTTGAGTCCACAACTTGTCTCATAACCACCAAATGTTGCAACATGACAACTTATATCTATACATATTCAATGTTTTAAAAATCAGTTTGGATTCATTGGTTAAATTGATCCGACGAAAAACCGAGGGATAAACAGTTCAAGCAGGGATGACCTAAAAGTAAGATCACCAAAACAATCACTTTAAATCTAAAATATAAATAATTTTTTTCTTAATACACTACAACAAAACCTGCGATTAGCCACGGTTTATTAGCCATGATGGATTGTTAAGGCATCCAAGAGATAGTAAAGCATGGAAAGACTTTGATTCATTTTATCCAAACTTTGCTTCAGATCCTCGTAATGTAAGACTTGGATTGGCTACAGATGGTTTCAATCCATTCGGAACTTTAAGTTCTACTTATAGTGTTTGGCCTGTGATGTTGTACCTTTATAACTATCCTCCATGGTATTGTATGAAGCAAACTTCTCTTATCATGTCAATGATAATTCCTAGCCCTAAGATGCCTGGTAATAGTATTGATCTTTACCTACAACCTTTAGTTGCAGAGTTAAAAATATTATGGAATGGTGTGGAGGCTTATGATTCCTCTACGAATGAAATATTTCAATTGCATGCTAGCTTGTTTTGTACTATTAGTGATTTTCCTGGTCTGGATAACTTATCTGGGTGGAATACACACACATTGTTTTCTTGCCCATGATGTAGATTTGATACAGAATCTAAAAGGTTGAAATTTGGTAGAAAAAATTGTTTCATGGGGCATCGTCGATAGTTACCACTTGATCACAAGTATAGGTACAACAAAAATTCATTTGATGGATCTTTGGAGTTTAGATCTGCCCCTGTTCCAATGTCTGGTTCGGAGGTGCTTGGACAAATTGAGGAATATAGTCACAAAAGGTCACGTGATGAGGGTACGAGTGAGGAAGGCCCACTACAATGGAAGAAAAAGAGTATCTTTTGGGATCTACCTTATTGGGAGAATAATCTTATTCGTCATTGCCTTGATCCAATGCACATAGAGAAGAATGTTTCTGATAATGTATTGTTCACGGTACTTGATGATAAAAATCAAACAAAAGACAATCTTCAAGCTCGTAAAGACTTGCAGGCAATGGGAATTAGGGAAAAGCTCCATCCATATCCTAATTCCTCTAAGTTCCCTCAATCATGCTTTAAAATGAAAAATTCAGAGAAAGATATCTTCCTATAGATTCTAAAAAATGTGATTTTTCCAGATAATTACGCATCAAATATTTCTAGATGTGTTGATGTTAATAAGCGTAAGGTCTCGGGTCATAAAAGCCATGATTCACATATTCTAATGGAACATCTTTTTCCAATTGCTTTTAGAAAAACACTTCCTAAAGAAGTTAGTTTTGTGTTAATTGAACTATGTAACTACTCTAGAGAAATATCAAGCAGAGTTTTAGATGTGAAGCATTTGCAGAAACTCCAACAACGAATTGCTTTGACCCTTTGCCATATGGAAATGATATTTCCTCCATCTTTTTTCACTATTATGGTTCATTTGGTCATTCATCTTGGAGAAGAAGCAATGATTGTCGGTCCTGTGCATTATAGATGGATGTATCCTGTTGAAAGATATATTGTATTTTGTATTAAGTTAATTATAAATTGCAATTTTTTATTTTATTATACTTACATCCTTTCATTTTTAGAACCCTTGGCCATTTAAAATCATATGTTCGTAACAAGGCTGCACCAGAAGGTTGTATTACTGAAGGATACATTATGGAAGAATGTCTTACATTTTGTTCAGCATATTTTGAGGATGGTAATGTTGAAACAAGGTTCAATAGACCAAGACTCAATGATGATGACAATGGGGTTAGTACTAGCAGCGAATCCACTATTTTCTCGAATTTATTTCCTACATCAGGCAAGCCTGTTGGAGCTTCCAAGATTTTTTAGATTCCACAATTGGAGATGATCCAAGCTCATCGCTATGTCTTAGCTAATTGTGAATTAGTTGATGCATTTCGAGAGTAAGTTTTATGCTTTTGCATATAATTAATTATCATCTCAATATTCATTTATATACCTAATGTACTATCCACAAATTCTTCATGTAGAAAGTGTAAGATAGAAGTTGCTAGAATGTATCGTGGCGAAAGAAATTCCTCAAGAGTTGTGGAAGAATATGTTCACAAAAATTTTCACAAATGGTTCAACGAATATGTAAGGATATCTATATATAGTTTGCTTAATTTTTCATATAAAAATCTCATTATATTTATAATTGTTATAATACTTTTTAAAATATTGCTAGGTTGCAAGAAAAGATGATCCGGATATTACAACTAAAATTGAATGGCTTGCTAAAGGACCAAATAACATTGCAAGGAGATTTGATGGGTATAACATTCATGGATTTAAGTTTCGAACAGTGAGGAAGGATCAAGGATTAAGAACCCAAAATAATGGTGTTGTTATGTCTGCTATTACTCAGAGGTTTTCAATTAGAGGAGAACTTATTGAAAATTCAAGTAATGACATATATTATGGAAAATTGGTAGACATTATAGAACTTGATTACTTTGGTAAGTTAAGGATTTGCTATTCAAATGTATTTGGGTAGACACTAAACCTAACAAGGGAGTTAAGATAGATAAATTTGGCATAACAAGTGTAAACTTTTCTCATTTGATTCACACCGGTGTGAATGAAGTTGATGAACCATTCATCCTTGCAAGTGATGCTAGAATGGTGTTTTATGTTGATGATCCGGTTGATGAAGGTTGGTCTTGTGTTTGTCATATGAAGCCTAGAGATATATATGATATGGGAGAAGTGAACCTTATGGAATCACAAGAGACAATAATGGAAGACATACCTTTTTGTGAGCAAAATGTTGGGAATATTGAAGAACCACAATTAGTGCGAGATGATGTCAATGAACAAGAAAATGATGAAAGAAATGTTGACGAAGATCGTAATAGTTGTAATGATAGAGATGATTGAATAATATTATAGACTATTTTTATATTTAAAGTTATGAACTTTGTAATTTTGTCATATTTCTTTTGCTTTTAAATAGTATGCTATATGAGACTTCATATTTTTGGTGTTTATTTAATGCATAGATTATCTTATGAATCATTTGGAATATATTTAGATATGTGTTTTATCTCTTTGTTAGAAAAATTTTCAGGTATTTGATTTGATATGGGAAAAAGGCGTAGGTGTTCTGTAACACCCCGAGTTTAAAACACAGCGCGAGTATATTTTTTTTTAAATAAATAAATAAAAGAACTTTCAGAATTAACTCGAAAAGAATTAATTTAAAATTTTCATTAGTTCACTTCATAAAATAGTACGTCGTAATTTAATCGATGAACATAATTGAATAATTTCATCATAATATCACTAGGTACTTAACTTTGGAAATTAATAATAAACATTAATACATTTCGAAATAACAGTGTCATATCATCTCAAAATAGAACACCCCGCCTGTGGCCCACTAAACAGTATCAGAGTGCGGAAGAAAACAGCGGAAAAGTCATACATTAATTCCCAAAATAAATTACATCCACCAAAAATCAAGACCCTATACAAAAAGTCTACACTGATCATGCACTAAAGCTACAGTAGCAGGGATTCCCTCCGTAGCCCATGCAAGTCTCGTCGGACTTCGTAGGTCGCCTCGACGTAACGTCCTCCTCCTCATCATATAGGGAAGGATCGTTCTCCTTCGAAGTCAGATCAATATACAATCGGGGTCACTTCGGCGGTGTCGGAATCTCAAAACAATCATCGGATGTCCTAGATGGACCCGGAACATCATCTGCTACTAGCGTCGGTCTTTGATTCTCCTCTTCCACCTCTGTATCATGTGTGAAGGTGCAAACACGAGAAGGGGGTTGAATTGTGTTTGACTTAACTTGAATACTTTTCCTGTTTTAATACTTTCAAAACAAAACTTGATGTATAATTAAAACAGAGTTAGTAGCGGATAAAAATAAAAATAAAAACTCACAGATTTTATACTGGTTCACCGTTAACGAGGCTACGTCCAGTCCCTTCGCCTTGAAGGATTTCACTAATTCAACCTTGAATTACAACCTTGCTACTGACCCTCCAAGTCAGTCTTCTCAAATAGTCTAACAATCCTAGACTTCTTTGAGGAAAAAACAACTCCTGTCTTCAGCCAATCTGACACCCCAGATTGTAGAAGAATTCACAACACTATGAATCTAATTGCTAAGTACCTTGCTACCTCCTACTGACTCCCTCAGTTTGTAGACTCTACTTCAACAACTTAGATTTGACACAGTGGAAAGAAAATAACACGAGTACTTGCTTCTAGAAAGCTGAAACTCACAATTGACTTATATGAAAATTTGAGAGTGGTTGCTTTGGAAGTGTATGACTCTTTTGTGGTTTTCGATATGAGTATTCTGCCTTGAGCCTCCTTTTATAGATGAAAATTAGGGTTTCTTCCATGCTCAAATTTGAGCTGAATCTTGCTGGATTCTCTTCCAAAAATAACTTGACCAATTGGGCTTTATTTAAATAAAAAACATATCTTCAGATTTTCTTTCAAAATAACTGGCCAATTAAATCTGTTGGTTCCTTCCTGCCATAGCTCCTTTAATCCCCATGATTAATTCTGCATCCTTGGATCTTCATGCGATATTCCACAACTGGACCAGCCGAATTGATATGCTGTGATCCTCTGCTTTCAGCCATTCCTGGACCATTCTTCCTAACCCTTTGATCTTCTGATTTCGGCCTTCCCTGGACGTGCACCTGATATGCTAAAATCCTCTGAATTCGGCCTTTGCTGGACTGTACAGTTTGTCCCTCTGATTTCGGCCACCACTGGGCCATGGTCTGATTTTCTGATTTGGACCATCACTGGACCAAATAATTATTTCTGAACCATTGATCTGGAAGTTTTTGCTCTGATCTGGACAGATTCTGGACTTTGGTATGGAACAAACTGAAATTAACTTGAACCAAAAATATTTCAGTATGGACATTTTACCTTTAATTTTGGACCAGGTCTGGATTGATTCTGGAACTCATTTCTTTTGGTCTGGACTTAGTTCCATGCTTTGAATCATGCTATCTTATGATCTGGGCCAAATCTGGAATGATCCTCTTGTTCTGGACTCATAAACATACCTTCTGGTCAAGTCTGGACTGTGTAATTTTTCACTGCCAGGCCATCTTCTGGTCAGAATAACTTCTGGAATAAAATTGATATTTGATTTTTGTTTGTCTGGAACAACTCTCCTTCTGGCAGGCTTTCCAATGGTATGATCCATGTTTCGTTCTGATTTTTATTCCTTCTGATCTGGGCCATCAAAGATATCTTCTGGTCATGTTTTGACATTCCTGGAGTATCTTCTGGTCATTCCAGAATTCATTTTTCTGGAATCCTTTGATCTCTGCTTCTGTTTCCTTCAGTTTCTGGGGCATTTAACTTAATAATTCAAAGTACAAAATAAGTTTACGTTGAGTACATTTGTAAGCATCAAAATCCTAAGTACTTAGAACCAACTTGATTCTAACAATGTGCAGCTCCTCCAGTCATCGGGTTGGGAGTCACCACACCTACTGTGGCCTCCGTCTCAACCCCTATCGTAGGCTCCTCCGCGTCCTCAAAAATTCCGTGCGCCTCCAATACCAATCTGGTAGGCACAGGAAAGTCAATCCTCGCATATGTGTGCTCCACATAGTCCACCACTCCGTTAGTCCTACATGTCCTCTTCAATCTCCCCGTGTATGTGGCCCTGCTTGAGATGGGGTTGTATACCCAAGCAATAGGCACAGAACGATCAATGAAATCGAGCAACGTTTCCGTCGTCTGGGGACCCACGGGTGACATAGGTTTGGAGGGCATCTGAGGGCAAAGCCCAATTTCCACAATAATAGTAAAGGGTCACCGATCGAAATTAACAATTAACACATAGCATTTTTATCACAGTAACAAACATATCCATGGCATATCATATAACAATGATGATAAATAAGGATGCTCATTTCGAAATTTCATGACATGTATGCCTTTTCAAACAACAACCAATTAATATGGAAAACATGTTGTAAGTACAACTAACACTTCAGCAATCACAATCATACATCAGAAATTCAGATTTTATAAAGTACTTACACACATCAATTTCCAATCATCAACATATATCCAAATCGTGACCCACCGGTCAATCACCCCGATGCAATATGTATATGCTCATGTATTCAACTTCTTGGAATTACCAAGGTGCAGTCGCTCACAGACCAGCACAATTTAAATATGTTTGACTTTAACGGCCCTCAAGACTAGGGTGCAATCGCTCAATAGATCAGCACCAGTGCAGTCGCTCAACAGACCAGCACTCGTGCAGTCGCTCAACAGACCAACACATTTTACATATACCAAGGTACAGTCGCTCAACAGACCAGTACCAGTGCAGTCGCTCAACAGACCAGCACTCGTGTAATCGCTCAATAGATCAGCACGTTTTTGCGCATTTTAGGGTACAGTCGCTCAACAGACCAGTACCAATGCAGTCGCTCAACAGACCAGCACTCGTGCAATCGCTCAACAGATCAGCACGTTTACGCATTACTCTGTGGCCCATCGCGAGTACCACCTGACTATGCAGTGCATGAACATGCAATGTTTTCTCTTCATTGAAAACAGTATGCAACATCAGTAAAATTCAGCCTTTCCATTATTTCCCTAAAATATCTCAACACAATTAAATTCATTATCATCACATCAATAATTAAATATTCAAGCATCTCATCATTACCACTTCACATTATCTCAAAACTCCCTTCTTAATTATCATAAGTCTTCCCAATGTTCCCCTGACTCTTAAAATTCATAAAACAGTGTTTAAAACTGAGATTTATTGAAAAACACGAATCTGTATTCGAATACAGCTTCCTTGTATTCGAATACAGAAGCCGAAACAATGCAGAATCAACACTCTGTATTCGAATACAACTTCCTTGTATTCGAATACAGAGGCTGTCACAGTGCAAAAATCAGTATTTTCAAAACATCAGTAGAGGTCTCAAAAGCTTCATCATTACCACTTCAAATTATCACAAAACTCCATTTTAATTTGTCACAAACCTTCCCAATGCTCCCCAACACTTAAAGTTTATAAAAAAATGTTTAAAACTCTGGATTTCTGAAAAACAAGAATCTGTATTAGAATACTGATCCCTTGTATTCGAATACAGAAGCTGAAATTGCAATTTCAACACTCTGTATTTGAATACAGCATACTTGTATTCGAATACAGAAGACAAAACAGTGTATATTCAGCATTTTCCCAACATCATTAAAGGTTTCAAGAACCTCATCATCTCCTCTTCAAAACTATTTCAAAAACTCCATTTTAAATCATTTCAAACCTTCCCAATGCTCCCCAACACTTAAAGTTTATATGACAGTGTCTGAAACTTGATTTTCTGGAAAAACATGAATATGTATTCGAATACAGCTCCATTGTATTCGAATACAGAAGCAAAAATAGTGAAAATCAGCATCCTGTATTCGAATACGAGGGTTGTATTCGAATACAGATGCGAATACAGTGTTAAAATTTCACTTCTGTATTCGAATACGACAGGGTCGTAGTCGAATACAAAAGCTAAGTCAGAAGCAAAAATCCTTCATCTGTATTTGAATACAAAAGCTCGTATTCGAATACAAGTTCAAAAATTTGAATAAAACATAAGCTTTTCAAGTTGTATTCGAATACACTCATGCCGTATTCGAATACACCTTCGAATTCAGTGAAATTTTCCTGAAACTTCAACACATTTTCAAACTTTTTCCTTTGAAAAACCAACACAACACCAAAATAGATTCAACATTCTTTTGAACCACAAAACTCAGGCATTTTTCATCAAGAACAGATTGTCCAGAAAGAACTTTCATCATTCTAAATCCTTTTCTTTTGAAAACATCAGCAACACCAGAATCACCCAAAACGAAATGTCAACCCCCCCCCACAAAACATACATTTTTACACGTTTACATTTGGATCATTTCTCAAAACACATGCAAGGTATTTTCCAGAATTCTTACACAAACAAAACTACACTGATGTATTCAGCCAAAACAACAAACATCAACAGAATGCATTTCTCGCATTTTATAACAACATGCAAAACAGTTTTATGAACATGCATTTTGATCATCTTCAAAATAACATGCAAAGCATTTTTCAGGTTTCCCATACAAACAAAACAGCTTTTCTTCAAAAACAGTAATGAAACAACATTAATGCCATAACAGTATGCATTTACAGCCCTAATGCAAACTAGAAAGTGGAAGGTGCCCTTACCCTTGTTACATTTCTGCATAAAAAATCGGCGAAGTCTCCGTTTGCGTTTGCCGCTACCAAAGTGGGTTCTCTAGCTCCGTATTGAGGAGAGGAACAACTTTTGTTCTTGGTATTTGGTGTTTCGGTGCTCGGTTTTCCAATTAATCTCACTTTTGAGCAACTCTTTTTTTTTTTGAACGAACTGGAAACAAAAATCAGAATGGGATGAAGAAGGTGATGGTTACTGTTACATGCAATATGGAGGAGGAAAGGTTTTCTGACTTTGCCCTTCCTTCTCACTCCTATATATAGGCATATGTGGGTGCCACCTCATCAAAAATAATACTAAAATATTGCTGAACCCTCCAGCACTTAACCGGTTTCGTTGCAATTAGCCGATAATCCCTTAACTAACTGCCCGATAATTTAATTACTCGTAATTAAATTAATTTACTCTTCATCCAATAATCTTATTTCATCTTCCAAAATAAATATTTATATATATATATATATTCACTCAAAACATACATATATTAAATATTTTACAAATATCCCCAAAATACACTTAATATTAATTCCATAATTAAATTTTAAATTTAAGGGTCTTACATGTTCGGG
The DNA here is from genome assembly GCA_037974295.1 of Cicer cuneatum. Classification (NCBI taxonomy): domain Eukaryota; kingdom Viridiplantae; phylum Streptophyta; class Magnoliopsida; order Fabales; family Fabaceae; genus Cicer; species Cicer cuneatum. The sequence continues at coordinate 11,041,273 of JBBPBO010000003.1, read as the reverse complement.
ACAAGAAATGTTAGAATGGATACAAAGACAAGAAAATTCAAATGATGATGAAACTCTCCAAGATCAGCCCCAACAACTCAACAACAATGATCTTGAGGATCAATTTACAAATGTCAACTTAACAGATATCACATTGGAGGATGATGTAGTTGAACCTTCGCCAAAGCCAAATTAAACTCAATCACAACAAAAAGAGGAGTCATTACCTATCAAAGTTAAAGGTATAAAATCTCATATAATTAAATTTGTTGTCTTATTTTGTGGTGTATATATACATATATATATATAAGCTTCAAAATATATAGTAGATTTGAGGATTGATGGCTTTAAAGTTGCAATTTAATACATAGTTTTAACAGCTAAAGCTAATGACTACTTGCCTCACAATTTAATACAAAGTTTTAACAGCTAAAGCTAATGACTAAAGCTATCTCCACTTTTCAGCCCTCGTGCTTTGAATGTCTCTATAATCTTAAAACATCCTAACATAAATTAGTTTTCTCACAATGTTTCATTAATAGGATGACAAAAATGTATTAGTAGGATTAGTTAGATAAAAATGTCTAGGGGATTTCATTTTCAAGAAAATGGTTCTGACATCAAATTCTGAGGCTGCAATTAATTTTTTGATGAAAGGGTGTTCTTCTTCACCCATGCTCAACTTGGTTTTTCAGATTCAAGGTCTGGTACATAAGCTTGATAATGTTGTGTTTCAGCATTTTTCTTTTGGGAAATTCAATGGTTGAGCCTTATGAAAACATATATCTCATTTGGCTCCAACTGTTTTTGATGTTTCCTATGTTGTTTTTGTGTACGTGAAGAATATTAACAACATAAATTTTAACACATATTTTTTAATACTGATGGTTTGAAGTTTAAATCAGCAAAATTTAAATAAGAGACTATGTTGTAGTTATTTTGTTTTTACATTTAGTATTTTTTTTAAACTAGCAGAATTTGACTTCTCTAAAATGAATAACTTGCTTTAGAGAATAAAATAACTAATATAATGTGTATGAATGTTATTATGTTATCTTACTTGAGTTCTTCTTATTATTTGCACACTCAGATACTTTTACTGGAGAAATTATAATTCGAAAAATGGTAGTAAATCAAGTTTGGCATCTAGAGAAAACAAAAAAGATTATGGTCGAAATTGGTGCTAATGGACAAGGCAATGATAATGGTTCAAATTTACTTGTGAGGTTTCTTGGCGAACTTACTAAAAAGTCAGCATTTTGTCATATATCTGTTGAAAGATGGGATGAAATATCAGAAAAGAATAGTAAAGCAATTTGGAACTACATCAAGGTTATTATTTAAACTTCGTAGAACGTTTCTTTTATTGTATTTCTTGTCATTGAAAATTGATATGTTTATATAATATTGCAAGGATCATTTTGTGTATGAATATGCTGCTGGTATAAAATGGACGTGGGCAATCCTAGGAGAAAGATGGAAGGCCTATAAATATAAGTTATGATGTAAATACTTCTACGCTAACAAAAGTAAGGAAGACCTACTTGCTATTGATCCTCTTGTGCCTGAAAATGATTGGATTACTTTTGTTAATTACTATAAAAAAACCACAAATGAAGGTATAAATATTTGTTGCATTATTTTTACAAAGTGAACAAAGTACATTGACATTTTATATTAAATGTATATAATGACTAACATTTGAAAATTGTAGAAACTAAGTGAGCAAAATATGAAAATCGAAAGATGCTTAAAGTCTCACATGCTGGGGGTAGTATGAGCAACGCAAGAAGGGGTCGTCATATGGTAAGTTAATACATAACTTTTATTTTTTTAATACATTAAAGTATTTGTATACGAAAGTTAGATATTAATTTATATTTTACTAATATCTTAGGAGCTATAATTGAATAGAACTGTATGTCGTGCTGAGGTTATATTGTCAACTTTGCTTAAAAAGAATGAAAACTATGTGAATGAGGAAGGAAAAGCCATCGCAGTAAGTAAAAAAGATAACATTGTTATTGTTTATAAAGTATTTTCTACTTGCCAATATGGGAAATTTATCTGACTTTTATTTCTCTACTAGGAAAAGATATCAGAGAATTTGTCTCAAGATCAAGAACGTGTTGCCACTGAAGGTGTTCCATCAAAGATTAATGCCTATCCAGATGATGTTATTGTAAAAGTGTATGGAGCTGAACATTCAGGTCGAGTACGTGGTTTAGGTGTTGGTGTTTGCCCCACGAGTGTTTTCAAAACACGCAGATATTTCACGCAATTTGACAATGTTGGTAACTCTAGCCAAAAAAATGTTGAGGAGTTACAAAATGAAGTGCACATTTTGAAAGAAAAGCTAAATGGATATGAAGAGACTAAAGAGCACCTTTCACAAACACAAGATCAACTTAAAGTTCTCCTTAATTTTATTCAAAGCAAATTTGATGATGAGTTACCTACTTTCAACCAAGGTTTCCCTTCACCTTAGTGTATATAATTTCTTATAATATATATATATTGATGTTAATAACAATTTTTGCACTTAGATCTATACTTTAAGTCACTAGCAAATATCATGTTCTATTTCTTTACATAGTGATTAATATTATTAAAATGATACTCATTCATTAGTGTTAGTTAGTAAATATTTGCTTACATTATGCTTTTGATTTGGCATGTTCTAATTCTCATCATTAGCGAGTAAAGTTCACCTTGATTTTTGGACTGCAAATGGAAGGATTGTGTTTTTTGTTGTATGCATACAAATGGAAGAAATATGTTGCTATTTGGATTGCAAATGGAAGGAATGTGATGTTTAGTGGATTGTTTTGCTTTTGCTCTAGACAATTTTCATGTCGTCAACAATTTTTGAATGCTTCATTAGTTTATGTATAAGATTTAGAATGTTTGACTAATAGTTTAAGTTTTGTTGTTGGTATAAACTATTTTATACTTTTATATTAATGATGATTTTAGAATGTTAATTAGTTATTGTTTCTATATTTGTTAAGAATTTTTTCCTAAAATTATAGTGTCTGGTTTGACTCTATTGTTACAAAGGTATGACCAAAACAGGGACAGATTTGCAATTAATATTAAAAAAAAAAAAAAAATTAGCCACTATTGGCTCGTGGCAAAAGTGAAAACAGAATACCTGTTTTATTTTATCAACTAACACGATTTTAACCGTGACTAACTGTAAAATAAATGTGGCTAAAAATATGTTACCACGACTCTTTTAAGTGTGACTAATATGAATTTTAATCGTGGCTAAATAGCGTTTTTTTTTTGTAGTGATAGAAAGGCCTCCAAAAACTTTTTTACTTAACACAAAGATTTATTTTCTAATATTTTTAAAACTGAAATTAATAAAATCTTATCTAAATTTAATATCAACAAATAAATACAATTTATTATCAATTGAAAATGAAATGTTATTCAAAATTGATTATACTAATTTAATAAATGATTTTACACTCTAAAGTGCCTAAAAAATAATTTTTAATAAAAAATAGTAAATTTATTGAAATTAAAATACTATTATAAATTTCAGAAAAAAGATCTCATATTAATTTATCAACAAAATAAAATGTCTTGTATTATAATTCGCTTTAAATCTTCGTATGTGTCGAGTCTGTCCGAAATTCAAAATGACAAATAAACTAGCCATACCATCGAATAGGAGATAACAAATGTATCGTGGCCAAACCCAATTAAAGCCAATGACTCGGGTCAATGCTATCGAATAGGAGATAACCAGTGTGTCGTGGCCAAACCCAGTTAAAGCCAATGACTCGGATCAATGCTCCGTCCTTGCGGAGCCCTACGCCCCAGCGTCCCAATACAGTCAACGTGCCTCCTCTGTGCTTCATTGGTTGCCTGTGTAGCTTAGCAAAACTGAAAAGAAAAAAATGCACAAGCAAAACAGGGAATAAATAGTTTAAAATTTCATATTTAATTAATTATTTTATTAAAAAATTTAACTTTATTTACATTGTCTAATATATTTACTGTAAAAAATAATTAAAAAATATAAAAAATACACCATAATTAGTTTATAATTAGGGATAAAAATGAAAAGAAAAATGTTTAAAAAATTAAAAACAAAATAGTAAAATTTTATAAAAACTAAATTTATCTAAAAAAACAACGAAAACTAGATAATTATAAAGACAAATGGTTACCCCTTGATTATAAGAAACCATTTGTTGTGCTGCATTTGAAGATAAAGTGTACTGGACCAACTATTTTAAAGCATTATTAATTTAAAAATCTCAATAGTTGGTTTAAAGTAGTATTAGATTCCAGTGACAAGCGAATGGTTGAATATAATTACGGTAGGATCTAGTGTACTGGTTCAAAATAGAATTTTGAAATATTATTAATTTCTTAGCACGAGAATATTATGAAAACAGCCGATTTCGAGTAGCCACATTAATTTTTATTTTTTATTGCATTTCCTCTGTTTTAAGCTTTTCTTATTCCCTTTACCCAATGTTCCATGGAATCTAATACGCGAGTATGCTAGCTAGCTCATGAAGTTTAAGAATCCCAACATGGTCTTTGAAATATTGTCTGTGATTATTATTATAAACAAAAATAGTTATTAAAAAAATTAATTTAATACAATTAATCATTTAAATTTTATATAAAATATAGTTTAAATATATTGAATTATTCTTTTCAATGTTAACCATTCAACAGCCGACATTAAATATTTTTTATTAAAGTAATTATATATTAGAAATACTATCATTAAATAAATTAAAAGTAGTTAATTTTTTTGATGTTTTTTTTTTCTCCGTAAATTAGTCACCTGAGTACGTATTTCCTCACCCAAATGAAACACTTATTTTGTTTTTAACACAAAACCACTTGTGAGTCAATATTAACTATTTCCTCAAAAATATAAAAGGAATATGTACATATTAGTGATTCAAATTTAAAAAGTTTATCTTGAAATTTGTATTTTTAAGCACACATGTTAGCATGATTTTTAATATTATTGATATATTTTGAAAAACGAAAAATTAAATCAAATACATTTATATATAAAAAATATTTTAACAACATCGATACATAAAATTGACATATTAAATTTATTATCTATTTTTTTTAATACATGTTGAAAAGAGATAGGGACTTATGATTAGAGATAAATGTAGGAGAATATATTGAGGAGTACCTTTTGTTAGATTTTGATGATTTTAATCTCTTTACCGCAATGTGATACAATAAGAATATTTCTTTCATATATACCCGTACCCCAATATTAATCTTCTTGCCAAACATCCTGACTATGTTCATTGATAAGGGGGTACATGTATGACCACACAAATTTCAGGTTATTTTTGTCCTTAACACGATCTCTATACTATATATAGAGCACTTGTCATCCATTATTATTTAACAAAGACAACAAGCAATTGAAAAATGTATAGCTGAGTAATTATTTTTGTTCATTGATTCTTGGAGTTCCTCTAAATGCTTCATAGAGGACTGTTGATTGTTCTACTTCAATGAAGTGTTTGGGGGAACTCCTAGTGTTCAATTAGCATTGCACATAAAAAGGATCAATTTTATTTCATCTTCATCACCAAATTTTGTGATAAGTGGCATGATCATTCTCTTACAATACTTCACTACAGATTTTTGAAGAGTTATAAATCTAAAAAAGGTATAATATTCATTTTGTTAAGCTAATTGAACTATTCTAACCTGTATATTATTTCTCAAAATTTCTTTTAATATTTACTTGTATTTTAAAAGTTTAGATTATCGAATGGATTATTTCTCCATCCCTCTAATTTGTATACTAATTACTAAAATTCACCTATAAAAAACTATACGAAAGATTGCACTTATTTTTTTTATAAGCAAAGTGAAATTAAAGAGTGCAAATGTAACATTGCAAATTTTCGCTAATTAGTTTTAATTTTCTAAGAGTTAATTGTTAAGTGTTTGCATGCTTAGACATCAATAAATAGGATAATTAGTAATTGCTTTAAAGACAATTAATCAATTAATTAATAATTAGTATAAATGGAATAGGAAAAAGACTAATCACTTAATATTTTTATATTAATCTCTTAGTAAGATGTTAATTGATAAGGATAATTGAATTAATCAATTAATATGGGTATTCAGTGAAAATCCTTTTTCTACTCTAATAATCAATTGAATTATGTTGATAATCGATTAGTTAATGACCTTATTAAAAAGTAATAGTTTTTCCCAAGATTTGTACAGTCAAATAATCCTAAAACCTTTTGTTTCTATTATCATTCCTAGAAACTACACTGTACTAATTATTTGTATTCTATTCGAATATTTGTATGTTAAGTAGGAAAGAATAATCCTTTCTGCAAACTTGAGTTTGTAATCTGCAATAGTCAATGAAGATACAAAATAGGATTTTGACTCTTGATATATAATACTTAGATAGTGTAGGTTTATTAAATAGGGATGTCCCATGGTCATTATATTTGCACTGAGTATTTGATTTGTTTAGAACCGATGTAAGAATAGTAGAATAGGCTATGTGTTATTTATTATAGACCATCTCTTTTGATCACCTTTTATTTTAAATTATGAAAACTAATGATTATGTATTTGATGTTTGCTTTTTGTTGTTATGTGTATGTTTGATTATACGTTTATCTAAAATTCGTTATATATATGTTTCTTACCATCTCTTGATGAAAAGTATCGATGATTAATGTCTCCAATTTTATGAAACTCCGTTTTGTTTCTATTTTTTTCTTGGGTATAATAATCTATTAGTGTTGGGATTAATCGTTTAGCAATTAATATATGAGAAGACCTAGTTAAGAATAATCCATTAGTAAAGTACAATTAATCTATTAGTTTAGGATGATCGTAGAATAACTAATTGGTGTAAATGTGATAATCAATTAGAGCATTATTTAGGGTTTAATGTGCACTAAGTTTAACGTTAAACGATTAGTAAGACAACATAATTGATTAGATTGAGAATTAGAATTAGAATTAGAAAATGATAAAGTTTAAAATTAATGGATTAAAGATTTAAGGTGAATCAATTATGTCAAGTCAGAATAGTAAATTAGGCCATTAATTAACTAGTTATAAGGCTTTGGGTGTTAAGAATATATTTATAATTAAGATTATGTTAGTAATATGAATTATTACTAAGTTATGTTGATATGTTAATGATAAATGTTAATATGTTATTGCACGATTAGTCACAAATACTATAACACCCCTATTTTTTTGTAAGATTGTCTAAACATAAATGATCTAATCCAATGAAGGCTTCATCAACTAGTCATTGAAAACATAATATGTCAATCAACCTTAACATTCGAATTTCACACATCTTCATAGTGTGACAGCATGTCTCATAGTGCGAGGCAAGCTTTAATGTTCAATGATAACTGCCCAGATTCTCATTTCGCAAGGCAAAATATGGCCTCAAAATGCAAAATTGTTGGACTGTGTAATATCTGACATTAAATTTGCATTGTGAATGGACATAATTCGCATTGCGAAACAACTGTAATGTCTCTTTGAGGACACATTTCGCAGTGCAAAATGAGTCTTTCGCAATGCGAAAATATGATTTTTAGACTCTACAAATAGAGAATTAATCTCAAAGTTTGTGTCAATCATTTCGACACGAATTTTTGTGCCTACGCTGTCGAAATTACATTGTATTCTCATTTTTTTTCTCTTCAATGTAAAAATATTAGCTTTCATTGGTTACTATTAATGTCATTTCCTTGATAATTTGTAAGTATAACTTTAACACTAGTACTGTTGTACTCATGCAAAGTGACACTTTAACACCTTATTACACTAACAAGTCAATCTATAGAATTGAACAGCGTTAGGATTGTAGCTGTGTTGTCCATATCACGCCATTCAAACAGGATATAATGAACATGAATGTATCATTTTCCCAACCATCCAAAGGTTGGCCAATGCCTTATTGAGATTAATAACATAATTAAAGATGTGATATGATCATGTTTGTCATGAATCACTTTAAGGATCGTTCTATGTTGGAAACTTACAGATTTGAGCCAAAAACACATTTTGCTAGAGAACACGATAACCAGAGCTACGAAAGTCAGAATCGGACGATTCGAAAACGAGGTGAAAGATAACATTCCAAAACATAAGTTAGGCTGTTGAATCACTGAAAACAAGTATGTAGAACTCGAGATATGATCGCAGGTTACTGAACACGAAAATTGGTAGAATTTGTGTACTAGGGTTTGAGTCTAAAGGAAATTCAAAATTATTATTTAGCAAACGAACCAAGAATAGAATGGCGCCACAATCTAAGGATTGATAAGCCAAAAGAATGCCAAAAAGATTAACAACCTTGATAAGTTCAAAGTGAATTCTTTCAATTACTCTAGAGAGCAGAATCTCACAAAAAAAATGTTTCAAAGTCCCCCTTAATGAGGTTACAAATGCATATTTATAGTAAAGCTATCGCTAAACGTAAATGGGTCATAAGTGACACCATTCTCTAGGCTCATATTGGACTTACATCATATCCCCCTTAATGAGGTTACAAATGCATATTTATAGTAAAGCTATCGCTAAACGTAAATGGGTCATAAGTGACACCATTCTCTAGGCTCATATTGGACTTACAACATATTTTTTTCTAAAATAAACTAAATGTAAGGAAGTAAAGTATCTTCACTTACACATAACATAAACTAAATCAATAATAAAAACTATTATAATTCCAAATCAAAGCAAACTAAGAATTATTACAAACCAAATTAAAATAAATAAAGTTCATCTTAATTTATTAAAATATGGATCATCTTCATACTCTTGAAGTCCTTATCATTCTCTCCTTCTTGAAGAAATTCGACCACAAATTTAAGCTCCATTATGTTGTACATGAAGAAATAATCTAAATAAACCACAAACTCATCATATCCACTGGTGTCAAATGGAAATTTGGAAAAGTCACCAAATGTGATAAGTCGGTGAAACAAATTTTCATCTTGAACAATTAACATCTTATCACATTTATGGTAAAGGTTAGAAATTCTAAAGATGAGGATAAAGTTATACCTTTTGAAGTTGATATTCATGACCAAATTTACCTTTTTTGGATTGAAATTTGTGGCAAACAATATGTTACTATCTATTTGCAAAGGATTCAAAGCAAGTTGAATCTCATAGATATTCTCTTTATCACAAAAAAAATGGTGACTCAATAATTTCCTTGTAAGCATCCTTTTGAGGATCCTTTGAATAATCACCTTCAAGCACTAACATTGCTTCATTCACCTCATTCTCTTGTTTAAAGAGACTTTCAGTTTTACCATCATCTTTCTCTTTGCTTTCAATGTCAATATATTGATGACATTCCTCCTTTAGAGGAACTTCTTCAAGCACTTGCAATAGAGAATTATCAAAGTTAGACAAATAGTTGGAGTCAATTTCTTGCCCTTTGTCTCTCAAATGTTTCTCCTATTCTTTTTTCTAAAATAAACTAAATGTAAGGAAGTAAAGTATCTTCACTTACATATAACATAAATTAAGTCTATAATAAACTATTACAATTCCAAATCAAAGCAAACTAAGAATTATTACAAACCAAATTAAAATAAATAAAGTTCATCTTAATTTATTAAAATATGGATTATCTTCATACTCTTGAGGTCCTTATCAGTCTATGAGGTCATGGTCGCTTATGATATTGTTTGTCCACTTGCGTGGTGACTTAGTATTATGTCTCATCACCAATATACTTTAGAGTAGTTTTGGTACCACATGACAATGAAGTGTTGCATACTCTGAGCATTAAATTTAGGAAATGTACATGGGATCACATTGTGTGATTGATTGCTACCCTGTGTGAATTAGTGTCAGTGACGGTACTATGTGTATTGAGTGTTGCGAGTTAATATTTGTGCTTAATATTTATGCTTGCTATTGTAAGTGACTTTAACAATGTAAATGCATGTGTGTATTGTTCATTGTTGCTCCTTTTATATGTGAATACATGATTTATATATTCTCCATGATATATGTATATGTGCTTTGCGTATTTCATACGTTCACCTTGTCATCTTATGTTATTATATGATTTCAATATACTCACGTACCTAGCTTTTGCTTGTGTTTGATGACGCTATCATTCTTAGGACTTAGAAGACTTATTGATTTTTCAGTATAGAATAATTATAGTCTTACGAAATAGATCTTATGTAGGGTTTCGAGTCTCCCCTATGATATATAACATCAGGGTAGTGTAATTCAATAAATTCACCCTTTTGTTCAATGAACGAATTATACAAGTTAATTGTATGTGAAGAAAATGTAACACCTTAACTTAGATTGATTCATTTTGTTTTATTTCTCGAATCTTTTCTTCATTGCTAAACTATTTATAACAACTAATGTTATTAATTACTTATATAAACTATTTTTGAGTTAGGGTGTTATGGATACAGGTTGAGTATTGTTAGACAATTATTATTAATGATTAATATTATGTCATGATTGTTATGTGTTGCATTCATTGATATGACACTTTATTTACACCTTCAAACATATCAATGGTGGTGGTGTGGCTACCGGAGGTCTTGAACAAAGAGAAGAAAGAATGAGGGAGATGTCACATTAAAATTAACTTGTGGCTTGTGATGTAGTGTGTATATATACATCACATGATTGAGATCTCTCTTCGATCTTTCATAGAAATTAGGGTTAAATAAGTTTGTAATCTTTATAAAATCTTGAAATTTTATTTGTAGTCTTTGTAAAAAAAAATTACATATTTAAAAAATTCTAAATTTGTGTCAATAAACTTTTAATAATGTTCTAAGCATGTTTGCAAAACATCATTCAAAAATTTAAAAATTAAAGACCGCTTCATTTCAACAAAGACAAAAAAAGCTTGTAAAATACTTTTGTGAGGACTCAAAAATATGATTTTTTTTACTGAAACTAAAAACAAAATTTTATAAAAACTAAAGACATATTTAACTCTAAAAGTTATGGAGAGAGTGATACCTAGTGATGTTTGGTCTAAGAAATTAATAATAATGCGGCATTGGTTATTAAAATTGCTAAAATAAGTTTTTTTTTTTTTCACAAATTAATCATCATGTGAACAATCATTTTAAAAAGGTTAATTGAATATGACATTTTCTTAATTCTTTATTGTTGGAACACAAATTTTACAATTTAATAGTTATAATTCTATTTTTTAAAAATTAACAAAAATAAATCATTCAATAAATATTTTGTATATAAATTACATATTTTTTTTCTTTAATGTACCGAAGAATATTTTATATTAAATTTGTAAATAAAATCATTTTTATTTAGTTTCTTGTTTAAGGGTAAAATAAACATTTTTAAAGTTGCAAATTTAGTTAATGGAATCAATTTCAAATAAATGATATGTATATGATATTAATATGTTCACTACACATATTCGACTCTCAGAAGGTCAAACTCATTATCTGATAATATCTTTTTATTAATAAAAAAAATTTACCAGTTATATTAAAAAATTACTTCATATAAAATATTTTATTCGTATAAATCCTTATATATATCTTGCATGCATGGTATCTCCTACTATTAGTTAGCACTTCTTCGTATAAAAGTGGAGATAAAGATGCAAAGAAGTGAACCTGGACGAAACATTGAACAAAAGGGAAATGAGACAACCAATATCGAGTTGCCACATTCTATTCTACCATTTATTTTGACATGTCTTCTGTTTTTAGATGCAAAGATGCAAGTGTTCAATGGAATCAAATACGTTATCAAAAGTGTGTGATTTCACGACATTACAACAACAGAAATCTTGTAAATATGTGATGCAAATGGATCCAAAATGTTTTGACTTGGAAAAAGCTAAGTAGATAGCTTCTCATTCTTAACTTTTTCCCCTTTCTCTTTATAATTTGAAATTTTATACTTCTTTCCTTTTTCTATATTAAGAATTTGTTCAAAAAATAATGTTTTTTTTTTACAAAAAAACTAAGGTTTTTTTTTACTATACAGGTTAACATAATACGAATTACTTTAATTAGTTAATTTTAAATAATTATTTATTTCTTTTTGGTACAAAGTGTTAACTAATTATTAATTAATAAGAAAAATTATTGTTAATAATTAACATGTAAAAAATAAAAGGCAACAAAATTAAAAATAATTTTAATATGAACAAAATATATACTAATGTTATAGTTGTTCCAATAAAAACATAGTTAGGGTGAGATATCCTTTATCCAGGTAAATGTTAATCCTTTAAAGAAACTATTCACTTGGATGTGATTAATTGGATGGGTTTTGAGGAGAGAGAGAGATATTTTAAATTATGTTTTTGGTTTATTGTTTTAAGAGAGGAGGGAGTTTAAATAGCTAGGAACCATTTAAAATTTCTATCATCTCTTTAAATCAAACACTAATTTAATTAAAATTTCTTCTTTCCCTCTGTTTAATCAAAGATATCTTTATTTTTTATTCCTCTCCTCCCTTCAATTGAACCAAATATAAGAGTTGACTATCATATCACTTACTAATTGAATGGTTGAGAGACTCATGTATCTGCCACTTATTATGCACCATTGATAGTTGGTTTCTATCTTAAATGACATTTGTCATAAGGTATGAAAATGGGGCAGGGCAAAATGAATTTTATCCTCTTCACCCTCGCTCCCCGACTTCTCGGAGAAAATACACTTGTCCTTATTCCTTATTATAATTAATATAGTAAAGTAATAATACTTAAATATTAAAAATATAAAATTATATTTTATATAGAAAGGAGATTAAAATTTTGAAATATAAAAAAATATTAAATAAAATTAAGAAATTCATGTATATAAAAATTTAAAAATAATTACTATTTTACTAATGGGATGTATGTCAACATCCTCCGCACTACCTCTAACTCCGATCGAGTTTGAGTTTTGATGAAAACTCGAACCCACACCTACACTCAAAACAAGTTTTTTCCGTCAAGTCAGGACCATTTTACATATTACTACTAATACATATTACTTGTGTAGTTGTGCTTACTGTCTTTTTCTTATTACACGTCGAGTCTTAAATTTTAGAATTCTTGAAAGTAAAAAGAACTCGAAGAAATTGAGGGACTTTTGATAGATTTTGAAAATTTTAATCACTTTTCCGCATACTACAATAAGAATATCTTTTTCATATCCCCAAGATCAATCTTCTTGCCAAACATCATGACTATGTTCATTGTTCAGTGGTACAAATTGAACTTTATGCATGACAACACAAATTTTTAGGTTTCTCTGCCCTATGAACACAGTCTCTATACTATATATAAAGCCTTCGTCATGCCTTATTTAACCAAAACAACAAGATAGAGAAGAATGTGGCTAGCTGCATGAGCAATTATTTGTTGATACTATAAATTATCATAATTGAATCAATTCGGCATTGATGTTTTGCTTACAATTTCACATTAATGCATTATTGTAAAATAATAACTTCTCCAATTTGTAATATTTGTTTTATTTTCTATTAGCTGATTGAGAAATCTAACCTTTTTATAGTTTCTCCATACAAAATGTTATATTTCAAAATTGATACAGGTAAGTCGCTGGTATTATCAAAAACTATAAATTAAAAAATTGTTGAGGGGTTGGCTAATATGGTCTTGGCCTAAATATAAATCTCACTATTTTTAGTAAACTTTATTAAACATTATATGATGTAGGAGGGTTCACGGCTAGAATCGAGGAAGAAACGGCTTTGCGGACAAAAGCAGCAGAAAATGCGGAAAACGATTGTCCGGTGTCAGATTGTCTATTATTATACCTTTCCGAAAAGGGAATCGCGCCACAAACACAACTCATGGCTATGCCATGAAGTATGGGCTCCAGAACCGTTTTGAGCTCGTCTTGGGCCTCAAAACAGTCATTTTAGTTTTTCCCGTAATTTCAGGCTTTTCTGTTTTACAGCCGTTTTAGCTTTTCCTTTAATTTCGGGCTTTTCTGTTTTACCTAATTTTCGTACTAGGGTTTCTATTATCTATTTAAAGACTTTCTATGCTATAACAAAGGGGTATCTTTTAATAAAATAATTAATTTTGAGAGTTTTTCTCTTCTCTGGTGGATTCCAAAACTTGTTCTTTTTTTAGGATTAGTGTTTGCTAACCCTTTGCGATTTCTAACTGCGTCAGGTGGTATCAGAGTAGGCTTTCTCCTGTTTCTTTTCGTAGCTTGAACAACCATGGGAGATCAACCAGTCACAAGAGCAGACATCGAGGGTATCACTGCGGCTTTTATCGCGATCCTTACTACTTTGACTACGCAGATGACGACTCAGGTTGCGGCTTTGACGGTTCAAGTGAACGTCATCAATAATAGGAGGGACAAAGGCAGGAGAGACGAACCACCCAAGCATCCACATGGAGGCTTGCAGGCTCGTGTTGAATCGAACTCTAGTTCCAAAGAAGAGGTCCAGGAAGAGAATCAGGGTTTCGATAATTAATAGAATCGCAACGACTACAGAGTTAAGGCTGACATCCCGTTGTTATATGGAACTATGGGGGTTGAAGAGTTTCTGGATTGGCAAATTGAAGTTGATCGGTTCTTCGACGTGATGGGTGTGCCAGAAAACAAGCAGGTGAAGATGGTGGCAATTCGATGGAAGAGTACTGCTACTGTGTGGTGGGATAAGCTTGTTGTTCAGAGGCAGCACAAGAGGAAAGCGCCAATCAGAACGTGGAGGTGAATGAAACAGTTGATGTTGGAGCGTTTCTTGCCTGAAGATTATGAGTAGATTATGTACAAGATGTATATCGATTGCGTTCAGGGTAGAAGGAGTGTGACTGAGTATACAGCAGAGTTCCTGCATTTCTCAGAACGCAACGAGCTGGGGGAAACGGAGGGTTAGAAGGTGACTCGCTATATTAATGGCTTGAAGGGGTCGATACAGGAGAAGATGGGTCTGCAGACTGTCTGGACCGTGACGGAGGCCTCTACGCTAGCCTTGAAAGCGAAACTGATGGAGAAATCCCCCAGAAATTTCTCATCTTTTCGCAGATTCACTCTGCAGGGTAATTCTGAAGTTGCTGGTGATGAGGATAAGAGTGTTGCTGCTAAGGATTCTGACTCCTCGGCAAAAGGAACCAATGGAACCAGTTTGCTACGCCCAACAAGAGGGCGAACCAGAAGTCAGCCAACCCATACGCGAAACCGATGGGAGATAAGTGTTTCTGTTGCGGTGGGCAGGGTCACAAGTCGAATATTTGCCCTTCCAGGAGAACGACTGCAGTCTTGAATGAGGAGTCTGAGGAAGAGGAAGCAGGCAACGAGTGTGATGGTGTTGAGTTCGCTGAAGAAGAAGCTGAAGAAGCGGTGAATTTTGTGCTGCAGAGAGTTCTGTTGTATTCAAAGGAGAAGGGGCAAAGGAAGAATCTTTTTAGAACACACTGTTCTATTAAGAATAAGGTGTGTAATATGATCGTGGATAACGGGAGTACAGAGAACTTGGTATCTCAGAAGCTGGTGGAGTACCTAGAGTTGCCGACAGAACCGCATGCCAAGCCTTATGCTTTGGGCTGGGCGAGTAAGGGTTCGCAGGTCAAGGTGACGAAGACTTGCAAGGTGCCTATTTCCATCGAAAGGCATTACAAGGAAGAGGTAGTGTGTGGTGTTCTGAATATGGATGTGTGTCATGTCCTACTGGGGCGACCTTGGCAGTATGACAATGATATCACGTATAGAGGCAGAGATAATGTGATGATGTTCACCTGGGGAACGCACAAGATAGCTATGGCCCTAGTTTCTGGTTTCAATAGAAAAACAGGGAAGGAGAAGTCCAGTTTTCTTGTTATGACGCAGGATGAGCATGACCTGACTGAGACCTTCAAGGAAACTGAGTGGTTTTGCCCAGTGGTGGCCAAGGAGGTGCAAGCCGTTAAGGAAGGTGTCAGGGCGAAGTTAGAGGCTACTGGGCAGAAGAACAAAGTAGCTGCTGACAAGCGCAGAAGAGTCAAGGTCTTTGCTGTGGGAGATGATGTGATGGTGTTCCTGCGTAAGGAGAGGTTCCCAGTTGACACTTTCAAGGTGCGGAAGAAGATCAATGACAACGCCTATGTGATCAACTTGCTGGGATCCATGAATATTTCCAATACCTTTAATGTGGCTGATATTTATGAGTTCCATGAAGATGCTGACCTTTATCCTGGTATGAACTCGGGGTCGAGTTCTTTAGAAGTGGAGGAGACTGATGTAGGAGGGTTCACAGCTAGAATCGAGGAAGAAACGGCTTTGCGGACAAAAGCAGCAAAAAATGCGGAAAAGGATCGTCCTGTGTCAGATTGCCTATTATTATACCTTTCCAAAAAGGGAATCGTGCCACGAACACAACTCATGGTTATTCCATGAAGTATGGGCTCCATAACCGTTTTGAGCTCGTCTTGGGCCTCAAAACAGCCGTTTTAGTTTTTCCCGTAATTTCGGGCTTTTATGTTTTACAGTCGTTTTAGTTTTTCCTTTAATTTCGGGCTTTTCTGTTTTACCTAATTTTCGTACTAGGGTTTCTATTATCTATTTAAAGACTTTCTATGCTGTAACAAAGAGGTATCTTTTAATAAAATAATTAATTTTGAGAGTTTTTCTCTTCTCTGGTGGATTCCAGAACTTGTTCTTTTTTTAAGATTAGCGTTTGCTAACCCTTTGCGATTTCCGACTGCGTCATTATATATATTTACTCTCTTTTTTGTTATAAAAAATTCATTTTTTTTAATAAAAATAATAAAGATCCACCATTAAACCATGTTTTCAGATATCGATATTAGACTCACTAAATTGTTGTAGAAACTTCTTGCAAACACCAACTCTCACAATCAAACGAAAGATCCCACTTATTTGATTCATTTAGTAAATTTTACTTGAATTCTTTATTGTTTGTTCAATGAGACCAAATTCTAATTTCTTTTGTCAATCTTTTACCCTCTTATATAAGTTTGTTGGTTGCAATATTTGAATATAATCTCAAATTATTTATTATTTTAAAATATCAAAAGATATAAATTACAGTTTTTTAACAATGCACTAATTTATTTGTATATAAAATTAAAAAAAACTTATATTAATTACTATTTTTTTCCTTACACGTTAGTAACTTTATTGTAGTAAAAAATTATCATTTTATACGTACAATATGTACAATATGTCTAGGGACTATTTTCAAGTTTCATTAGTGTCCTCACGAGACAATGCATAGCTTTTTAAGTATGATTTGTCCTAGCTCGTTCACATGCATCATAAGAAACTTCTCATTCATTCAACAAAAGGGTCCAAGTTAAGCATATGAATTTAAACTTACAAGGTAGTACCAGCAAGTTAAAGGCAATACCAACAAGGTTTAAAACTTACGGTTAAACAAGAAGTTTTACCACCGACAACAAAAGAAGGGCAGACAACAACCTTATTAGGAAAAATCATAAAAACTCGTGTGTGAGTCCTGAGTATCTTTAGAGTGTGGGATCGTAAAAGATCTTAAATTTTTAGGGGCATTAAAGTTGTATTTTTATAGTATAAAATATTATATAGTAGAGAACATGTGTAAAAGAATTATCTAGTATAAAAATGTTAAAAGTTTGAGTGGTTGACTATTTTTCTTCTTAATCTAGTTAGGTCTAAAATTCTAAATTTATAAATTGTAGGACCTTAATGGTTGAATATGTACAAAAAATGATAGGTCGATCTTGTCCTCAAAGAAATAGATTATTAGTTTGGCTATAGCTCTAATATTTCCCCCTGCTCCTAACATATATACTAACTACTAACACTCGTCTATCAAAAAATAAAATGATGAGCATTGTTTTGTCCTTATACTAAAATTAGAATCCTAAAAAACAAAAAGATTTTGTTTATCAATTCTCTTATTTTTGTTACTCATTGGTCCCTAAAATTTGTGAAGAAGAACAAAAAATTCAAATTAATTTTCATAAGAATCTCTTTTACCAACAATCATTTGTCTCTCCTCCTCGTCTCTAAAAAATTCTCTCTTGCTGAGATGATTGTTAAATGGAATCTTGTAATGCAAAAGCATGTTGATCACATCAAACATAATGAAGCTCGTTATCATTATCTTAGTCATAAGATCAAAGTTGAATTGATTAATATGTATTAAAAAATATGATCAATTGATTAATATTAATTAATATTGCATCAAATATAATAAAATTCATTATTATTATACGTTTATAAAAAAATAAAGTACATGTAAGAAAAAAATAAGACACCAAATTTAAACTTTGTTCATAGCACCAAGTGGACAAATCATACAAGCACGAGAAAAAAGGGAAGGCATTAGTATCCATAATATATTCATTACAAAAAGAAAATAAGGGTTAATATAACATAAAAAGAAAGAAGAAAAACTAAAATATCTAATCGGCTTCTTTGTTGATTAAAATATCTAGTATGGTTTCTTTTATGTATTTGTCATTTAGTTAAAGTTTAGTTTGGTCCCTCTAGTAAATTCAACATCTTGAGTCTTTAAGCGTTATAGGTGTTGTTTATGTTAGATAATTTCTCCCTTTAGATAATTCTCGAAGTGTTGTGTATTTATTTTGTTTAGCTATTGCAAGTGATTATTTTGTTTAGCTATTGCACGTGATTATATCAATTTTCTCCCCTTTTTGACATGATCAAAAAGGAAGAAAAAAAATAACAGACAGAAATCCATATATACAAGTATCCAAAGTAAAACATCACACAAGATAACATGAGAATAAATCATAAATTAAGAACACGATGTCTACATCACATAAGCAAATTTTACAAACCAGTTGCATAAAGTTTGAAACAAAATAACATTTAAGCAAAATAAAATAAAAATACAGCAACCAGACTACATTGGATCATCTGTCGGGTTGTGAAATTGGTCAATTTTGAGAGATAGGCTATTTTGTTCATTTATTAGAAACTCCTGGTTTTGGGCAATGGTTGCTAATGGAGGTGTTCATAGTTGAAAACTGTCCAGTGACGAAGTTTTGAATGGAGCTGAGTTTGTCCATAACCATGCGATTTGAGATGTTATCATCATCTGACGCTATTTCTTCGGCTTCTGCTTCTGGTACAGCTTCATCCTGAGCGATTTGAAGTGTTCATTGTATGCGATTTGAAGTGGCTCGCTCCATACAATCTTCATACTTGGTAATACATATAAGTACAATATATTGTCTTTGGAAGGATTATGCATTACTTCTCTTGAAAAGTCCACCTTAAAATGATCCAAACTCCTTGTGATCTATTTGGCATGTGGTAAACCTATGGCATCTTTGGCAGCAAACATAACAGATCGGACAAAGTAAGACCAATTTAGATCAGTCCCTACTAGCATGAAAAACATAATATGAATTTCAAATTATGTTATTTGCGAGTAGTTGCCTGCTTTAGGTACTAGAATGTAACTTAGCAAGTAATGTAACAATCTGTTTTCAACAGTCAAATTCCCAACACCATACAGCTGTCGAGCAAACTCAGAACCAGCCTGTGCTCGCTTCCTTTCCATGGTAATTTTATCAAAATGACACAGCGAAACATAGGCATCATACTTAGTAACATTTTCCCATTCACACAGTGCTGAAAGAGACATGCTCTTGAAGCTTTCCAAAAAGTGCTGAAAGAGACATCTTTGATAGGCTTTTCTTTTCAGAAATTGCCGTTACTTTAGGTTGCCATACTCTTGTTAATGATCTTAGAACCTTAAGGTTCAATTCATCATTACTAAAAATCTTGCCAAGCGCCGTTAAGTGGTTTGTAAGATGATAAAATCTTTTTTTGTAAGTCTAGAATAGATTCTACGAGCTGTATGCGAAACAATTCATATTCTTGAGATAAAGTATTAAGTTTGGAACGCTTTACCTCAATTATTCCTTCATGGGTTACTTCAAGAGTATCCCAAATTTCTTTGGCTGTTTTGCAACGAGATACGCGGAAGAATTCGTCCATTCCAAGTGTTGATTGTAACATGTTTTCCGCCTTTTTGTCATACAACACTTTTCTTTTGTCATCATCTGTCCATGATGTTTTTATCTTTACTTCTTCTTCATTGTTGATGACTGTTTTTGGAACATAGGGACCATTCTCTACTGCATCCCAGATATCATCTCCTTATGCCTCAAGATATGCTTGCATGCGTATTTTCCAGAAGTCATAATGTTCTCCAACAAAGCAAGGTGGTTTATTGCCACTACCACCATATCTAAAAATTGGTTGTGCGGAAGCCATGTATAAGGATCGAGGAGCAAGTTACCTGAACCTACTCTGATACCAATTGTAAGTTTAGAGGCGCACCTAAGAGGGGGAATTAGGTGTTAAGAAATTTTCTGGTTTTTAGAGACTTGGTGGATTATTTTTCTGATTTATGATAAGTGAAGTAGAATGTGTATAGTAAATGTAAATGCATAAAAATACAGAACACAAGCAATTTATCCTAATTCCCTTTATAACCAAGGGTAAGCCTAGTCCTCTTGCACACCACAAGAGATCTTCCACTATGTTAGAATCAGTACAAGTCTAACTTTGAGACTTCTATTACAAACTCCTAACAATCTCACTAAGATAGCACACCACTATCTTAGTTTACAACACTTGAAGAAAAGTACACCACTTTTCTTCAATAATAACTTGATTTTTGATAACTTAAGTAAATATACAGTTGACAAGCTTTCTTTGTACAATGATAACAATCCAATAGTATTGTACTTCAAGTGCAGCAAGAGAACATTTCTCAATGATATGAAAATGTAAAACATAATGCACTTGAAATATGAAGATTTTGAATCTTAATGGATTCAAAGAAAGTTCGGAATTTATGTGAAAGTTGTGTAGTGATTAAACTCGAGCTTAGGATGTATTTGTACTCCTAAGACATCACTTTAGATCAGTGGCAATTGTTCCTAAAGGTTTGATGAATAAATGCAATGATCCAGAACCATTATGAACTGAAAAATCATATTGATTCGCAGTTGTAGTCGGCTACAACCAATGTGTAGTCGGCTACAACCAATGTAACATTCAGATTTAGTTCAAAATTTTAACTTTGTATTCGAATACGAGTCTTTGTAATCGAATACATATGTGTGATTTTTGCCACTGACTTGTTTTGTATTCAACTACGTCACCTTGTAGTTGAATACAAAAATGTTATTTTAGCTACTTACTTAGTATTTGTATTCGGCTATGACATCCTGTAGTCGAATACAAAAATAACATTTTAGCTACTGACTTGAGTTTGTATTCGACTACAACATGCCGTAGTCGAATACAGATGTGCAGTTTTTGCTACTGACTTCATTTGTATTCGGCTACACATATATGTAGTCGAATACAACTTTAACTTTTATCAAAAAACTTAATTTTAAAGCTTTGTTTATGTATTTTGACATTTTGAAAATTCTTTTGATGCATATGCTAAAAATATATGGTTCTCATGTGCATTTGAAATGTAACATTATTAGATTTTATCATATACCTTATACGCTAAGATTCTTAGCATTTTGACACTAGTTGACTTTATTGTTGACTTCATCTTGATCACTTGTCTTGGTCTTTGTCTTCATAAAAAAATATAAGTATCTTTTACACATTTTCACCACCAACCTCCAGAGATAGGAAAGCTTCAAATCCAGGCCTTCTTCATCGATCTTGATTGGATCACAAACAAAGGGGCTAGTTGGTCTATGAAACATGACATGATTTATATTGACACGTAGTAGATTCAAGCCTTTACTATATTTTCAAGTCAAGTAAGAGCTTGTTTGTTTACAACTTTTTAAAAATAATTATTGTTTTTTTTTTTAAATATTATAAGGAGTTTTCATCAGTTTACTACCGTTTTTCAAAATCTGAAAATAATCTAAAAACTAATTCAATACATATATATATAGCAAATATTCTCTAAATTATTGAATAGTAAAATTACTTTTTTTATAATCCATAACAAACAAGTCATAAATATAATGAGTTTGTTTGGTACAACTTATTTTTAAAAATAATCACTTTTTTTATAGGAAAAATAATCACTTTTTTCAAATAAAAAGGGTTAAATATGCTTTTATTCTTATAAAATTTCAATTTTTCAATATTAGTCCTTGTGAAATAAAAATACAATTTTTAGTCGAAACAAAATTATTCAAAAAACAGTTTTAGTCCCTACTAAAAGAAACATATTTAATTGTCCTTCAACTTTGAAAATTTGCGTGACTTTTTGCAAGAATGTTTAGAATATTATAAAAAGTTCATCCACAAAAATTTAGTATTTTTTAACTTGAAGATGAATTAAATATAAATTTTTAAATGTAAGAACTCATGATAAATGTAATGAAATTATGGACTTAGAAATCGAATTTTTAGCTTATTTTTTGTAGATGAACTTTTTATAATATGTTAAACCTACCTAAAAACATTCATTCAAAAATATATGTTGACTTAAAGGTTAAGACTAAAATTCCATGCATGATAATTTTGTAGATACTAAAAACTGTATTTTTATTTTATTAGAACTAAAATTGAAATGATAATTTTAAAGGGGGTAAAAAAAGTATTTCACCTTAAAAATATCTAATTTTAGGAGTTTTTATTCGTTTGTTGTAGTTTTTAAAAAAAGTTAGATTTTGAAAAATAATCTAGAAACTACTTTAAATGAAAAGATATTTTGAATAACTTTTAGTAAGAATTATTTTTCATTGATGAGTTTTTATTTTAAAAAAAGTGATTTAAATCACGGTAAACAAACACAAAATAATTTCAATATTTTTTTTAAATTTCCTAACAAATAATATTTAAATTATTAAATAATAAAATTACTTTTTTTTAATGCATAACAAACTGACGCAATCTTTAAGTTTAAAGATGTTTCCTTGCCTTTGGGATCTCATCCGGTCACTAGTGACAAGTTGAAGTATTTATTTGGACTTGTTACATTTCTCATAGTTAAGTAGAACTTGTACCTTCCAATAGTTAGAATGCTCATATTCACCAAAGTGCTTATTGTTGAGTATGATTCATAATCTTAATATTTAAATATAATTTATACTCTCTAAACTCTAATTTATTTTATTTAATACAAAGAAAGTACAATTATTTTGTAGTCGAAGACGTACTAACCGAATTTCGTTATCCAACATCTTATATTCTTGTTTTTGACATTTGATTTTTTTAAACCTTTTAACACCCAAATGTTGATCTAACACAGCACAAAAATATTTACCAAACCAATTTTATTTGATTATAACGGGTAAGATTCTAGACCTCAAACCTTTTAAAAACGCGCAGTATGACACAATTTTGAATTTTCAAAAAATGATAAATTTTCTTCTAGAAAAACAGGGTTCTCTGTTGGAAGAGGTAATTAATTAAATAATTAATTAAAAAGAAAATATTTTAAGTCTACGTTATTATAATTCCCTCAAAGAAAAGAACTACCAAAGAGCATAGAATATATCTGTATGCTACATTGACTGTGCTTTTCTTTGGAATAAAATTAACTGTACTTTCTTTTGCTTACATTTAGTTGAATTTTAATATTGGTACAGAACAGGACCAAATTTAAATTGATGTTGGGACCTTTCAATAGATTTTGAAGATTTTAATCACTTTACAAGAAGAATAATTTTTTTTCTTCCATAAGTGACATTCCCAATTTCTCATCATCTCTTGCCAAACATCCTGACTATGTTCATTATTAGTGATAGAAAACAAGCTATATGCATGGCCACACAAATATTCATGTATCTTTGAACACAACCTCTGTACTATATATAGAACATTAGCATATGCATTATTTAGCTAAGGCAGCAAGTTAGTGAATCATATCGAGCAGATTAATTATTTGTTGATTGTCGCTTGGAGTTCCTCTGAATGTTTCATATACGAGAGACTATCTATTAGACAACATAATTTATTCGTTAATGAAGTGTTTGGGGGAACTCTTGGTACAACCATCAATACTACACATATCATCCAATACCAACATACGTGGTCAAATTCAGGTGATCAGTGTGTTGAAGAAAACTTAAGTGTTTATGATGATTTTTTAAGTTTACCTCCTAATTAGAACTTCTTCAATATTTGACTCACTCAGCTACTAAACTATTTGCTTAATGAATTAAAACACCAATTTACAATATTCATTTGATATGCGAGTAAAGGGTTGGAGTTCTATTAATGTCATTCGAGGGAAGTAATAATGTAAATTTTGTTTTAAGTGTTTATTGAGTCTTAAGGTCTTCCTATTTTAGATTTAAATACAATTCTCTCACCTTAAATTTTTCGTAAAAAAAATTGTGTGGGAAAATAAAAAAACAATGGCCTAAAATATAAGTAACAATTTAACAATAGTTTTTAAAAAGTTTGGTTTAGATGGTCGTTGCTTATTCTGTGATGCAATGAATTTTCACTTTTGCCCACAAATCAAAGAAAGTCATTGCTGAAGACATGACCACAGTTTTTTGGTTGGTTACAACCACAATTTTCTGTATTGTGCATTGTTTTAGGCGACATTCCAATGATTTTATTTGTTTTAAGCAACAAATTTGAAGTGTTGCTAGAAGGCATAGGCAACACTTTTCGATCTAAGGCAATAGATTTTTAAATGTTATCTATGCATTTATACCATAATCATCCAACTGTTGCTGACACTTTTAGTCCACAATTCTTTTGCATATTAACTGACTATAATTTGATGCCATGGAGGTACAAGAAATGCAAACATTTTAAGTTTAAACTTTCTCTATGTTGCTTAAACATTTAGATTGTAGGTAGGATTTTCTCGAGACAATCTGGCCCAAACTCAAAGCAAAATATTATTTTTTTGAAATACCATGTAACCAAAAAAGTTCATAATGAGTTCATATGTATATTTCTTAAAGTGTAGAGAAAATTATCACCGGTACCACAAAGGAGTATTGTATCTACTCAGTCCATGCGAATGATTAACAATGAAGATTGTCTTGTTAGGCGACGAATAAATGGAGGGAGAGGAAGGCACAACAATGATTATGAATGAGAAAACAATGAGGCACATAACCATTGCTTTTATGTGCCTCCCGCCCTCATTGTCTATCCCTTATGCATCTTGTACATTACAAATTCAATCTCACCTATTTGAATTAAATATAATTTAATTAAAATATTATTTCTTTAATTTATCGTGTGATCTTATAAATTTCCACTAAACTGAAAATAATATAAATTATTAAATTAGTACTCCTTTTGGACTCAATTATAAACAAAATATAGACTACATTTATTAGACTCAAATATAAGCAAATGTCAACTAAGCTATCAACATTTAATATTAATGTTATTCTAAAACTACCCTAAATTTAATTCTTTAGTTTTGTGATGAAATAACCATTATAATTAAGGGTAAGTTAGTGCTTACTAAGTGTTTTTTTTTTAAGAAAATTAAATGCACTTAAATGTCATCCTTAATAAGTGTGAAATTAGGTAATTTTGCTTATAAATGAGTTTAGATGGAGTATAAACAACAACTGCAACAACTGACATCTAGAAATATATTATTGTTACTCAAATTTTGACAATATCAATAATTCAATTTAAACCTTTATGAGATCATAATTACAACGAAGTAAGTGTCTCTTTGTCCAAAATGTCTAATTATTTGTTTCTCGATACTCGAGTAAACGTGTAAATAGCAATAGACGTAATATCACTTATTAGCCCATTCTAGCATGACCATGAATATCTAAGGTCTCACTCTATTGAGAGATCCAAGTTATAATTTTTTTTATTATGTAAGAAAGACGAATCATATATATATCACTCACACCTTTCGTGTAATATGATAAGTCATTTATCTAAAAATAACTCAAAATACATACATAATTGAAAATCAAATGTGATTAATACAAATTCTAACATATAGCCATACAAAACGTATTAGTTTACATCTTAAATAATTTCAAAGAAACATGCAAATGGAATAAAAGGCACATTCATATCCAAGACAACCACCATCTACTAGACAATTAGATAACCATCTTTAGACTAACAATGATGTCATAATGACTACAAATTTTTTTCCTAATCCTATGAGTTGTTGATAACAAATTTTAGTAAAATTAGACATAGTTAAATTCATAAGTAGTATTTCACTTATCATCATTTCCACGTCTATTTATATATAGAAGAAAATTTTATCTACAAAAAATGAGTAATATAACTCACAACCTAAACATACATCTCTATATATATTAGTGTAATAACTTCTTCAATCACACAAATTGACTTAAGTCATATGAAATCATATGCTATTGCGATTTTGACGGAATATTGCTTTTTTAGTGAATTCAAACCCTAGCACCTAAATTACAGAAGTTGGAAAGCACTAACGCATGGAAGGGAAAAGGAGAATGGAACCCTATAAGTACCATCGCCATCCTAACTTCATGTATACACACAATCTATTTCATATCTCTACTCCTACTCAACCTCAAATTGACTTAAGCGTCCAAGTTTTTATAGGTACCACTCCGCCTCAAGATGAAGAGCTTCGAAGTTTGACCATCCTTGTTTGTTCAGATCACAAAAAAAAAGGACTTTGTTGGTCTATAAAACATGACATGACTTATATTGACATGTAGAAGCTTTTACTAATTCTTTTCAATTAAAGTAAGAACTCGTTTATAATTGGCTTTTTTCAAAAAAAAAATGTCACATTTTTCAAAAACAAAACACTTTTAGGAGTTCTTATCAGATATATAATATATCAGATATATAATATATAATAATATATAATAAAAAAAATACAATATAAATTAGTATTCAAAAAAAGCAAAAATACAATTCAATTCCTTAAAGAACAACATTTTTTCCTTACAGATTTTGAAAAAATTAGAATTTAAAAATTAATCATTTTTCTATAACTAGTTTTTCTTATAAAAGAAGTGACTTTGATTACAGAAATTAAACGCAAAACAACTTATGCTTTTTAAAAAACAATCTATATAACAAATAATATCTGAATTATTAAATTTCACAATCACTTTTTTATACATGTAACAAGTGAACCTTAAATATAATTAACTTGTTTGTTACAACTTATTTTTAAAAATATTTTTTTTTATAAAAGAATTTTAACTTTTAAAATATTTTATTCATTCATTACAGCTTTATAAATTATAATTTGAATATAATGTTAACATTGTTAAAAATTATTTTTCTGTTATTTTTTTAAAAAAAAAAAGTAGTGTTAGATATTGGTAGGAGTTAGTTATAAGTAGTACGAGTTCGTTAAATTGATAAATATTAGTTACAAATTCGTTAAAATTTATAAATTCAATAAGATCACTATATATAGTATTTCCTACTTTTATTGTAATCAAAGTTTCTCATTCAATCAATTTCAAACAACTCAATTATTTCTTTTTTGGTTGGGTTTTACCTAACTTCTCAAAATGATATCAGGTCACGGCGTCGGCGTCTGTCTTAAACAAATTATCCTAATTATTATCAAAGTAACATAAATCTCCAATCACATCTCCTTGCGATTATGTTTGGTTTCGACTTCATACATATTCATTGTGATTCGTCTCATTTCTTGTTAGATTTTTTTATTAGTCCCAAAACATGAAAAGTCTCTTGATGTGGAAGTTTACATGTCAAGTCGTTCCGTACTCGAGATTGGTGTGGCATTGATGTTGTTGACATGGTTCTTAGTTTATTTTGGTTTGTTGATGTATCAAAGTGCACCACATAGATTCTTTCACAGAGGGTCATGATATCCATTTCTTGTTGAAATTTCTTATGCACCAAAAAATTTAGTGGCATGCTTCTTGGGTTGTTTAGTCACTATTGACTTTTTTATACGTTTTTATTTTATAATAGTTAAACATTTTTTTATGTTTTACATGCTTCTATGTTATGGTAGTTAAATATTTTTTACTTTCTTTTCTTTGTGCTTTTATCCTATGTTAAAAAAGAAATTATCATTTTCATTGTGTTTCTACTTTATAATAGTTAAGCTTTGTTTTCCATATTTGACTATGATGGTCATTCATGATTAAAAATATTGATTCAATTGGAGAAAATGTCGTGGAAATATAAGAAGATTTTTAAAAGAGCTCAAAAGTAGATCAGAGACTTCTATAAATTATGCACCACAGATGTTACCATTTTCTATGTCAACTTTTTTTGTTTAGCCGATTTGATTACATGTTTTTATCGTCTTGTAAATTTTCATTAATTAGTCACATTGTATGTTTTTTATGTATTGTATTGTTTATCACAAGTTAAAATTGTGAATCCACACTTCCAACTTGCGGTGCCCGTTAGATATTGTTAGGAGTTGGTTATAAATACTTGGAGTTTTTAAGTTGGTTAGTATTAATTAAAGATTTATAAGTTTAATTAGAATCACTATATGTCACCAGTAACTTAATTAATTAAGTGAAAAATTCGAGTGATTTTTCATGATCAATGAAGTCGCCACCAGTAGTTTAATTAATTAATTAAGGAAAATATTGGTAAAATCATTTTTTAAATAAAATTAGTCTTTTGAACTAAATTTGAATTCGGTAATCGATTATACGTAAGAAATATATTAAACCCAACACTATAATGTTTTTTAAAAAATTACTTCTAGTTAACTGTGCAAAACTCTGTTAATTTCTAAAATATATTTTTCCCCTTTTACTAAAACAAGTAAAAATTGATTATATAGAAGATTTAGAAAAATTATTTTTTATTGCACTTAACAAGAGTGGTTTTTTGCTCCTACGTATCTTTGAGTGCGATGGATAAATCAAATACTGTGTAATTCTTCGGTAAAAAATGTTTGTTTTCTGGTGTATTTTATTTATTTATTTTTTAAATTATGAATTACTGTATCTTTAATGCATAGTAATTGAGAATTGGCATACTTTAAATTATATTTTTTATTTAAAAATGTTGCAGTGACCAAAATAAAGAAGATCTAGAGTAGTCATCAATTATAGAATTTGCATAGTGATGGAACCAAAAATAGTTTCGGTGTATTCACTGTTTGTATTTAATAAATTCATTTTAATTAAAAATTATTCTGTGACTAAATGAAAAGGGGATCGGGCGAGCAGTCGATTTTAATTTTTTGAAATTTGAACGGATATAGGAATGACAATGGGTAGATATGGATAGGGCAGTATAGTACTCGGTACCTTCGTGGGTATCAACTTTAATACATGTATCCTTGTCCTATGGGTACTTAAGTGCCCGTACCCATACCCATTATCAGCATTTTAACAAAAATATATCGATAAATAATTTGTGATTAAATTTAAAAAAATTCTCAAATATTTTAAATCCAAATCATAAATATTACAAATCAAAATATTGTCTAACTCAAAACTTTCAAAATATATCATGATCCAACATTAGTACATTACTACAATAAATATCAAAACATCAAAAATAATGTTTTCTGAAAGAATATTTTATGAAGTTGCAAGTCCTCTCCGAGATATGTAAAAAAATTGATATGTGTATTATATTAGTTATTTATAATTATAAAGTCATGATTAATAATATAAAAAAACTCTTAAATATAAAATCACAATTATTTACTTCTTTATCGGAATCAAATATGTGTATAGGGACTAAAATTTATTTTTCAAATTTTTTTAATTATTAAAATTGTACTTTTTTTTTTATTAAGGGCTCAATTTTTAAGATTAGAACAAGACCTCCAAAATCTATTACTATTTACTAACATATTTTCGTGATGATTTACTTATATATTTATTTTTATGAGGATCCGAAAATTATGAAATGAATTACCTAAATCCGTTGATTTGTTTGTAATAAAAAGGAGAGGTAGAGAGACATGAGATAGTAGAGATTGAGATAAGTAGTTAGAGATTGGAAGGGGAGATAGAGATGCATAAGATAGTAGAGAGCCATATGTGTATTTAGAAAAATCATGTATTTAAAAAATATTTTTTCAAACAAACATGTTTTCTTGAAAAATCATTTTTATGTCTTTTATGGTAATTTTTTAGTTTAAAAAAATTATTTTTATAAAATTGTATACAAACATGTTAAAAATTATTGTACAAAAAAAATCATTTTTATAATAGTAAACAAACGGGAGTTAAAAAATTATAATTTAAAAAATCTCTAAAAATAATCTCTAAATTATTTAAAACAAAAATCATTTTTATTTAAACTAAAACAAACTTACATACTAATAATAATAATAATAATAATAATAATAATAATAATAATAATAATATTAATAATAATAATAATAATAATAATAATAATAATAATAATAATAATAATATATGTGCGGGGCGGGGCGGGTGGGTATTATAGTACCCGTACCCATACCTGTTCAATTTTGCGGGTAATTACATGTCCCCATACCCATATCCATTATGCAGATTTTTACCTTATGGATTTTTGCTGCGGATACCCATTGAGTCTGGGTCTAATTGCCATCCCTAAACGGGATATGCACACTGATGGAACCAAAAGAGAATTTCGTGAGACCACTTATGAGAATTTAGATTTTTATTTTTTATTAAGATTTTATGATGATGAAAGTAAAAGAGGATTTAACGTAATTATTTATCTTAAATTTGTTGTATATTGACCGAACCATAAAGTGCATTGGGTCAATCACTACTAATTTTTGTATATTGATGTAGAATCCGATTTTAAATTTTAAGACAAAACAATATCTATAATATGTTCAAATCAAAAAAGGATTTGGCATAATTACTACTACTATTTTATTTTATTATTTTTTATTTTGATTTTTTCTGCTGCCCTGTTTTTTTCCGGCTGCCTTGTTTTTGTTTTTATTTTTATTTTTATCTTTATCGTCTTTAGATTTTTTTAACAAATATGTGTTTACTTGCTTTATATTTTGTAATTACTTTTTCTGGCCAAATTTCTATAAAAATGGGTTAAAAATTCATTAATTAATAAAATCAAAGTTGAGTCCAATTAATACTAATATTTAAAAAACAAATAGATTAAAAAGTTGATGGACAAAATTAGAACACAACACTAAATAAAGTATTTTCTACTCATATTGTAATCAATTTTTCTCAAATTAATTTTAAATAATTTAATCTTTCTTTTAATTATTTCTCTTTTACCACGTTCTACTATGTTTCTCTACAAATAGTAATTTTAATTATGGTAAATAAAAACAAAATAACTTCAACTTCTTTTAAAAAGATTCTCTAACAAATAAGGTTTAAATTATTAAATAACAAAATGACTTTTTATATAATCCGAAACAAATGGTGCAATTTGTGATTCCTAAAGTTCAAAGATTTTTCTTTACCTTTAGGATGTCATCCAATCACGCACTTGTATCCTCTCCACACACTAAATATTTAGCACAAAAAATCTTCGAACTTAGTTTCTAAAAACGCACATGATGGGTAAGATTCGAGACCTCAAACCTTCTGGTGATAGATGAATAATGACAAAATCAGCTAGACATGTGACACTAAGTGATAGATGAATACTAAATGTGTTGTTACAATTTTTTAATTAGTATCTTTTGAGATATTAAGGAACTTTTGAGCACGAGGAATATATTGTAATAGCATGAATTTTTAACATTGAGTTTGATTTAATACGAGGAATTGAGTTTACGTTTGCTTCTAATTGTCACTCGATTTGAATTTAATTGTTTCTTAGGGGTAAGAAACAAACTAAGTTTGAGATTGTTATAATTATTTGTCATATATGTTTATACATTATTTTTAGTCTTATTTATATTTAATTGTTAATTAATTTAAGGAATTATTTGGTAGCGCTTATCAATTTAAGTTCTTGAATTTAATGATGTGTTTATCTTTTAATTTCCTTGATGAAATAAAAAAATTCGTAGTTTTGCGTTGTTTCGTTGTTTTAGTGTAGTGTTGAATTTTGGTAAGAAATCAACATGATTTATGTAAGATATTTCAACCATATCAGGAGTAGTAAATGTTCACCTCTTTTGAGTCCAAATTTAGTCTCGGTGTCTTCATGAAACTTATAACTATAACTTCTAGATTCCCTTTGCACTTAATTTGAGTCTATTTAGACGTTTACAACTTCAAATATAGTTGAAATATTTTATATAGATCTTGTTAATTTCTTATCAAAATTCAGCACTGTACTTAAACAATGAAACAATGCAAAATTATAAAAAAATACATATTTAATCAATAAAATAAGAAGATAAATACATCATTAAATTCAAGAACTTAAATAGTTAAATTATATATCAAATAACTACTTAAATTAATTAATGATTAAAGATAAATAAGACTAATTAAAAATAATGTAACACATGTATGTGATAAAGAATTATCACTAAGAGAGTGACATTCATATGTCATATTAACATTCACATCGCCAAATTAACATAATTAATAGTCTACTTAACTCAAAAGTTTTATACTTTTAAGGACTAAAATAGTAATTTATTTTTTAAATTGTTTTTACAAAAGAATATTGAAGGAGCGAAAAAGAAGCATATTTTAAAAGAAGCATATTTTAGTCAACGTTATTATAATTCCCTCAAAGAAAAGAACCAAATAGCATAGAATATATCTATATGTTGCATTAACTGTGTTTTCCTTGGAATATAACTAACTGTACTTGCTTACGTTTTGGTGAATTCATTCAGAACAGGACCAATAGAAATTGAGTGACCTTTTGCTAAATTTTGAAGATTTTAATCACTTTATCAGTATGTGATCCTACAAAAAGAATATATTTTTTTCATAACCATATCCCCAATTCCTCTTGCCATACATTCTGACTATATTGATTGCCAGTGATAGAAAACTAGCTATATGCATGGCCACACAAATATTTATTTCTTTGAACACAAGCTCTGTACTATATATAGAAGCATTAGCATATGCATTATTTAGCCAAGGAAGCAAGTCACTAAAGCATATTAATTATTATTTGTTAGATTGTCTCTTGGAGTTCCTCTGAGTGCTTCATATACGAGAAATTATCTATTAGATAAGATAGTCTTTTTATTTATGAAGTGTTTGGGGGAACTCTTGAATTCAACCAACAATATTATACATATCATCAAATACCGACAAGTGTCAAATTCAAATGATTAATGTATTTAGGATAACTCCATGTTCAATTACGAAAATGTTAGTAAATTAATGTTTACTTTGTTTTCTCATGTTTATCTCCCAGTTAGAACTTTTTCAATATGACTCACTCACCAACTAAATAATGAAACACACCAATTTTCAATATTCATTAATTTGATTATATATTAGCTAAATGAACTAGCCTTTTCCTTTAATCAATTGCTTTATATACTTTTTGGCTATGTCTGAATAATGCTTTGATGTGAATTTGAAATTTTCATACATTGTTCACGACTTTGTAATATTTAAAATAGGTAAGTTAACAGATAGGTGGTGTGAAGAGACTACCTGTGTTACATACAAATTTCAACTCACACAATCTACTAAAAACTCTAAAATACCCTAATACAATATTTTCGAGTTGAGGCACTAATAAAAAGTGTGACGAAAACTTCAATTGTTTAGATTTTAAATTTGCAGGTTATGCGTTTGATTGCTGCCAGTATCATTGCAATGATCCAAATGTAATTTTTTTGTAAGTGTCCATTGATTCTCAAACCTTCCCTATCTTAGATTTGGCACTACCTCATCACTCCAAAATTTCCATTATAAAAAAAAAAGTGTGGTGAGCAATAGAACCGAAAAAACTATGGCTTAAAACTTAGATAACAATGTGACAGTTTTTAAAAAATTGTCTAGGTGTCATGTTCAATAAGGCAACAACTTTTCACCTTAACCCACAAATCAAAGAAACTCGTTGCTAAAAACATGACCACGATTTTTTGGTTGGTTCCATACCACACTTTTCTATGTTGTTTTAGGTCACACTACATAAATGTTTTGTATACATTAGGTTAAGACTCTAGTGATTTTATCTATTTTAGGCAACAAATTTTGAGTGTTATCAAAAGACATAGAAAACATTTTTCATTCTAAGGAAATAGATTTTTAAATGTTGCTCATGTGTTTATACCTTAATAATTTATGTTGTCAACACTTTTAGCCCACAGTTTTTGCATGTTGACTTTAATTTTACGTCATTGAGGTACAAGTGTCGCACATATTTTAAGCTTAAACTTATTTGTGTTGCTTAAACATTTAGATTGTATGGTTTTCATGGGACAACCATTAAACATTCAAAACTCAAAGGGGAATAAATGACTTTTCAAATATCACTTAAGAAAAAAATTGATATTGAGTTCATGTGTATACCTCTTGATGTATAGAGGGATAACCACCAATACTACAAAGCAACATCACCTGTACTCAATCCATGTGATTGATCAACATTGGAGATTGTCATGCTAGTGATGACTATATGAAAGGAGTGGGAGGCAACATGATGACTATCAATGAGAAAGTAGGGAGGTAACAACCATTTCTTTTATATGCCTGTCATCCTCATTGTCTTTTCCTAATGTGCCTTGTACAACAAGTTCAATCTCATCTATATTTTAGTTAAATCTAATTTAATTAAAATATTATTTCTCTAATTTATTATTCAATGCATGTGACCTTATCAATCTTAAGAGGACTTGTTGAGAGAGCATGCGTGCTATTGCATATTGGGTGTTGGGATAATTTCATATTTTTGATAGAGCTCACTTACAACAGTAGTTTTTATTCTAGTATTGTGATGGCCCCTTTTGAACCCTTGTACGATAAGAGATGTAGAAGTTCCTTGTGTTGGTTTGAGACTGGAGATCACATGGTGTTGGGACTAATGTGGTTCAGCAGACTACCAAAAAAGTGAAAATTATACAAGAAAAGATAAAGGTCACGCTGAGAAGATAAAGAGCTAACATGATAGTAGCAAATAAGATATCGAATTTCAAGAAAGGTGATTATGTATATATAAGAGTTACTCCAACCATTGGTGTTGGTCGGACATTAAAAATGTGAAAACTTATATCTCATATAAATTAACAATATCAAATCTTGAGTCATATAGCTTTTTTAGATTATGATACCCCCTTCTCTTTTGAACCTTCATAATTTCTTCCATGTGACACAACTTTGTAACTATATTGATGAACTCTCACATGTTGAACGAGATTCAAATTAAGGAAAATCTGACTTTTGAAAGTTAGTCTTTACGAATCGATGATCGCAAGGTCAAGAAGCTACTAGATAAGAATATTCCATTAATTAAGTTTATTTGGGGCAAAGCTACTTGCAGAAGTTCAACTTGAGAAGCAAAGAGCTAGATGTGAGATTCTAATCCATAACTATCTGCTTCATGTAAATTTCGACACGAAGTTTCTATTACAAGAGGAGAAATTTGACACCCTTTTATCTATATATTTTGAATTATTTGTGTAATGTTTGTGTAAGTGATAATTGTAATATTTTATGAGTAGAATAATTATAATTAGTTCTTTTTAAATTAATAAAAAGAAATTGAGTCAAACCATTTTGACCATCTTTGTCATGCAAAAAACAGTCAGAATATTCCTCGGACTCAATTCATCTTTGTGCAAAATACAGGTTTCGCCATGCAAAGCGCAAATCAAGTGTTAGTTGTTGTAGTAAACCTCCTGCGAGAAACATCTCTCTATGTGACATCCTCATAAATATCTTGTTTTAATACACCGTTTCACAATGAGAAGTAATGTTACTGCTGATCATGTAAGGAAAATACTTAGAAGTCTGACAATCAAGTGGAGACCAAAGATCACTGCTATTTAGGAAGCTAAAGATCTGAATACTCTAAAGTTGGAAAAATTAATCAGCTCCCTCATATCACATGAAATTGAGTTGGAAGAAGATGAACCCAAGAAGAAGAAAAAAACTCTAGCCTTGAAATCCAAGCAGAAGAAGGCTCTGAAAGCAACATCAGCATCAGAAGATAGTGATTCAGACAATCAAAGTCTGAATTCAGAAGAAGAAGAGATTGCTTTCTTATCCAGAAATTTCAGAAAGATGTGGCACAACAGAAGGAAGAAATTTTCCCATGGATATTCCAAGCAATCCAACAAAGAAAGTGATGATACACATGACAAGAAAGGTATCATCTGCTACGGATGCAATGAATCTAGACATATCAAGTCAGAATGTCCAAATATGGAGAAAGGGAAACTCTAGAGGAAAGATACCAGATCCAAGAAGAAAAATCTGATGGCAACATGGGATGATTCTGATGAATCTTCTGAAGATGAACAAGCAGAATTAGCCATGATGGCTCACATAAATTCTAACTCTGGAAGTGAAGAAGCAAAATTGGCTCAGACAGTTCGTACTCATTCGGCCTATAGATCTAATGCTGGAAGGAAATCAGAAGAAGCAGAATTGACTCTGATGGCACACATTCATTCTAACTCTGGATCCAACCCAGACTCTGATTCTGGAAATGAATCAGAAATAGAACTGGCTCTGATGGCTCACACAAACGCTGCCTCTGGATCTGATACAGAATCTGATTCTGGAAGTGAATCATCAAAAGATGAAAAAGAGGTATATTCAGAACTTACTCGATCTGATTTAACTACTGCTATGAATGATATTTTAAATATCAATAACAAACTGTCTTTAAAACTGAAAATACTTAGAGAAGAAAAGAAAATTCTAACCAAAAAAATTGATGTTTTAAAGAATCAAAATGCAGAATGTAAAACAGAAAATGCAACTCTTAAAACTGATATTGTTGAGCTTAAGTCTGAAAACCTAACTCTAAAAAGTAATCTTTGTTCAACATAAAGTAAAAATACTAATTTTGATATGCATGAACAAATTTTACAAGATTTTATTACTAATGGTATGGAAAGAAGCAAATATGCTTCTATGATTTATGGAGTTAGTAATAATGGTAAAAGAGGCATAGGATTTGATGAAGCTGTGACTGTAACTAAACCTATTCCATCTAATGTTTTGCGTGTTGTTTATGCTTCTATGATTTACCCAAGTCCATCTTGAGTAATCATCAACAATTACAAAACCATATTTCTTACCACTTAGAGAAGTTGTTTGAACCGGACCAAACAGATCTAAGTGAAGCAGTTCAAGTGGTTGAGAGGTAGAAACACATTTTTTAGTTTTATAAGAGCTTTTAGTTTGTTTACCTCTTTGACATGCTTCACACAGAATCTCAGTTTTGGAACTTACCTTGGGAAGCCCTCTTACCAACTGGAGTTTGCTCAACTCTGATATGAGTCTGGGGTTTGCATGTCCTAGCCTCTTGTGCCAAATCAGATTTTGCTCACTTACAGATAATAGGCATTTAACCTGTTGCTTAGCAAGACTAAAAAGATCAATTTTATAAACATTATCCTCCCTAGTGCCAGTAAATAACACAGTTCCATCAATTTGACTAACAGCTTTGCAAGTTTTTTGATTAAAGATAACATCATATTGGCAGTCACTTAATTGACTTTTGCTCAGAAAACCTTTAACAAACAGAACATTTTTAATAGACAAGGGAGAAGAAGTGTCACCAACAGTTCCTGTACCAATAATCTGACCTTTCTGGTTTCCTCCAAAGGAAACTTTGCCTCCATTCTTCATAGTCAGATCCAAAAACATAGATTTATCTCCAGTCATGTGCTTGGAGCAGCCACTGTCAAGATACCAAGTTTTGTGTTGCTGATCAGATCTTGTCTTTTCTCTGTCAGAATCAGAGTCAGACTCAAATTCAGACTTATCTTCTATTCGAGCCATTAGAGCCAGTTCTTTTTCTGGCTTGTATAAGCAGTTTCCTTGATTCTGCTTTGGTTGATAAATCATGTTCCTCTGATGATTCTGGAACATGTTTTGATTCTGGTAATTTTGGTGATTTGGGTGAATCTGGTAGTTTTGATGAATTTGGTAATTCTGATGATTCTGGTAATTTCTTACTTGACCCTGGTTCTGGTTCCAGAGTTGATTCTGATTCTGGTTCCAGTATTGATTTTGATTTTGGTTCCAGTTTCTATGCTTCTGATACTGATTCCAGTTCTGGTTCTGGTTCAAGTTTCTGTGCTTCTGATACTGGTTCCAGTTCTGGTTCTGGTTCCAGTTCCTGTTTTGATTCTGGTTCCAGTTTTGAGTCTGGTTCTAGATTTGGTTCTGATTCCGATTCTGGTTCTGGTTGAGTTGACCAGACCTTCTTCCATCAGACTCATATTGCCTTTGTCTTGTTGTAGCAGGAACATAAACCTTCTTCTGCCTATGCATTGCCAACATCCATTGTCCAGGCACTATTGTGGTGTCTCCTTCTGGTTGCTCAGAACATCTGCAACATAGACAATTTGATCTTTTGGTACCCAGAACTGATTGGATCCAGGTTTGTTAGTTGTAACAGCTCTCTGATCTTGTTCAGATTTTACCATTGGACAAGATAATTCAGAGTGACCTTTCTTAGCACAGACAATACATAAAACATAAGAATGAACAGCCTTATTTTCAGTGATTGTTTCTGTAAAACCAAGACCTCTCTTTTCCAGAGTTACTGTTTCCATAAATCATAGATGCATATTTACTTCTTTCCATTCCATTTGAAATAAAGTTTTGAAAAAATTGCTCATGCATATCAGATTTACAAACAGTTTCAAAAGTGGAACAAATATTACTTTTGAGAGTTTGGTTTTCAGACTTGAGTCTTGCAACTTCAGTTTTAAAATTTTTATTTTCAGTTGCATACTCAGAATTTTGATTCTTTAAAACTTTGACTTCTTTGGTTAGATTTTTCTTATCTTCCTTAAGATTTTTCAGTTTTAAAGACATCTTATTATTTGCATTTAACAAGTATTTTAAAGTCTCAATTAATTCAGATTTAGAAAGATTAGAAAATACCTCACTATCTTCATCTTCTGATTCTGTTCCTGAGCTGTATCCAGAACTTGAGTAGGTATGAGCCATCAGAGATAGAATTGCTTCCTCTGATGTGCTTCCAGACTTGCTTGAATGACTGCTTCTTTCATTCTTCCTTCTGCCTGCTTTCCTTCCTGAAATCATGCCTTTATGAGGACCAGAAGCAGACCTGATGTGTACCATCTTTGCTGTTTCTGCCTCTTCTTCATCAGACGATTCTTCTTCTGATTCTGATACATCCCAGGCAGCCATCAGACCCTTCTTTCTGTATCTGGAACTCTTCTTGTGCTGTTTGCCTTTTTCCAGATTTGGACATTCTGACTTGATATGTCCAGGTTTATTGCATCCATAACAAACAATATTCTTCTAGTCAGATTCTTCCTTTCCTCTGTTGTTATGTTTCTTCCTGAAGTTTCTTTTCTTCCTGTTTTCCCAGATCTTAACCATCTTTTTGGTTAAGTAAGCCATATCATCACAGTCACTGTCACTATCCTCTGATTCTGATGCTGCCTTTGCAGCTTTCTTCTGTTTCGACTTCAGAGCCAGATTCTTCTTCTTCTTTGGTTCATCTTCTTCCAGTTCTATTTCATGAGACCTGAGTGAGCTGATCAGGTCTTCAAGCCTTAAGTTATTCCGATCCTTAGCTTCTTGTATTGCAGTAACCTTTGGTCTCCACCTTTTTGGTAAACTTCTTAGAATTTTCATAACATGATCTGCAGTGGTATAGCTTTTGTTTAATACTTTTAAACCTGATACCAGAGTCTGGAATGTGCTGAACATTGCTTCAATGTCTTTATCCTCTTCCATCTTGAACAGCTCATACTTCCTGACCAATATGTTATCCCTAGCTTCTTGAACCTGCTTGGTTCCTTCATAGGTCAGAACCAGACTGTCGAATATGCCCTTTGCTGTTTCTTTATCTGTGCATCTATCAAACTCCTTGAATGTGATTGCACTGATTATGATGTTTCTGGACTTGTGATGAAGTTTGTGTAATCTGCTCTGATCTGGTTTCATATCATCCATGTCTAGTTTCTTAGTTGGATCTTCTGGATCAGTAGGTGCAGTGTATCCTTTAACTATCATCTTCCATAGTTCAGGATCTTGAGATATGACAAAGCTTCTCATTCTGTCCTTCCAATACTAAAACCTTTCTCCATCAAACAGTGGTGGTCTGTTGATGTTGTTTCCCAATTCTTCTGACATATTGAACCCCTTGGACCTTTCCTCAAACATTGTTAAGTGCTCAGCCTTGGACTTTGGTCTGGATTAAATTGAAATTAAATCTGGACAATAAATATTTCAGTCTGGGCATTTTAACTTTGATTTTAGATCAGGTCTGGATCATTCTGGAAGTCATTTCTTCTTGTCTTGACTTAGTTTCATGCCATGAATCATGCTCTCTTATTGTCTGGGTTATATCTGGATTAATTCTCTTGTTCTGGACCCTTAAACATAGCTTCTGGTTGAGTTTGGAACAAGTCTGGGCAGTTTAATATTTCACTGCCAGACCATCTTCTGGTCACAATATCTTATGTAATAAATTTGATATTTGATTCCTCTTGGTCTGGATCAACTTTCCCTCTGGCAGGCTTTTCTCTGGTATGATCCATGTTTCCTTCTAATTTTTCTTCCTTCTGTTCTGGGCCAGTAAACATATCTTCGGGTGATGTTTTGACATCCTGGAACATCTTCTGGAAATTCCAGAATTCATTTTCCTTTGATCTTCTACTTCTGATTTCTTCATATTCTGATTGTATTTAATTTAATAATTCAAGGTACAAAATAAGATTACATTGAGTGCTTTTGTAACCATCAAAATCCTAAGTACTTAGAACCAACTTGGTTCCAACAATATCATTCCAAGAGAAAATATCAGAGTGCGGAAAATACTAGCAGAAAAGTTATACAATAATTCCCAAAATAACCAATTACATTTTCCAAACTCAAGACCCTATACAAAAGTATAGTCTGATCATGCACTAAGCTACAGTAGCACGGTCTACACCGCATCCTCTACCAGTCTCGTCTTCACCCGGTTGTCCGCCCCTCTACGTGGTCTATGAATACGCCGTGCATGAAGATCAAGGAAAACTAACGACGTCTCCGTCGTTAGTGTAACCGTCGGTGGGACGGGTTTGGGGTTCATCTGAGGGCAAAGCCCAATTTCCACAATAATAGCATATATCTCACGGTAACAAATATATCCATGGCATATCATATAACAATGATGAAACATAAAGATGCTCATTGTGAAATTTCATGACATGTATGCCTTTTCAAAACAGCAACCAATTAATATGGAAAACATGTTGTAAGTACAGCCAACACTTCAGCAATTACAATTATTTATCAGAAATTCAGATTTTCATACAGTACTTACACACAACCATTTCCAATCATCAACATATACCCAAAATCGTGACCCACCGGTCAATCACCCCGATGCAATATGTATATGCTCATGTATTCAACTTCTTGGAATTACCAAGGTGCAGTCTCTCAACAGGCCAGCACAATTTAAATATGTTTGACTTTAACGGCCCTCAAGACCAGGGTGCAATCGCTCAACAGATCAGCACCAGTGCAGTCGCTCAACAGACCAGCACTCGTGCAGTCGCTCAACAGACCAGCACGTTTAACATATACCAAGGTACAATCGCTCAACAGATCAGTACCAGTGCAGTCGCTCAACATACCAGCACTCGTGCAATTGCTCAACAGATCAATACGTTTTTGCGCATTTCAGGGTACAGTCGCTCAGCAGACCAGTACCAGTGCTGTCGCTCAACAGACCAGCACTCGTGCAATCGCTCAACAGATCAGCACGTTTACTCATTATTCTGTGGCCCATCGCGGGTACCACCTGACTATGCAATGCATGAATATGTAGTGTTTTCTCTTCACTTAAAACAGTATGCAACATCAGTAAAATTCATGCGTTTCCATCATTTCTCAAAACATCTCAACACAACAAATTTCATTATTATCACATCATAAATCAAACATTCAAACGTCTCATCATTTCCACTTCACATCATCTTAAAACTCCATTCTTATTCATAAAAAACCTTCCCTCTGTTTTCCACAACTCTTAAAATTCATAACACAAAATGTTTCCGAACACTAAGAGTTTATAAAATAATGTCTGAAACTTGATCTTCTGGAAAAACATGATTCTGTATTCGAGTAAAGCTCCCTTGTATTCGAATACAGAAGCAAAAATAGTGAAAATCAGCATCCTGTATTCGAATACGAGGCTGTCGTAGTCGAATACAGATGCGAATACAGTGGCAAAACTGTAGTCCTGTATTCGAATACGATAGGGTCGTAGCCGAATAAAGAGGCTAAGTCAGAAGCAAAAATCCTTTATCTGTATTCGAATACAGAGGCCCGTATTCGAATACAAGTTCGTAAACTTGAGTAAAACAGAAGCTTGGCAGGTTGTATTCGAATACACTCAACCTGTATTTGAATACACCTTCGAATTTAGTGAAATTTTCCTGAAACTACAACACATTTTCAAACTTTTTCCTTTGAAAAACAAGCACAACCCCAAACAGTTTCTTCGTTCTTTTGAACTACAAAACTCAGGCATTTTTCATCAATAACAACTTTTCCAGAAAAACACTTTCATCATTTTAAATCCTTCTCTTTTGAAAACATCAGCAACACTAGAATCACTCAAAAACAGAATGTCAACCACAACAGAACAGACATTTTTCAACGTTTACATTGTTGATCATTTCTCAAAACAACATGCAAGGTATTTCCAACATTCTTACACAACCAATCACAGCATGCAAAGCATTTTCAGCTCTCTCACACAAGTAGAACAAAATTAATGCATTCAGCCAAACAACAACCATCACATAGCAGCAAAACACCAACAGAATGCATTTTCGCATTTTATAACAACATTCAAAGCAGTTTTATGAACATGCATTTTAATCATCTTCAAAATAACATGCAAGACATTTTTCAACTTTCCCACATAAACAAAACAGCATTGAGATAACCACCAAAACAGTATATCACAGATTATTAAAACCTCAACAGAATGCATTTTTTTCATCTTTCAAAATGTCATGCAAAACAGTTTCGTTTTTCAAAAAAGAAACTCAAATATGATCACACCTAAAACATACATTTACAGCCCTAAAATGCATCTAGAAAGTGGAAGGTGCCCTTACCCTTGTTGTGTTTTTGCTACTGTTCACGTTTCTGTGTCAAAATCGGCGAAACTCCTGCTCGCGTTCGCCGCTACGAAAATGGGTTCTCTAGCTCCGTAATGATGAGGAGAACAACTTTTGTTCTGGGGGTTTTCTGGTTTGGTGCTTGGGTTTCCAAGTAATATCACTTTTGAGGAACTCCCCTTTTTCTTATTGTCGTGAAACAGAAAACAGAATGGAAGAAGGAGGAAGGTGAGTACTGTTACATGCAGTAAGGGAGGAGGAATGGGTTTCAGACTTTGCCCTTCCTTCTCACTCCTATATATAGGCTTGTGTGGGTGCCACCTCACCCGACACTTGTCTGATCCTCAGCACTTAACCAGTCTCGTCGCAATTAGCTGATAATCCCTTAATTAACTGTCCGATAATTTAATTACTCGTAATAAATTAATTTACTCTTCATCCAAAAATTTAATTCATCTTCCCAAAAATAAATATTTATATATATATATATTCACTCAAACATACATATACTAAATATTTTACAAATATCCCCAAAATACTCTTAATATTAATTCCATAAATTAATTTTAAATTTACCGGTCTTATAGATGCATAGGAAGCTTCTTCAGCAGGTAAAGTTTCTGCTTCTGGCTTCAAACTTGCATCATTAAATGATATCAATGTTATATGAAACTCTCAGTTTCTTCTTGCATTAAATTGCTCTTATCTTTTAATTATTACAATACTTCGGTCATTGAATGAACCAGCTAAAGAAAGATATTTGGTTTCATGCTGCATGGTTTTTCCCAAAAAATTTAACAAAAAAAGTCAACTTGCTTTTTCAAGTACCTTTCAAGACATCATATGTGTGCTTGGGATAGAACATATGTTAGTGTCCTGATGTAGAATGTTAAGACAAACTCTCATTTTAAAGTTTTGATGAAAATAAACAAAAGCTAATTAAGAACGTTAATTATGATTCTAAAATGTTATGTTAATTTAACTTGTGCTTTTGAGTGTATTAATTCAAAGATAGGATTCAAGCAAAGCCAAGAAATCAGCATAATAAAGAACAGAGAACATTCTTGACAAAATCTAGAAAACGGAAAATGTTCTCCAGGTCTAAGTATGGTCAAGACAACTTCAAGATCAATCAATCTCCATTAATTGAATGAAGATATTGTCTCTGGAATTTACATCAGTATTATAAGAACTTGACAAGGAACAAATAGGATCCATTATAATCAAAGAAGTCATTCGAATCACAAAGAAAAAAGGCAATGAATCAAGCTAGTCCAAGCATGACTGAACAGTCTCCAGCTTGACTTTCAAGAATGATAAATGTAAGACCCTTGATTTTAAATTATTTTATGAATTAAGTATCAATTATATTTTTAGATATTTGTAATACGTTTAATATATAAATATATATATATATATATATATATATATAT
Organism: Cicer cuneatum; assembly: GCA_037974295.1. Lineage (NCBI taxonomy): Eukaryota > Viridiplantae > Streptophyta > Magnoliopsida > Fabales > Fabaceae > Cicer > Cicer cuneatum. Next base: position 10,996,781 of record JBBPBO010000003.1, on the reverse strand, counting down.
TTTGAGACCCGACTAAAATTATTTGTCGAAGAATAATTTAATTATATTACGAGGAATTTAATACCGTGCAGTTATCAAATTTTATCTGTCAATAGAGTTGCGACGAGAGTAGATATTTTATCGAAATAATTTGAGATGTGAGTGAAGTGATGTGCGTAAGAGTATTTAGATATTTATGAGTTAGTTTTAATTATAATTTATATATATATATATATATATATATATATATATATATATATATATATATATATATATGAGAAGGAAGGAAAAGAAAGAACAACAGAAGCAAAACAGAAAGAGAAAGAAACATTTTTCCTCCTATCTG
>JBBPBO010000003.1:10941550-10996226 GCA_037974295.1 Cicer cuneatum | reverse complement strand
ATTTGAGATGTGAGTGAAGTGATGTGCGTAAGAGTATTTAGATATTTATGAGTTAGTTTTAATTATAATTTATATATATATATATATATATATATATATATATATATATATATATATATATATATATATGAGAAGGAAGGAAAAGAAAGAACAACAGAAGCAAAACAGAAAGAGAAAGAAACATTTTTCCTCCTATCTGCCGTGAGCTGCCTCTACTCATTCTCCCTTTTTCTGTTTCAAAATATATGTGTTGATAGCAAGAAAAACAAAACTAAAATCCTAGATTTCTTCGAGATCGAAGCTTCCATTCGAAGAGTGTCAAGAGGGAAAGTTACTCCTCTCCTCACTATGGTGCTAGTAAGCTAACTTTGGTAGCGACGATGCAAGCGATAGTTTCGCCGTATTTGATCGCAGTAACGAAAACGGTTGAGAAAGCGTTAACGAAGATAAGGGGCTCCTTCCAACTTTTTAGTTTGCATGTAGGAACTCTATATGTGTTTTTGATGGATGATTAATGTGTTATCTTTGTTGAAAACGTTATTGATGAGTTGTTATTGATAAAGATGTCATTGTTGTGTTGTTGATGATAAAGACTCATTGTTGTTGTGATATTGTTGTTGATGATGTTGTTGTGTTAAAGGTGTTATTGTTGTTGTTGTTGAAGAGGTTGTTGTTGTGTTGTTGTGTTGAGAGATTGATTGTTGTGGTGTTTGTAGCTATTTTCAAATAAAAGAGTTTGAACTGAAGTTGAAATTTACTTGAAAAATTACACTGGTTTCGAAGATGTATTCAAATATGACACTAGCGTATTCGAATACACTCCTGCAACGCTTAGTTTTTATTTAAATTTTGAACTTCGCATTCGAATACGACACCTCGTATTCAAATACAAATACGTGATTTTTGCTACTGACTTGTCATCTGTATTCGGCTACGACTCTTCGTATTCGAATACAGAACTGGAAAATTTGCTACTGACTTGTCATCTGTATTCGACTACGACTCTTCGTATTCGAATACAGAACTGCAGATTTTGCTACTGACTTAGCATATGTATTCGGCTACAAGAAGCTGTATTCGAATACAACCTGGATTTTTGTCAAAAATTCTATTTTTAAATATTTTTTTATGCACTTCATTGCTTGGAAAACATTTTTGAGGCACATGCTAAATTATATGAGGTTCTCATACTATTGTTCTTTAACAGTTATAAAGTATTCCGGTTTCAAAGTTGCATTTACGTACTGATTACAGTGAAAAGAGTCAGAGTACGCTCATGCATTTCATAGTTAAGTGGTGACTGCGATAAGTGTAAGACCCTTAATTTTTAATTAAAATTATGGAATTAATTTTAAGTGTATTTTGGGGATATTTGTAAAATATTTAATATATGTATGTTTGGAGTGAATATATATATATAAATATTTATTTTGGAAGATGAATTAAGATTATTGGATTAAGAATAAATTAATTTAATTACGAGTAATTAAATTAACGGACAATTAATTGAGGGATTAGCGGCTAATTGCGACGAGATTGGTTAAGTGTTGAGGATCAGACAAGTGTCGGGTGAGGTGGCACCACACAAGCCTATAAATAGGAGTGAGAAGGATGGTGAAATCAGAACACCATTCCTCCTCCCTCACTGCACATACTGCATGTAACAGTACCCCTTTCCCTCCCATTCTGTTTTCTGTTTTCTGGTTTCCAGTTCACGATTTCAAAGAGAAAAGAGGGAGTTCCTCAAAAGTGCAATTACATGGAAATCCAAGCACAGAAACACCAAACCCTCAGTACAAAAGTTGTTTCCCACATCATTACGGAGTTAGAGAATCCACTTTCGTAGTTGCGAACGCAAGACAAGAGTTTCGCCGTTTTTGACGCATACACGTGAGCAGTAACAGAAATGCAACAAGGGTAAGGGCACCTTCCACTTTCTAGTTGTATTAGGGCTGTAAATGCATAACTGGCATAGCATTACTGATGTTTTCATCACTGTTTTGAAGAAAAACTATTTTGCAATGACATTTTGAAAAAAAAATGAAGAAAATGCATTCTGTGATGTGTAATGAATCTGTGATGTTTGCTATTCTGGTTGTTACTGCAACGCTGCTTTGTTTGTGTGGGAAAGCTGAAAAACATTTTGCATGTTATTTTAAAGATGATTAAAATACATGTTCATAAACTGTTTTGGGATGTTGTTATAAAATGCAAAACACATTCTGTTGGTGTTTGCTGCTATGTGGTGATTTCTATTTGACTGAATGTATTAATGTCATTCTGTTTGTGTGAGAAAGCTGGAATATGCTTTGCATGTTGTGTTGGTTGTGTAAGCATACTGGAGAATACCATGCATGTTGTTTTGGAGGTGCATTTTCTTGTTCTAGATGATTCTGATGTTGATCATTGTGTTTCTGTTTCTGGATGATTCTGATGTTGATCATTCTGTTTCTATTTCTGATGATTCTGGTGTTGATCATTCTATTTCTGCTTCTGATGATTCTGGTGGTGACTATTCTGTTTCTGTTTCTTGATGATTCTGATGTTGATCATTCTGTTTCTGTTTCTGATGATTCTGGTGTTGATCATTCTATTTCTGCTTCTGATGATTCTGGTGGTGACTATTCTGTTTCTGTTTCTGGATGATTCTGATGTTGATCATTCTGTTTCTGTTTCTAATGATTCTGGTGTTGATCATTCTATTTCTGCTTTTGATGATTCTGGTGGTGACTATTCTGTTTCTGTTTCAGGATGTTCTGGTGTTGATGATTCTGCTTCTGTTTCTATTTTGAGTGATTCTGGTGATGTTGATGTTTTTAAAAAAAAAGGGATTTTAAATGATGAAAGTGTTTTCTGGAAAAGTGCTGAATCAATTTTGATGTTTGGTTGTTTGTTTTTAAAAGAAACAGTTTGAAATGTATTGAAGTCTTAGGAAAAAATTTCACTGGTTTTCGAATACAACATGTGTGTATTCGAATACAACCTGTCAAGCTTCTGTTTTACTTAAGTTTTCAAACTTGTATTCGAATACGAGCCCCTGTATTCGAATACAGAGGAAGGATTTTTGCTTCTTACTTAGCATCTGTATTCGACTACGATCATGTCGTATTCGAATACATAAGTGAAATTTTAACACTGTATTCGCATCTGTATTCGACTACAGGCATGCTGTATTCAAATACAGAATGCAGATTCTCACTGGTCTCAGCTTCTGTATTCGAATACAAGGGATGTGTATTCGAATACAGATTCGGGTTTTTCCAGAAACTCAGTTTTTAGCTTCTGTATTCGAATACAAGGAAGCTGTATTCGAATACAGATTCGTGTTTTCCAAAAAATCAAGTTTTAAACACTATCATGTGAATTTTAAAGTGTTGGGAAATATTGGGAAGGTTTATGATTAATTAAAATGGAACTTTTGTGATAGTTTGAAGTGGGAGTGATGATGTTTTTGAGACTTTATTGATGTAGTGGAAAAATAATGATTTTTACACTGGGACACCCTCTGTATTCGAATACAAGATGATTGTATTCGAATACAGAGTGTAATTTTGCACTGTTTTTGGCTACTGTATTCGAATACATAGAAGCTGCGTATTTTCCAGAAATCTCAGTTTTAAACACTGTTTTATGAATTTTAAGAGTTTGGGAAACATTGGAAAGACTTAAGATAAGTAAGAATGAAATTTTGAGATAATGCAAAGTGTTAATGATTACTTGACTGTTTAATCATGATTTTGATGATGATAATATTGATTGTGTTGAGATTTTTTGAAAGATGATGGAAAGGTTGAATTTTCCTGATAATGCATACTGGTTCAGTGGAGAGAAACATAGAGTAATGCGCAATCACGTGCTGATCTGTTGAGCCATTGCACGAGTGCTGGTCTGTTGAGCGACTGCACTAGGTACTGATCTGTTGAGTGATTGTACCTTAGTATATAAGTGCTGGTCTGTTGAGCGACTGCTTTGGTACTGGACTGTTGAGCGTCTGTACCCTGAAATGCGCAACCACGTGCTGATCTGTTGAGCGATTGCACGAGTGCTGGTCTGTTGAGCGAGTGCACTAGGTACTGATCTGTTGAGCGATTGTACCTTGGTATATGTCAAACGTGCTGGTCTGTTGAGTGACTACACAAGTGCTGGTCTGTTGAGCGACTGCATGGGTGCTGATCTGTTGAGCGATTGCACCCTGGTCTTGAGGGCCGTTAAAGTCAAACATATTGTGCTGGTCTGTTGAGCGACTGCACCTTGGTAATTCCAAGAAATTGTATACATGAGCATATACATATTGCATTGGAGGACTGACCGGTGGGTCACGATTTGGTTAGATGATGATGGTTTGAAATTGATGTGGTTTATGAAATCTGATTTCTGATAAATGATTGTCATTGCAGAAGTGTTGGTTGTACTTACCACATATTTTCATAATAATAGGTTGCTGTTTTGAAAAGGTATATATGTCATGAAATTTCGAAATGAGCATCATTATTTTCCATCATTGTTGTATGATATGCCATAGATATATTTGTTGCTATGAGATATATGCTATGTGATTATTTGTTAATTTCGGTCGGTGACCCTTGCTATTATATTGTAGAAATTGGGCTTTGCCCTCAAATGCCCCCCAAACCCATGCCACCCGTGGGACCCGAGACGACGGAAACGTCGCTCGACTTCATTGATCGTTCCGTGCCTATTGCTTGGGTATACGACCCCACCTCAAGTAGGGCTACATACACGGGGAGATTGACGAGGACTTGTAGGACCAATGGAGTAGTGCACTACGTGGAGCACAACTATGCGAGGATTGACTTTCCTGTGCCTTCCCGTTTGATATTGGAGGCGCACAGAATTTTTGATGATGCTGAGGAGCCAGCTAGAGGGGTTGAGACGGAGGCCACCGTAGGAGTGGTGACTCCTAACCCGATGATTGGAGGAGATGTACATGATTTTGAGACGGAAGAGAAGAACGAAGTGCCGAAGCCAGTAGCAGTTGATATTTCGGGTCCGTCTAGGATATCCGATGATTGTTATGAAATTCTGGCACCTTCGAAGCGACCGAGACTATGCATTGATCTAATTGGTTAGATGATGATGGTTTGAAATTGATGTGGTTTATGAAATCTGATTTCTGATAAATGATTGTCATTGCTGAAGTGTTGGTTGTACTTACCACATATTTTCATAATAATAGGTTGCTGTTTTGAAAAGGTATATATGTCATGAAATTTCAAAATGAGCATCATTATTTTCCATCATTGTTGTATGATATGCCATTGATATATTTGTTGCTATGAGATATATGCTATGTGATTATTTGTTAATTTCGGTCGGTGACCCTTGCTATTATATTGTAGAAATTGGGCTTTGCCCTCAAATGCCCCCCAAACCCATGCCACCCGTGGGACCCGAGACGACGGAAACGTCGCTCGACTTCATTGATCGTTCCGTGCCTATTGCTTGGGTATACGACCCCACCTCAAGTAGGGCTACATACACGGGGAGATTGACGAGGACTTGTAGGACCAATGGAGTGGTGCACTACGTGGAGCACAACTATGCGAGGATTGACTTTCCTGTGCCTTCCCGTTTGATATTGGAGGCGCACGGAATTTTTAATGATGCTGAGGAGCCAGCTAGAGGGGTTGAGACGGAGGCCACCGTAGGAGTGGTGACTCCTAACCCGATGATTGGAGGAGATGTACATGATTCTGAGACGGAAGAGAAGAACGAAGTGCCGAAGCCAGTAGCAGTTGATATTTCGGGTCCGTCTAGGATATCCGATGATTGTTATGAGATTCTGGCACCTTCGAAGCGACCGAGACTATGCATTGATCTAACTTCAGAGGAGACTGATCCCTCTCTGTATGATGAGGAGGAGGATGAGGTCACATCGAGGCGAGCGGCAGAGTCGGATGAGACTTGTTTGGGATGCGGAGGAAATTCGTGCTACTGTAGCTTTAGTGCATGATCAGTTAGACTTGATGTATAGGATTTGAGATGGAAATGTAATTTGTTTATTTTGGGAATTATTGTACTACTTTTCCGCTAAACTATGCACTCTGATATATTTCTTTTGAAATGATTATGACATTGTTATCTTTTGAAAATATTTTAATGTTTATTATTAAATTTCCAGAATTAAGTACTTAGTGATATTTCGATGAAGTTATTTTATTACGTTCATTGATTAATCTACGACGTACTATTTTATGAAATGAATTAAAGGAAAATTTATTTCAATTCTTTTGAAGTAATAGATTGGAAAATCATTTTAATTATTTAAAAAAAAATACACTCGTGCTGTGTTTTAAACTCGGGGTGTTACAATTGTGGTATCAGAGCATTTGGTTAAAGTTTTGGGATAAAGCTCTGATTGAAGTATTTGTTTTGAGTTATTAGCTGATCATGCATAGGAGCAAGTAGTTAAAGTCTCAAGTCTTGTGTAAGTTGTGGTGTGACTGAAGTGATGATGGTTTTGTAGGAAACAATGCCTCTACGAAGAGACGACACCACAAGAGCCAATGTTAGCCGGGAAGATAGGATGGCTGAAGCAATGAACAACATGGCTGCGTCTATTGCTGCACAGACGGCTGCAAAGACTCAACGAGATCTGGAGAAGACAGAAAGAGAGATTCGCACTGCTGAATCTAGAGGACTAGAGGATTTTCGTCGTCATAATCCTCCTAAGTTCAAGGGTGATGAGGGTCCAGAAAGAGCGGATCAGTGGATCCAAGAGATGGAGAAAATCTTCGAGATGATTAATTGTCGGGCAGCGGTGAAAGTCAACTATGCCACGTATCTACTGATAGGGGATGCAGAGTATTGGTGGAGAAGTACAAGACTACTGATGGGGTCAGCTCAAGAGGAAGTGAACTGGGAATCGTTCAAAAAGAAGTTTTTGGACAAATACTTCCCGATGAGCACTAGGACCAAGTTGGGTGACGATTTTCTGAAATTGCACCAGGAAAACATGACAGTGGGGGAATACGCAGCTAAGTTTGAATCGCTGTCCAGACATTTCATATTTTTTCGGGAAGAAGTTGATGAACAGTTTATGTGTCATCGCTTTCAAAATGGACTGAAGTATGAGATTCAAGACTCGGTCTTGCCTTTGGGAATTCAACGTTTCCAAGTATTAGTGGAGAAGTGTAGAGAGGTTGAAGAGATGAAGAACAGGAGGGCCAATAGAGGAGGGAACTTTAATTCTGGAGGGCCTAGTCGGATGCACAATCAAAACAATAGAGGAAAGCAAGTGGCTAAGCCGTATAATCGACCACAAAACAACAAGAGAGGCCAGAATCGGCCGGGAAATCAGAATTTTGGACGGCAATTGGGACAAGGAGTCCGGTGTTATTGATGTGGGAAGGAAGGACATATTGCGACTGCTTGTACTGCAAGGGATATGATGTGTTTCAACTGCCAGAAACTAGGACACGTGGCGAGGGATTGTCAGGTTCCGAAGGTGGAGCCAACAGTGAACGCGACTAGGGCTACTCGTCCTACTGCTAGAGGCCGTGTCTATCACATGGGTGCTGAAGCTGAGAGTCAAGCCCTAAATTTAATCCAGCAAGATTGCGAGATTGCAAGTAACACCCTAACTACACTTTATGATTCGGGAGCAACCCATTCTTTCATTGCTATGTACTGTAACGATTCAGAATAGAGATTTCTTAGTTAATTTAATCTGCCTACCCCTACAATCACTCAAGATCATTCTCGGCATGGATTGGATGACGTATAATTACGTAGTCTTGGATTGTGCTCGAAAACTAGTTCTTCTCCCCGAACCTGGAGTCGTTTGGTATTTGGCTACTAACAAACTCGAAATATCTCTGAGAGAAGGAACTCAGGAATTTTTATCATTGGCTAACGTGGAGACCAAGATGGATGTGAACATAGAAGATGTGGTGTTAGTCAAAGAATATCCGGATGTATTTCCATAAGAAATTCCAGGATTACCCCCGGTAAGAAAGGTAGAGTTCTTCATTGATTTGCACCCAGGAACTGGACCTATTTCAATTGCGCCGTACCGGATGTCGCCATTGGAATTAAGCGAGCTTACGGATCAGATTGAAGGCTTATTGGAGAAAGGACTTATCAGACCAAGTGTGTTGCCGTGGGGAGCTCCAGTGTTGTTGGTTAAGAAGAAAGATGGAAGTTCACGCTTATGTGTGGATTGTCGACAACTTAACAAGGTAATTATCAAGAATCGTTATCCTTTACCACGCATCGATGATTTGATGGACCAATTGAGGGGAGCAGCGGTGTTTTCAAAGATTGATTTGAAGTCAGGATATCATCATATTCGGGTAAGAGAAGGAGATATTCAAAAGACTGCTTTCAGGACCCGATATAGACATTATGAATATCTCGTTATGCCATTTGGAGTTACGAATGCACCAGCGATTTTCATGGACTATATGAATAGGATCTTTAGCCCATTCTTGGATAAATTCGTGGTGGTGTTCATTGATGATATTTTGATTTATTCAAAGGATGAAGAAGAACATGAAGAGCACTTACGCCAAGTTCTTGAAGTCTTACGCGAGAAACAACTGTATGCCAATTTGTCAAAGTGCGTGTTTTGGCTAAAGAGAGTGAACTTCTTGGGAGATGTGATAACAAAAGAAGGAATCGTTGTAGATCCGGAAAAAGATTGAGACAATTCTTGCCTGGAAACAGCCTTAGACTATCACAGACATACGAAGTTTTGTCGGACTAGCAGGATACTACAGGAGATTTATTGAAGGATTTACTAAGATCGTAGCTCCTTTGACACAACTCACCAGGAAGAACCAGCCATTTGCATGGACGAAAAAGTGTGAGGAAAGTTTTCAATTGCTTAAGGAAAAGTTGACAACCTCACCAGTATTGGTTTTGCCACAACCAGAGGAACCATATGAAGTATACTGTGATGCATCTCACCAAGGTTTGGGATGTGTTTTGATGCAACACAAGAAAGCTGTAGCTTACGCCTCAAGGCAATTGAAGACTCACGAACGAAACTACCCTACTCATGATTTAGAGCTTGTTGCAGTAGTATTTGCGTTAAAAGTCTGAAGACACTACTTATATGGATGCACGTTCACGGTGTTTAGTGACCATAAAAGCTTGAAGTACATGTTCGATCAGAAGGAATTGAACATGCGTCAGAGGAGATGGATGGAGACTCTCAAGGATTTTGACTTTTCATTGCAGTACCACCCTAGAAAGGCCAATGTGGTGGCTGATGCATTAAGTAGGAAAAGTGTGTCAGTATCTTCAATGATAATGGCCAGACAACAAGAGTTGTGGGAAGCATTTAGAGACCTACCCTTGGACGTAAAGTTTGCACTAGGGATTTTAAAGTGTGGAATGATAACGATTTCGAGTGATCTACTGGAGGAGATTGCAAACTTGCAAGATGACGCATTGATCCAAGAAAAGAGGAATTTGATAGCGCAAGGACAGGCAACTGAGTTCAGCGTCGGAACAGATAATATTTTGAGATGTAATGGAAGAGTTTGTGTACCGGAAGTTGCAGAGATGAGAAGAGCGATTTTGGAAGAGGCTCATAAGAGTAAGTTGAGTATTCATCCTGGAGCGACCAAGATGTACCAGGATTTAAGACAGAATTACTGGTGACCAGGAATGAAGAGGGATGTAGCGGAATACGTATCGGCATGTTTGACTTGTCAGAAAGTGAAAGTGGAACATCAACGACCTGCTAGAATGTTGCAGCCTCTGGAGATACCGGAATGGAAGTGGGACAACATTTCCATGGATTTTATAACAGGACTGCCCAAGACAAGGAAAAAGAATGATTCAATTTGGGTGATAGTGGATCGATTGACAAAGTTCGCGCATTTCTTACCAGTAAGAACCACTTATAAAGTAGATAAGCTGATGGAAATCTACATCGCTGAGATTGTGAGGTTACACGGCGTTCCATCGAGTATAGTATCGGACCGTGACCCAAAGTTCACATCTCATTTTTTGAGGAGTACTGCGTGAAGCTTTAGGAATGAAGCTGAAATTGAGTTCAGCCTACCATCCACAAACAGACGGACAGACTGAAAGAACAAATCAGTCCTTGGAAGATCTATTAAGGGCATGTGTGTTGGATGACAGAGGAAACTGGGATGAGGTGTTGCCATTGATTGAGTTCACTTATAACAACAGTTTTCACACAAGTATTGGAATGGCACCCTATGAGGCTCTATATGGACGCAAGTGTCAGACGCCGTTATGCTGGTATAAGGACGGAGAAAGTATGATTGTTGGACCTGAGATGGTAAAACAGACCACAGAGAAAATCAAGAGGATACAAGAGAAAATGAAGATTTCAAAGGATCGTCAGAAGAGTTATGCGGACAAGCGTCGCAGACCTTTGGAATTCGAGCAGGGTGATCATGTATTTCTAAGGGTCACGCCTACAACTGGTGTTGGCAGAGCTATTAAGTCAAGAAAGTTGACTCCGAAGATTATTGGACCATACCAGATCACTGCACGTATTGGACCATTGGCTTATCAGATCGCTTTACCCCCTATACTGTCCAATATTCACGACGTATTTCATGTGTCGCAGTTAAGGAAATACATTGCAGACCCGTCACATGTGATCGAACCAGATACAATTCAGCTGAAGGATAACCTATCATTTAAAGTATTCCCTGTAAGGATTGAAGACAGGAAGATTAAACAGTTGAGGAACAAGGAAGTCCTACTAGTCAAAGTGATTTGGAATCCGACTACTGGATACGCGATTTGGGAACTGGAGAGTAAGATGAGGGAGCAATATCTTCAGTTGTTTAGGGACATGTAGTTTCGAGGACGAAACTAATTTAAGGGGGGGAGTAATGTAAGACCCTTAATTTTTAATTAAAATTATGGAATTAATTTTAAGTGTATTTTGGGGATATTTGTAAAATATTTAATATATGTATGTTTGGAGTGGATATATATATATATAAATATTTATTTTGGAAGATGAATTAAGATTATTGGATTAAGAATAAATTAATTTAATTACGAGTAATTAAATTAACGAACAGTTAATTAAGGGATTAGCGGCTAATTGCGACGAGATTGGTTAACTGCTGAGGATCAGACAAGTGTCGGGTGAGGTGGCACCACACAAGCCTATAAATAGGAGTGAGAAGGATGGTGAAATCAGAACACCATTCCTCCTCCCTCACTGCCCATACTGCATGTAACAGTACCCCTTTCCCTCCCATTCTGTTTTCTGTTTTCTGGTTTCCAGTTCACGATTTCAAAGAGAAAAGAGGGAGTTCCTCAAAAGTGCCATTACTTGGAAATCCAAGCATTGAAATACCAAACCCTCAGTACAAAAGTTGTTTCCCACATCATTACGGGGCTAGAGAACCCACTTTCGTAGCAGCGAACGCAAGACGGGAGTTTCGCCGTTTTTGACGCATACACGTGAGCAGTAGCAGAAACGCAACAAGGGTAAGGGCACCTTCCACTTTCTAGTAGCATTAGGGATGTAAATGCATAACTGGCATAGAATTACTGATGTTTTCATCACTGTTTTGAAGAAAAACTATTTTGCAATGACATTTTGAAAAAAAATATGAAGAAAATGCATTCTGTGATGTGTAATGAATCTATGATGTTTGCTATTCTGGTTGTTACTGCAACGCTGCTTTGTTTGTGTGGGAAAGCTGAAAAATGTTTTGCATGTTATTTTAAAGATGATTAAAATACATGTTCATAAACTATTTTGGGATGTTGTTATAAAATGCGAAAACACATTCTGTTGGTGTTTGCTGCTATGTGATGATTTCTGTTTGACTGAATGTATTAATGTCATTCTGTTTGTGTGAGAAAGCTGGAATATGCTTTGTATGTTGTGTTGGTTGTGTAAGCATACTGGAGAATACCATGCATGTTGTTTTGGAGGTGCATGTTCTGGTTCTGGATGATTCTGATGTTGATCATTGTGTTTCTGTTTCTGGATGGTTCTGATGTTGATCATTCTGTTTCTGTTTCTGATGATTGTGGTGTTGATCATTCTATTTCTGCTTCTGATGATTCTGGTGGTGACTATTCTGTTTCTATTTCTGGATGATTTTGATGTTGATCATTCTGTTTCTGTTTCTGATGATTCTGGTGTTGATCATTCTATTTTTGCTTTTGATGATTCTGGTGGTGACTATTCTGTTTCTGATTCTAGATGATTCTGATGTTGATCATTCTGTTTCTGTTTCTGATGATTCTGGTGTTGATCATTCTATTTCTGCTTCTGATGATTCTGGTGGTGACTATTCGGTTTCTGTTTCTGGATGTTCTGGTGTGGATGATTCTGCTTCTGTTTCTGTTTTGAGTGATTTTGGTGATGTTGATGTTTTAAAAAAAAGGGATTTTAAATGATGAAAGTGTTTTCTAGAAAAGTGCTGAATCAGTTTTGATGTTTGGTTGTTTGTTTTTAAAAGAAACAGTTTGAAATATGTTGAAGTCTCAGGAAAAAAATTCACTGGTTTTCAAAGGTGTATTCGAATACAACATGTGTGTATTCGAATACAACCTGTCAAGCTTCTGTTTTACTTAAGTTTTCAAACTTGTATTCGAATACGATCCCCTGTATTGGAATACAGAGGAAGGATTTTTGCTTCTTACTTAGCATCAGTATTCGACTACGACCATGTCGTATTCGAATACATAAGTGAAATTTTAGCACTGTATTCACATCTGTATTCGACTACAGGCAAGCTGTATTCGAATACAAAATGCAGATTCTCACTAGTTTCAGCTTCTGTATTCGAATACAAGGGATTTGTATTCGAATACAGATTCGGGTTTTTCCAGAAACTCAGTTTTTAGCTTCTGTATTCGAATACAAGGAAGCTGTATTCGAATACAGATTCGTGTTTTCCAAAAAATCAAGTTTTAAACACTATCATGTGAATTTTAAAGTGTTGGGAAATATTGGGAAGGTTTATGATTAATTAAAATGGAACTTTTGTGATAGTTTGAAGTGGGAGTGATGATGTTTTTGAGACTTTATTGATGTAGTGGAAAAATAATGATTTTTACACTGGGACACCCTCTGTATTCGAATACAAGATGATTGTATTCGAATACAGAGTGTAATTCTGCACTGTTTTTGGCTACTGTATTCGAATACATAGAAGCTGTATTCGAATACAGCTTCGTATTTTCCAGAAATCTCAGTTTTAAACACTGTTTTATGAATTTTAAGAGTTTGGGAAACATTGGAAAGACTTAAGATAAGTAAGAATGAAATTTTGAGATAATACAAAGTGTTAATCATTACTTGACTGTTTAATCATTATTGTATGATGATGATAATATTGATTGTATTGAGATGTTTTGAAAGATGATGGAAAGGTTGAATTTTCCTGATAATGCATACTGGTTCAGTGGAAAGAAACACTGCATATTCATACATTGCATAGTCAAGTGGTACCCACGATGGGCCACAGAGTAATGCGCAACCACGTGCTGATCTGTTGAGCCATTGCACGAGTGCTGGTCTGTTGAGCGACTGCACTAGGTACTGATCTGTTGAGCGATTGTACCTTGGTATATATGTGCTGGTCTGTTGAGCGACTGCACTGGTACTAGAATGTTGAGCGTCTGTACCCTGAAATGCGCAACCACGTGCTGATCTGTTGAGCGATTGCACGAGTGCTGGTCTATTGAGCGACTGCACTAGGTACTGATCTGTTGAGCGATTGTACCTTGGTATATGTCAAACGTGCTGGTCTGTTGAGCGACTGCACTAGTGCTGGTCTGTTGAGCGACTGCACTGGTGCTGATCTGTTGAGCGATTGCACCCTGGTCTTGAGGGCTGTTAAAGTCAAACATATTGTGCTGGTCTGTTGAGCGACTGCACCTTGGTAATTCCAAGAAATTGTATACATGAGCATATACATATTGCATTGGAGGACTGACCGGTGGGTCACGATTTGGTTAGATGATGATGGTTTGAAATAGATGTGGTTTATGAAATCTGATTTCTGATAAATGATTGTCATTGCTGAAGTATTGGTTGTACTTACCACATATTTTCATAATAATAGGTTGCTGTTTTGAAAAGGTATATATGTCATGAAATTTCAAAATGAGCATCATTATTTTCCATCATTGTTGTATGATATGCCATAGATATATTTGTTGCTGTGAGATATATGCTATGTAATTATTTGTTAATTTCGGTCGGTGACCCTTGCTATTATATTATGGAAATTTGGCTTTGCCCTCAAATGCCCCCCAAACCCATGCCACCCGTGGGACCCGAGACGACGGAAACGTCGCTCGACTTCATTGATCGTTCCGTGCCTACTGCTTGGGTATACGACCCCACCTCAAGCAGGGCTACATACACGAGGAGATTGACGAGGACCTGTAGGACCAATGGGGTGGTGCACTACGTGGAGCACAACTATGCGAGGATTGACTTTCCTGTGCCTTCCCGTTTGATATTGGAGGCGCACGGAATTTTTGATGATGCTGAGGAGCCAGCTAGAGGGGTTGAGACGAAGGCCACCGTAGGAGTGGTGACTCCTAACCCGGTGATTGGAGGAGATGTACATGATTCTGAGACAGAAGAGAAGAACGAAGTGCCGAAGCCAGTAGCAGTTGATATTCCGGGTCCGTCTAGGATATCCGATGATTGTTATGAGATTCTGGCACATTCAAAGCGACCGAGACTATGCATTGATCTGACTTCGGAGGAGACTGATCCCTCTCTGTATGATGAGGAGGAGGAGGAGGTCACATCGAGGCGAGCGGCGGAGTCGGATGAGACTTGTTTGGGATGCGGAGGAAATCTGTGCTACTGTAGCTTTAGTGCATGATCAGTTAGACTTGATGTATAGGATTTGAGCTGGAAATGTAATTTGTTTATTTTGGGAATTATTGTACTACTTTTCTGCTAAACTATGCACTCTGATATATTTCTTTTGGAATGATTATGAAATTGTTATCTTTTGAAAATATTTTAATGTTTATTATTAAATTTCCAGAATTAAGTACTTAGTGATATTACGATGAAGTTATTTTATTACGTTCATCGATTAATCTACGACGTACTATTTTATGAAATGAATTAAAGGAAAATTTATTTCAATTCTTTTGAAGTAATAGATTGGAAAATCATTTTAATTATTTAAAAAAAAAAAATACACTCGCGCTGTGTTTTAAACTCGGGGTGTTACAATAAGCCACAGAGTTAAGCGGTGACCGTGATGGGCCGTAAAGTTAAGTAGTGACCGTGATGGGCTACGGGGTGGTTCCATGTGATTGGTGGTCCATCTTATCCATACGAGGATTTAACTTATGTGTAGTGCCTGTGATAGGCTACACTTTAAGTAAATCGTGCTAGTCTGTGATGCGACTGCATTTCGGTAATTAGTACTAAGGCCTCTGATAGGCGGTACAATTATGATTTACGCCCTTCGAGGAGGGTTTTGTCGTTAAGGGGTGATCGTGATGGGCCACAAAGTTAAGTAATGACCGTGATGGGCTACGGGGTGGTTCCACGTCATTAGATGGTCCATCTTATCCTTACGAGGATTTAACTTACAAGTAGTGCCTGTGATAGGCTACCCTTTAAGTAAATCGTGCTAGTCTGTGATGCGACTGCACCTCAGTAATTAGTACTAAGGCCTGTGATAGGCGGTACAATTATGATTTACGCCCCTTGGGAGGGTTTTGTTTTGAGAATTCCGGGATCATGTGCATTGGCATATACGCATTGCATTAGGGTGTTTGACATGCGAGTCATAATTGATATGAGCTGATGTGTGGAAACGATATGTGCAAGTACCTTAAAATTCTAAGTTCCTAATAAGTTGTTGTGATTGTTGATTGTACTTGGGCTTGCAACATGATTTGTATTCTTAATCTTTTGTCTCATCAAAAACTTAGATATTGTACATTATCAATAAGCGTGTATACTTATTTTGTCACTGTTGTTAACTTACTAGAACTGTAGGATCCGCCCGTGAGTGTATTCCACATAAGACACTGCCCCAGCACTCCTACTGGTTCTCACCACCCGCCCTATATAACTAGCCCTACTTGAGTTGGGGTCGTATACCCAAGCAGTCGGCGAATATCAATCAAAGAAGTCTAACGACGTCTCCTTCGTCAGGGTAACTGTTGGTGGTACGAACTCGGGTATCATCTGAGGGCAAAGCCCAATTTTCCACAATAATGTAAAGGGTCACCAACCGAAAATAACAGTTAACAATTAACAATTATGTCAAAAGACAGTGTCGAATGGGGTATTTACGGATGCAGAGGATCCTATAGTCGGAGGTGAAACGGAGGCCACCATAGGTGTGGTGACTCCTACTGTAGTAGCAGGGGATGTGGTGCCTGAACCAGGAACGGGTGAGAAGGGCAAGGGGCTGATGCCAGTGGGGGTTGACAACCCCGATCCGTCTAGGCCGGTAGAGGACTATTTTGAGATTCCAGCGCCGCCGAAGCGACCTATATCGTGGGTTGATATGACTTCGGAGGAAACTGATCCTTCAATGGCTGATGAGGAGGAGGATGTCACTTCGAAGCGAGATACTGCGTCGGACGAGACTTGTGCAGAGTGTGGCGGTCACCCTTGTTACTGTAGTTGTTAGTGGATGATCAGATTAGCTTTTGTTGTATAGGGCCCTGGTGTTTTGGTGGTTGTACTTATTTTCTTTTGAGGATGAATGTATCTATGACATTCTTGACTTTCGTCTTTTGTTGGTGGGTCCATGATCCAATTTTTTTGACATGACCATGGGGGATAACATTCTTGGAGCAGTACTTCTGTGTAGGTGTCAGCCGAGAATACCCCTGGGGTATGAGTGATATCTGACAGGTCTCATAGTCCCGGTGTATTTTCTATTTGTATATTTTGAATATTAATTCCTAAACTATTTTAGCTTATTTATATTATGTAAAATCAATTATTTCTCTTGTCGTTTTTTGACACGGCTCTCTTGACCTTCATTAACTGCTCTCAAGCCTATAAAAGGAAGGTCAATGCTCAAGGAAAATGAAGAAGTTCAAGTGCTAATCAATTGATCAAATCATTCACTCACATACTTGAAATTCTCCCAATTCTCAAGAGAGTCAATTGTGTTTTTAATTCAATTTGTTGTTATACTTATTCTAAATCTCTTGTAAAGTGTAACACCCCGATTTTTTTTTTCAAAATAATTAAAAGAAATTAAAATTAAATCACATAATAAAATTGAAATTAAACCATTTCAAAATAATATGGCGTCGTAATCCAAAACGACAAAAGTAGTTAAATAATTACATCATAATTATAGCCAAGTAATTTAATTTTGGGAATTAATACTTTTAATATATCAAAAGGTCGTACATCAACAAAAGTCACTGTCATAATACCTCAAAAATTCGGATCGAGAACCCACTAAAACATTATCACAGTGCGGAATAGATATACAATTATCCCAAAACAAATAAATACATCCACCAAGCACTAGGCTCTATACAACAAGACTAAAATGACCTGATCATGCACTAAAACTACAGTAGCACGATTTCCACCGCATCCTCTACAAGTCTCGTCTTCACTCCAGCTGTCCGTCCCTCTGCGCTGTCCAAAATTACTCCGTACGTGAAGATCAGGGAAAACTAACAGCGTCTCCTTCGTTAGTGTATCCGTCGGTGGCACGGGTTTGGGTATCATCTGAGGGAAAAGCCTAATTTTCCACAATAATTGTAAAGGGTCACCAACCAAAATTAACAATTACCACATAGCAGTTATGTCAAAGATAACAAATACATTCATGGCATGTTCCAATGTTAAGACAACAATAATAAATAAGCATGCTCACTTATTAAAATGTATAATGTCTACATCTTTGCAAAACAGCCAATTTAACATATAAATCATGTTGCAAGTATAGATACAATCAACAATCACAACACTCATTTGGCACTTAGAATTCATGAGATGCTTGCACACATCGATTTCAACTCATCAACTCATATCAAATCATGACTCACAGGTCAACCATCCCAATGCAATATGTATTTATCAATGTACTCAACTCTTGGAATTACCAAGGTGCAGTCTCTCACAGACCAGCACACGTGCAGTCTCTCACAGACCAGCATGATTTACATATCGAATGGACCGTCTAATACACGTGGAACCATTCCGTAGCCCGGATAGAATAGACCATCTAATACACGCGGAACTACTCTATAACCAATCCGGTCACTACATTTACGTGTATTAGCCTCTCACAGGCCAAATACACAGAAGTTAAATCCTCGCACGGATAGAATGGACCGTCTAATACACACGGAACCACTCTGTAGCCCGGATAGAATAGACCGTCCAATACACGCGGAACTACTCTGAACCCGGATAGGATAGACCGTCTAATACACGTGGAACTACTCTATAACCCATCACGGTTACTACTTAACTTCGCGGCCCATCACGGTCATCGCATCAACTATGTGGCCCATCGCAGTCACCACCTGACTATGCAATGCATGGACATGCTATGTTTCCAATTCACAGAAAAAAAATGCAAATAAAATCTGAAATCCAAACACTCCATCACCACCTCAAACCATCTCAAAAACTTCATATAGTTTGTCATATGTCTTCCAAATGTTTCCCAACTCATTAAGTGCATAAACCAATGTTTAAAAATAGAATTTTTGAAATAAACAATCTGTATTCGAATACAGCTTCCTTGTAGTCGGATACAGATGCTAAAACAGTGGCAAAATCAGCACTTCTGTATTCGAATATAAGGTTGTCGTAGCCGAATGCAAATGCGAAGTCAGTGGCAAAATCATCAATTTTGTATTCGAATACGACAGGATCGTAGCCGAATACAGATGCTAAGTCAGAAGCAAGAATCACGTATTTGTATTCGAATACGGAGTGTCGTATTCGAATACGAGGTTCAAGATTTGAATAAAAACTGAATTTTTTCAAGAAGTGTATTCGAATACGCCTGTGCCGTATCCGAATAAATCTTCGAACACAGTGAGATTTTCCAGAAAACTTCAACACAGTTTCAAACTCTTTTCTTTGAAAACCAACACAAACACCACAACAAAATCACCACTTCTTGAACCACCAAACCTAGAATATCAACAACACAATAGGAATGATTTCTTTCACCACAACCCAACAACAAAAGCATCATCCACTCAAGAACAAGTCAACAACAACAACAAGAATATTACCCTCAACAATAGCCATAAAACAGTACAGCCATATCTCAGTACATGCATTTTGATCATCCACAAACCACATGCAAAGGCAGTTTTCAGTATGAACACAACAACACGTTCTTAACACATATAACACATAACAATCATCCATCAAACATGCATTTAAAGTCCCTACATGCAATCTAAAAAGTTGGAAGGTGCCCCTTACCTTAGTTACGTTTTCTTGTTCGTTAACGTTACTGCGACTAAAACCAGCGAAACTCCCGCTTGCGTCGTCGCTACCAAAGTTGCTTCTCTAGTACCGTAAAGATGAGAGGAATAACTTTCCTTCTTGACACTTTCTTATTTAAGGCTTGGATTTCCATGTAATTTAAGTTTTGAGTATCCCTTCTCACTACCAACACAAACAGAACTGAACAGAGGAAGAAAAAGAAAGTCACGCAGGCAGGTGAGGGAAAAGAAAGAAACTGTTTTCTCTTTCTTTCTGATTCTAATTTTCTGTTTTTCCCTTTTTTTTTCCTTGCTTCTCACATGCAAACATATATCTAGACACATACTCTTGCCACCTCATATATATATATATATATATAATAATTAAACTTGACCCTCAAGTAACTAATTACTCCCGTCGCAATTACGTCGACAGAAAAATCTTAATTAAATGCCCGATATTTAATTACTTGTAATTAAATTAAATAATCCTTCATCCAATAATTTTACTCAATCTAAAAAATATTTATATATATATATATATATATAAATATACATATATCAAATATTTTACAAATATCCCAAAATATACTTGAAATTAAATCCATAATTTCATTTTAAAATTAAGGGTCTTACATAAAGAATCTAATCTCACACAAGAGTTGAGACATCTCATATTCTAAACAAACAATCTCATTATCATTGTGTAAAAACTAAAGACTATAAGTGTTAAGTGTAGTTTGAGTAGATTGTAAGAAATCCTTTTATGGTTAAAAGGTGAAGTGTAAACTCCTATCTAAAGATTGATAGGTAGACTGATTGTGTATCTTTCTGGGTGAAAAGATTACAGATTGTAAATAGATCAAGATCGATGTAGACTAGGTGTTGTAAATCAAGAAGGTTCTTGTGTAAAACACTTAGTGGAAAATCTCACAATTATGAGGACTAGACGTAGCCCAAGTTGGGTGAACCAGGATATATCCTTGTGTGGTACCTCTTATGCTTTATCTCTTTATTAAGTCTGATTGATTTTCAAGTTAAAAATACAAACTTCTTTTTCCGATTTTTAACTAACCAAGAACGTTCTCCGTTTTTTGTTTTCTTAACCAAGATCATTCTTGAGTTAAAATCTTAAGTTTTTTAGGAAATTTTAAAAAGGAAGATTTACAATTCAAACCCACCTTCCTTGTAAATCAATTTTTCTACTTCATAGAATACTTGAGCAAGCTATGGAATTGAAATTTGAAACCACGTATGAAAACGAAAACAAAAAATTGATGGTATATGGTATTTCTGGTAACAATGTTAAATTCCATCCATCTTATTAGAACCATGTGGAATATTATTATTCAAGTTTTTGAATCAAGCACTTTGTTTATTTTTCCAGGTAATAGAAACAAAAAAGGTTGCCCGATTAGATATGGAAAGGACCGTCCATGTTCATTCTATGCCATCATTATATCAAAGTCCCACAACAAAGCATAATTCTGCTTTTGAGAATGGTGTGATGCTTTTCTTCTTTATACATCACTTGGCTCAGTTATCTTGTCTGTGATATTTTTGATAATATACTTTATGATGTAGGGAATCTGTCTTGTAAAATCTCTAGTGCAAGCTTCCTTGGAAGCATGGAAGAAAGCAATTTTCTTCAAGCATCACTGGATTCATCTGACAGTTTTTCTTAACGGAGAAACCCAGGAGAACTAAGCATGAGTCCTTACTATATGAAGAGCATGACATCCAGTTCTTTTGAGGCTGCACTTCGTCAGAAGGAGGGTGAACTTGCATCATATATGTCGCGCTTGGTATGATTTGTTGCCTTCATTTTATGTCATCATAACTTCCAGGGATATCTCTTTGGTGAAGGTGCAAACACGAGAAGGGGGGGTTGAATTGTGTTTGACTTAACTTGAATACTTTTCCTGTTTTTATACTTTCAAAACAAAACTTGATGTATAATTAAAAACAGAGTTAGCAGCGGATAAAAAGTAAAAATAAAACTCACAGTTTTTATACTGATTCACCGTTAACGAGGCTACGTCCAGTCCCTTCACCTTGAAGGATTTCACTAATTCAAACCTTGAATTACAACCTTGCTACTGACCCTTCAAGTCAGTCTTCTCAAACAGTCTAACAATCCTAGACTTCTTTGAGGAATGCAGCTCCTGTCTTCAGCCAATCTGACAATCCCAGATTGTAGAAGAAATCACAACACTATAAAACTAATTGCCAAGTAACCTGCTACCCCTTCTTACTCCCTCAGATTGTAGACTCTACTTCAACAACTTAGATTTAACACACAACACTATGAATCTAATTGCCAAGTAACCTGCTACCCCTACTGACTCCCTCAGCTTGTAGACTCTACTTCAACAACTTAGATTTGACACAGTGGAACGAAAATAACAAGAGTACTTGCTTCTTGAAAGCTGAAACTCACAATTGACTTCTATAAAAATTTGGCTGTTTGCTTTTGGAAGTGTATGACTCTTTTGTGATTTTCGATGATGAGCATTCTGCCTTGAGCCTCCTTTTATAGATGCAGATTAGGGCCTATTCCATTGCTTAAATTCGAGCTGAATCTTGTTGGATTCTCTTGCAAAAATAACTTGACCAATTGGGCTTCATTTAAATAAAAAACATATCTTCAGATTTTCTTTCAAAATAATTGGCCAATCAAATCAGTTAGTTCCTTCCCGCCACAGCTCCTGAATTCCACAACACCTCACTTTATTTTGTAACAAATCTTTTTAATCCTTTGATCAAAATAAATTAAATTTTCCACTGTATAATTTTCCTGATTAAATTTGGACCATTGGATCTTCATGCGCTAGTCCACATCTGTACCATACTAATTGTTATGCTGTGATCCTCTGATTTCGGCCTTCCCTGGACCACACTTCCTGACCCTCTGATCTTCTGATTTCGGCCATCTTGGATGCGCACCTGATATGCTATAATCCTCTGAATTCGGCCTTTGTTGGACTATACATTTTGTCCCTCTGATTTCGGCCAACACTGAGCCATGGTCTGACTTTCTGATCTGGACCATCATTGGACCAAATAATTAATTCTGAACCACTGATCTGGAAATCTTCCCTCTGATCTGGACTAATTCTGGACTTTGGTCTGGATTAAATTGAAATTAAATGTGGACAATAAATATTTCAGTTTGGGCATTTTACCTTTGATTTTAGATCAGGTCTGGATCATTCTGGAAATCATTTCTTCTTGTCTTGACTTAGTTTCATGCCCTGAATCATGCTCTCTTATTGTCTGAGTCAAATCTGGATTGATTCTCTTGTTCTGGACTCATAAACTTAGCTTCTGGTTGAGTCTGGAACAAGTCTGGGCAGTTTAATATTTCACTGCCAGGCCATCTTCTGGTCAGAATAACTTCTGGAATAAATTTGATATTTGATTCCTCTTTGTCTAGAACAACTCTCCTCCTGGCAGGCTTTCCACCGATATGATCCATGTTTCCTTATGATTTTTATTCCTTCTGATATTGGCCTGCAAAGATCTCTTCTGGTGATGTTTTGACATCCTGGAATATTTTCTGGAAATTCCAGAATTCATTTTCCTTTGATCTTTTGCTTCTGATTTCTTCAGTTTATGGTGGCATTTAATTTAATAATTCAAGGTACAAAATAAGTTTACATTGAGTGCTTTTGTAAACATCAAAATCCTAAGTCTTAGAACCAACTTGGTTCCAACATTTGGATCCACAGTTGAAAATACAACAACAACAGCGATCTTGTCCCAGCACTGCCGATACGCATTACAAACTAGAGAGCTCAAGCGAATCATTTAAGGTCTAACATAAAGCCAACTTACTATTTTGGTTGGATTGGGATCCATTATTTACTGTCTATATTCATAGCCAAAACTTTTTGGAGTATTTATCAAATATTTTGCAAAGATTATTACTGTTCTTTATGAAATTAGTTTGCAGTTTATCACAATAAATGTTAAGAAACTCATACAACTTCTGTTGAAAGTTTATTGAATCTTTTAGAGAAAAATAACTATTTATTGTAAGTTTTAATAGAATTAGTAAAATTAAATTATATTTTATTCTATGTTTCAATGACATTAGTTAATAAAAATAAATTAGAAATTTAAATTTAATTTACTGGTAGGGATGGGAATAGGCTAGGCCGTCCGTCAAGGGCCTATGGTCTGGCCTACTTATGGTATGGTCTGGCCTGTTTAATAAGAAGGCTAGGTTCAGTCTATTTTTAAAGCCTATTTATTTAAATAGGTCAGGTTGAGGCTTATATAAAAGCCTATTAGGCTTGACAAGCTGGCCTATATATATATATATTGATATTTTTTAATGTTATTTTTTATTATTATTTATTAATATTATTGTTTCTTATTTTAAAGTATATATATATTATTATTATTTATTAATGTTATTTATTAATATTATTGTTTCCTATTTCAAAGCCTATCAATTAGGCTATTTTAATATATTACATTTGATTATAATTTTATTAGTTTTCCTTATATAAAACTGTCTAATTTAGCCTATTTAAAAAACTGTAAAATATAACATTTAAATGTTTTAATGTGAATAAGGCTTTTAAATAGGCTTCCAGGTCAGGCCAGGCTGGAAAAAAAGCCTATGTAGGCCGTAGGCCTAAAAAATTAATCGTAGGCCAGACTCAGGCCTTTCAAAGCCTGATCTGGCCTGACCTATTCCCACCCCTATTTACTGGTAATAATAATTTAGAATTACAATTAGTAGGGAGATATAATAAATTTAATTTTAATAATAAGTTTTAGTGATAGACAATACGGTAGAAATAAATCAATTCATTATTTATATTTATCTAGTTTTTAGTGACAGACAATACCGTAGGAATAGATCAATTCTTTATTTATATTTATCTAGTTTTTAGTGACAATCATTATTGTAGGTAGAAATCAAAAACATGTAGTGACACTTCTCAAAGCATAGCAAGATGCCCCTTAAAGTTGACGGTGGATCCGAGTGTCACTCAAAGTATTATTGACTTTTACCTATACTTTTTGACATTTAGTGACAAACTTTGTCTGTCACTATAAGTCAATTTTCTTGTAGTGTTAAAGTAAATTACTAAACACTTAAAGTTTTCTTATCCCTTGTTAATTAAAGTGATTTAAATTACTAAACTTTACCTTTATATGTACAGCATTTTAATCACTAAACACTTTAATTTAACCTCTATTTTTAATCACTTTAATTTTAATCACTAAATATTTTAACAAGAGAAGAAAAAAGCTATATTTAAAGCATTTTAATCACTAAACATGAGTAATTAACTACCTTATAAGTAACTAATTGATCCCTAAGAAGGCATATACCCTATTATTCTTAAGAAATTTTTCTTGACAAATAATACTTTTCAATAAAGTGGCTATTTATTGAAAAGAGAAAGTTAAAAACAAGATAAAGATATGAAAAGAAACATTAGGCTGTCTTTGGATTAGAAAAGAAAGTGAAATGAAAAAAAGTCAAGAAAAAGAATGTTATAGAATGAAAGTGAGACATTTTTTTGTTGTTTGGTTAGAGTGACAATGGAAGAAAAAAAAGGTAAACTCTTCTCTAGTTTAATCGAGTAGAAAGTGAAGGAAAAAAATATTTAACTATAAAATAATGTAAATATCATTAAATAATAATGATGTGTGATATGGTGAGAACAAAATTGGAGAGAGACAAAATATTAGTTTTTTTGTGGGTTTTTATTTGGAATATCATACTTTTAAAATAAAAAATATTAAAATATCCCATTTAAAAAAAAATTAAAATATTTTATTTTTTTAATATTCACTAGGTCGAATTCTCATTATGTAACCACATAAAAAAAAATCAATTTTATTTTTCGGTACTAAGTGGCATATGAGGATGGGACCATATAGCTACTTTTTTTTTTAAAGTTTTGGGGGAGGGTAGCCTATTGGAGGCGCGACCTCCTACCTTTTTTTATTTTATTTTATATTATTTAATAAAAAATATTATTTATTTATTAATAATACTACTTAATTGATTTAAATTAGTAATAAAATATATAAAAAATATAGATATTAAGTAGAGGTGTCAATAACATTAGACAAATTTTTTTATTAAGATTGAATATCATATATAATCTGTGTTTTTTTTATACTTTATTTCTAATATCTATTTCAATTCTAAAGCAGTTGACATTTTTGAAGACGGTTTAAAAAATTAGAATATTGTAGTTAAAAAAATGAGACGTAAATACATATAATATAAAAAAAAATACTTAATTAATTTTAATGTTTATGAGTATTTTACATTTTATTAATTATAACTCATTAAACATTAAAATTAATTAAGTGTTCTTTTTATACTATGTCACTACAAAAAAATTACTATATAGCTACAGTCACTTTTAGCTACGGCAGTTGATGTCGTAGGTATATGTATCATTTACCTACAAAACTGTGACAAAAATTGTAGCTAAAGGACTTGAGAGAACAATTGAGCACACAGACCTCCTCATTTCTTTGAGTTTAACGGAGCCGTCGGCGACTACGACGGAATAGTGAGATTCGGACCAGGTGACGTCGTAGATTCCGCCAACGGCAATTTCGAAGATTGGGAGAGTGGGGTTTGAGGAGAGTTCGCGGACGTGATGACAACTGTTACAGAGGACGCTGAAGTTTTTGGCGATGGCGACAGATATGCAGTTTTCGTAGAATGGACTGAACTTGACGGAGTAACCGTTAAACGGGGTTTTCCTAACCGACATCGTTTTGAGAATCGGAGTTTGGTTAGGTGAAAGAGTGAGTGTTAGGTATTTGATGTTATGTGCTGAGGTTGATTCTCTTTTGTTTTGTCATATTTTTGTCAATAAGGTGTTTTTCAGGATTGATATGTAGTGCTTGTCATGACTCCTGCAATATTACTCTCTTTCTTGAGGCATAGCTTTATCAAACTGAATATGATAAAGGATTTAATAATGGATGAATGTCATCATGCTGGGGGTAAACACCCTTATGCTTGTATCATGACTGTAAATGTTATACCCTTTACTTGTTTTTCTTCTGACTGATATATGTGTATTTTGAACTTATTACCATAGTATATTTTAGTTGTGATATGTTCTTCATTAAAATTAAAATGTTGTAAAATTTTGTCTGAATCATCGACCTTGAACGGTTTCTTATTTTATTATGTGATACGCATGTATTTGAAATTATTACCATAGTGCATAATTTATTGTATATTGCATGTAGGAGTTTTACCACCACCTGTTAAGATTTGGAGTCTCTGAGCTTCCTCGAATTTTTGGGATGACTGCATCCCAAATTAATTCGAAAGGTATACAAGCTTAGCATTTCTTTGTATTGCTAGTTGTTCCTTAGATTATTTAGTAGTGTCAGTTATTCTCTCATGTTAATTTTCCTTTTTCTTTTCTTTTATTTTTTAATATAGCTTGAAATTCTGAGAAGACCTTGTCAAAAAATATTCGGGAACCCACGACTCTAATGCATCTAAAGGTTGTTTTTCCCCCTTTCTTTCTATGTACTTTTTTTCTTACTTTGTTGTTTACTCTTTCTATGCATGTTGTAGTGTTTAATGACAATATGTTATCCCCTTATCTTTTTTGTGAATATTACCGTATGAAAATACAGTTTAGAGTCTGTGATAGGGCCTACTGTTAGGATGTAATGGAACAAGAATTAATGATATATTAGCTTAGCTGCTATTGTATTTGCATCTTTTTTGTTATTTCTAGTAGTTACTTTCTTAGTTTTAGGGAGCAATGAAAGCATGTGTATTACTGACACTTCATATTAAATATGTATCATGTGGTCGACGCGTGTCACCGACACCTACACATGTTACATTCAATTTGCATTGGTTGAATCATTTGATATAACTAGTGGACGCTGCTCCAAGTACGTTTTTCACTCCCTCCCTCGCGTGGGAATTCTTCAGCGCTGGTGAGGAGTATGTAAGACCCTTAATTTTAAATTAAATTACGGATTAAATATCAAATATATTTTGAGATATTTGTAATATGTTTTATATATGTATATTTATATATATATTTTGAGACCGGCTAAAATTATTTGTCGAAGAATAATTTAATTATATTACAAGGAATTTAACACCGAGCATTTTATCTGTCAATAAAGTTGTGACGGGAGTATTTAGTTAACAAGTAAGTAATATATATATGTAGGCATGTGAGAAGGGGAAAAGCAAAAACAAAACAGAAAGAGAGAAAGCATTTTTCCTCCTACCTTCCTCGCCTTCTTCTTCTTCTTTTCTGTTTGTATTGGAAGAAAAAAACCGAAATCAAAACCTAGATTACTTCAAAATCTAAGCTTCCATTCCAAGAGTGTCAAGAGGGAAAGTTACTCCTCCCCTCACTACGGTGCTAGTGAGCTAACTTTGGTAGCGACGACACAAGCGGGAGTTTCGCCGTATTTGGTCGCTGTATTTGGTAGCTCCTTCCAACTTTTTAGTTTGCATGTAGGGACTTTATATGTGTCTTTGATGGATGATATATGTGTTATTCTTGTCGAAAACGTGAAGTTGTTGTGGTTGATGAGAAAAATGCCATTGTTATGGTTGATGATAAAATATGTAATTATTAAGTTGTTATTGATAAAGACTCATTGTTGTTGTGATATTGTTGTTAAAGATGTTTTTGTGGTTGTGTTGTTGTTGTTGAGAGATTGATTGTTGATATGATGTAGTTATTTTCAAATAAAAGAGTTTGAAACTGAAGTGAAATTTACTTGAAAAATTATACTGTCTTCAAAGATGTATTCGAATACGACACTAGTGTATTCGAATACACTTCTGCAAAGTTCAGTTTTTATTCAAATTTTGAACCTCGTATTCGAATACAAATACGTGATTTTTGCTACTGACTTGCCATCTGTATTCGGCTACGACACCTCGTATTCGAATACAGAACTGGAAATTTTGCTTCGAACTTATCATCTGTATTCGGCTACGACTCCTTCGTATTTGAATACAGATTTACAGATTTTGCTTCTAACTTAGCATCTGTATTCGGCTACGACTCCTTCGTATTCAAATATGTCATTATTAAGTTGTTATTGATAAAGACTCATTGTTGTTGTGATATTGTTGTTAAAGATGTTTTTGTGGTTGTGTTGTTGTTGTTGAGAGATTGATTGTTGATATGTTGTAGTTATTTTCAAATAAAAGAGTTTGAAACTGAAGTGAAATTTACTTGAAAAATTATACTGTCTTCGAAGATGTATTCGAATACGACACTAGTGTATTCGAATACACTTCTGCAAAGTTCAGTTTTTATTCAAATTTTGAACCTCGTATTCGAATACAAATACGTGATTTTTGCTACTGACTTGCCATCTGTATTCGGCTACGACACCTCGTATTCGAATACAGAACTGGAAATTTTGCTTCGAACTTATCATCTGTATTCGGCTACGACTCCTTCGTATTTGAATACAGATTTACAGATTTTGCTTCTACCTTAGCATCTGTATTCGGCTACGACTCCTTCGTATTGAAATACAGATTTGCAGATTTTGCTTCTGACTTAGTATCTGTATTCGGCTACAAGAAGCTGTATTCAAATACAAATTGGATTTTTGTCAAAAATTCTATTTTTAAATATTTGTTTATGCACTTAATGATTTGGAAAACATTTTTAAGGCATATAATAAATTATATGAGGTTCTTTTCAGATTGTTTCTGTAATGGTGGTGAAGTGTCTGGGTTTCATATTTGCATTTACGTACTGATTTCAGTGAAGAGATTCAGAGTACGCTCATGCATTGCATAGTTAAGTGGTGACCGCGATGGGCCATAGAGTTGAGCAGTGACCGTGATGGGCCGTGAAGTTAAGTAGTGATCGTGATGGGCTACGGGGTGTTCCATGTGATAAGTTGGTCCATCTTATGCTTATAAGGATTTAACTTATGTGTAAAGCCTGTGAGAGGCTACACTCTAAGTAATTTGTGCTAGCCCGTGAGAGACTGCACCTATAAAGTTAAGTAGTGACTGTGATGGGCTATGGGGTGGTTCCACATGATTAGATGGTCCATCTTATCCTTACAGGGATTTAACTTATGTGTAGTGCCTGTGATAGGCTACACTCTAAGTAAATCGTGCTAGTCCGTGAGAGACTGCACCTCAGTAATTAGTACTAAGGCCTGTGATAGGCGGTACAATTATGATTTACGCCTCTCGTGGAGGGTTTTGTTTTGAGGATTTCGGGATCATGTGCATTGGCATGTACGCATTGCATTAGGATGGTTGACGTGTGAGTCATGATTGTTATGATCCTATATGTGAAAATGATATGTGCAAGTACCTTAAATTCTAAATTCCTAATAAGTTGTTGTGATTGGTGATTGTACTTGGGCTTGCAACATGATCTGAATTTTAAATCTTTTGTTTTGTCGTAAACTTAGATGTTATACATTTTCAATAAGTGGGAATACTTATCTTGTCAATGTTGTTATCTTGCTGGAATTGCTATGTATGTATTGTTGACTTTGTCATATTTGGTAATTGTTAATTGTTATTTTCGGTTGGTGACCCTTCACATTATTGTGGAAAATTGGGCTTTGCCCTTATATGATACCCAAGTTCATACCACCGAGACGATTACCCTGACGACGGAGACGTCGTTAGACTTCCTTGATCATCATATGTCGACTGCTTGGGTATACGACCTCATCTCAAGCACGGCTACTTATATGGGGAGGGTGGTGAGAATAGTAGGATTACCGGGGCAGTGTCGTATGTGGAGCACACTCGCGCGTAACCGATTTTCCTGTACCTTCGGGACTGGTACTTGAGGTGAATGGGGTATTTACGGACGCAGTGGGTCCTACAGTTGGAGTTGAGACGGAGGCCACCGTAGGTATGGTGACTCCCACTGTGGTAGTAGGAGATGCGGTGCCTAAGCCAGGAATTGGTGAGAAGGGCAAAGGGCTGACGCCATTGGGGGTTGACATTCCAGGTCCGTCCAGGTCGGTAGAGGACTGTTTCGAGATTCCAGCGCCGCCGAAGCGACGTATATCGTGGGTGGATCTAACTTTAGAGGAGACTGGTCCGTCTCTGGCTGATGAGGAGGAGGATGTCACGTCGAGGCGAGTGACTGCGTTGGACTAGACTTGTGGAGAGTGTGGTGGTAACCCTTGCTATTGTAGCTATTAGTGCATGATCAGATTAGTTTTTGTTGTATAGGACAGTAATGATTTGGTGGTTGTACTTATTTCATTTTGGGATGATTGTATTTATGACATACTTTGATAGTGACTTTTGTCGGTGGGTCCATGATCCAAATTTTTTTGACGTGACCATGGGGGGAGATAGCATTCTTGGAGCAGCACTTCTGTGCAGGTGTCTGCTGAGAATACCCCAGGGGTATGAGCGTTGTCTGACTGGTCTCATAGCCCCGGTGTATTTTCTATTTGTATATTTTGAATATTAATTCCCAAAACTATTTTAACTGGTTATATTTATGATGTAATTATTTAATTACTTTTGTCGTTTTGTATTACGACATATTACTTTATTGAGTGGTTTTATTTTATTTCTTTTATTTTATTTGTTTTGGAAAAAAAAAATACACTCGCGCTGTTAAAAATCGGGGTGTTACATTCAATTTGCATTGGTTGAATCATTTGATATAACTAGTGGACGCTGCTCCAAGTACGTTTTTCACTCCCTCCCTCACGTGGGAATTCTTCAGCGCTGGTGAGGAGTACGTTTTTCCGCTTCTGCGCTGCGGACGAGGCTATGTTTTTATGCTTCCGACGACAAGTTTCTTTGTCTTCCCTTTCCACCTGTCGAGAAGCGTTGCCGTCGATAAGTGTAAGAAATCAAACATTAAGTTGGCAATCTGACATATGCTAACATTGATGCAATCAAAGTATGTATTTGGGATTTTATGTAATTGAAATTGTAATATTCAGTTGTAATGCACATGAAAAATACTTTTAAAATGATATATGCAAGTCTCCGAAAAGTAAAAAAAAAACTTTGTGACCATTTAGAAAAGTATTTAGTAGATATTATTTGGATAAGAAAAATTTATAGTAGTGATAAGAAATAAACTACAGCCTGTGCAAGTCTGGAAAGTGTATAATAGCAGTCCAATTATTTTCTACTACGAGACAAGCAGACTGCAATATTGTTACCACATACGAGTACTGATGCATTAATACTTGATATGGTCCATGGACCACTGATTAAAAATTTAAAAGTATTGAAAATTGAAATATAAATGAGTAAAGGACTTCATCTTTAAAGTTAGGGAGGGGACATGATAACGTATGGATTAGATGGCAACTGGGCAGAGTGGAGGTGAATTTATTCTACTCTACTCTCACATTGTTCTAGTTGGGAAAATTTACAATAATAATATAATTTACATTGTTCTAATTGGAAGGTGAATTATATCTATTATAATTAATATAATAAAATAATTATTATTATATAATAATAAAATAAAAAATATTAAAATTGTATTTTCTATAGAGAAGATATTATAATTTTTAATATTTTAAAAAATATTAATTATATTGAATATCTACATCAATATAAAAATTAAAAATGATAACATTAGTAATAGGGCGGGTTCGGGGTGGTTGCGAGTGTCAACATCCTTAAATCTGTCTCCGTCCTAAATTTTAATTTCGAAAAAACCTGCACCACCATTCAATTAAAGCGAATTTTTCTATTTAAATCAGGAGATTTGAATGGATACTGCAGGTATAATTTTTTTAGTGTCGATTCAATTTAAAAGCTTATATAATTTCTTTTTGTTGAAAGACCATCAATTAAATCATTTTTTTATTTTATACCAAAATATATTTTTTCCTAAGGACTCTAAACATTTACTACGATTACAAATATTCTTCTATAAATAACAATGCAATGCCAAGGCCAATAAGCAAGCAAGCATTTGTGTTGTCATCCAAATTCCAATGGCTTCAAAAGATCTCACACATTTCAAAGAAGACCAATATTCACAAAATGAGCAAGAAGCGATTAGTGAAGAAGAAAATAAATGTAAGCAACTAATCCTCTCACTTCCTAAAGAGAATGGGTCCGGCAATGAATGTTTTTATTTTTTTGAAGGTTTTTGGATTCCAAAATCTATAATCCAAACTACAATTGGTTTTCAAAATAACTTTCAAGCTAAAGATAGTGATGTTGTTGTTGCCTCTATGCCAAAATCAGGAACCACTTGGTTGAAAGCACTTATATTTGCTATTGTTAATCGCCAACGTTTCTCTTTAGAGAATCATCCATTACTTACCTCAAATTCCCATGAACTAGTGCCTCACTTTGAAGTAAATGTTTATGTTGATACCATGTTTCAACTTCCTAAAACTAACCTATCAAATATGATTGAACCAAGGATTTTTGCAACTCATATTCCTTACCCTTCATTGGCTAAGTCGGTTAAGGATTCCAATTGTAGGATAATTTATATTTGTAGGAACCCATTTGACACTTATGTGTCTTATTGGAATTTCATGAAAAAGCTTATCACTCCAAATGATCAAGCTTTACCTACATTAACAATAGAGGAAGACTTTGAAATGTATTGTAAGGGGATATGTTATTATGGTCCATTTTGGGACAATATTTTGGGTTATTTGAAGGAGAGCATTGCTAGACCAAACAAAGTTTTATTTTTGAAATATGAAGAACTTAAGGAAGATACAAATTTTCATGTCAAAAGAATTGGAGAGTTCTTGGGTTGTCCTTTCACACATGAGGAAGAAAGAGATGGTGTGATTGAAAACATTGTCGATTTATGTAGCTTTGAAAAGATGAAAGAATTAGACACAAATAAATTTGGAACTACTGGACAAAGAGTTGAAAAAAAACATTTCTTTAGAAAGGCTGAAATTGGTGATTGGGTTAATTATCTTTCTCCTTCAATGGTAGAAAATTTATCCAAAGTCATAGAAGAAAAGTTAAGTGGTGTTGGTCTATCATTCAAAGTAAGCCCTTAATTACTAGAAAGTGATCAACTGATTATTATTATGATGGAAAGTAGAAAATATGTAAGATGCACACATTTGACTCAAATGTGGGACACAAATGTAGTTGTTTCTCTCTTTCTCTGTTTTTTTTTTTTTAAATAAAGAGGAGTTACATGTCTAGTCGACTATTATTTCAATTATTATATGGGAATCCTATGTCATGGGAAGTGTATGTTAGTGTTTGTAAAAGTTTAAATAATGTTATCTTATGAATCTTTATGTTGAAATAATTTAATTTTTTTTCTTTCAAATTATGTTATATATATGTAGGGATTGTGTAGGCTAGAGAAGTGTTTGAAATTGCGGCAATGGATGTGGTTGCAATTATGATCATTTTGGTTGCGAATATTGTTGAAATAATATGTATGTGATCATTGTGGCGTGTTTTTTTTTTTTTTTTTGCCTATAGATGAATTATTTAATGCTTAAAATTTAACTATAAATTTTTAGAAAAATTTAGTAAATAATGTAGATGAAATTAAAATTTTCAATTATTCTACTCTATAAGTGCATACAAAAGTAGGAATTCTTTGTAAACTTTTCAAATAACTTCAAATACTAAAATATTTACAACTTTTAAACAACCTTCAAATGAGATTTAATAAAACTATAAACTCTAATATAGATTCAAGATGTAATTCGGTTTTGACTCATGACACTTAAAGACTGGTGAGCAATTCTGATACTCTTTATACTTTCAACGTTTACTTGTTATCTAGAAACCATCACCCCCAATATAGTGAGCATAAAACTCAATAACTCAAATTTAATAAAACAATTATAGATGTTTCTCAGTCATGTCGGTGTGCTAAGTATGGAAAGTCCTCTCGATAATCTACATTTGAATTTAATAAAATATTCTTTATTTGTAAGCTATACTAGTTGTAGCATTTGCACAAATATGAATTTGTTGCGGTAATATTTAACATTCCCAAACACACTATAAGACTTTTATGTAATGATACAAAAGTGTTTCAATTAAATTTAAGTGTTAAAATTTTAAATTGTGGAATTTGGTGTGAGTGTAGAATTTCTCATCAGAGAGAAAGTCTTATTATTATAACAATAAAAGAGAAAAAACTTATAAATCCCACATCTCAAATTTTAACGTTGTAAACCCTTAAAATTAAGCGTAAAATTAATTACACGTCGTCTAAATCAATGAAATAACTCCACTAGATAAAATAATGAGTACAACTATTAGTTTTCTCAACAACATTAGGAAACAACAATCATCACCTAATGGTGTAAATTAAACAAAATCATAATACCTCCACAAAAGTGGGTATAGGAAAAAAAACTCAAAGAAAAGAGAAAACTATTAATAAAATATAAGAATACATTATGTAGTCCTTTAAAAAACAATTTTTTTTGCTAAAAATGACATTCATTGTGAGATGAAGGGAGTAAATAAGTATGACTCTCAATTGGGTAAAGTTAAGAGTGTAATGGATGCGTATTGTCAATGTAAAATAGTTTTACATTGACATTCAATAAGAGTTATCCATTTTAGTATGTTTAACTATAAAAGTCGAGTAAAATAATATGTTGTAACATAATACATGAATCTTATTAGATGTTATTGTAAAAATTGTTTTACATAGATATTACACATCCCATTTTCTCTAAATTTATTTTCTTTTTAGTGGTTCTTGTGGATGTGTTTTTGTCGTGTTGTTCTTTGTTTTGACATATTTTTTGCCAGTTACTTTTAACTACAGAGAAAATTAGTAAAGATTTAGTGTGAATAATTTTACATGAGCAATTAATAAAAATTATTGATTTTGTAACTTTATCATACAATTGTAATTGTTATTATAAAATAACTACACAACTAATGACTTTTGTTGGTTGTGAATGTAAAACTATTTGTATTGGCAGTGCATATTGATTAAACTCTTAACTTTATTATGAGTTTTATTAAAATCTTAACTTTCTTATGATTTTAATAATTGTGCATTTTCAACGTAAATTTGTTTTACACTCTCAATCAATGGAAGTTACTTATTTTTCCATATCAAACAATTAAATTAGGGTGTAGTAGATTGATGTGACGGAATACATGAATCTTATTATATGTCAATATAAAACTATCTATTATAATATATTAAAACAGAGTCCGAAATTCTGTCGGCGACAACTCATCTATATGTAGCCACATATTTCAAAATTTGTCAACTCACAAAATTCTAATGTGGCGCCTTCCAAATCACACTACTTTTTTTATGTTTTTCTTCCATTATATTTTGTTTCACCAATATGTAATGTAATGCAAACCCTTTAACTTGCCTATTCAAATACAATTATTTCATGCATTTAGCAACTTTAACTCTAATCAAGACATTTAAAGAACAATTCATTCACTATCTTCTATGCATTGTCTATCACACATAAATATCTATCCGTTGATTTTCAACTACCCTCCTGCATTTGGTGCAAGTCACTTAGCAATAGATAAAGACATTATGAAATACATCAAAGACATGCCCATTTCAACGTGTGACACATTCTTAGTCCACAAATGTTTCAATAACATTGTTCCACTATTGTCATTATTGTTGAAGACCATATATTGAAGGTGAGTATTTTTTTCTAAGCTATTGAATGCGTCTTTATGTAAACAAAATAAAAATGAAGAATACTAAAGATATTTGTTTTGAAATGAATTAATCTAACAATTTCACTAACTTTTAACCCTTTCAATATTTGAAATTTCCTAAGTTTTAAACATCAAAAAACTATTATTGCCTATAATTTTTGGTAACCCACTTTTGATATTTATTGACCATGAAAAATAATTATTTGAAAATAACATTTTTGTTATCCAAAAAATATTATTATTATTATTACTATTATTATTTTTTGAGCCTCATGAAATTTCTATTTTGCTTTGTAGTGTGTCTTCCATATATATTTATCAACTATATTTGCATAAGCGAAGAATTGTAGCAATGTTTTGAATACTATTATAAACATTGTTTTTAACAAACTACTCCTCATGAATGAATAATATATAGTACATACTAGGACACACATTATCATTTAATACATGTTTGGATTGACAAAATTATGAAGGTCCGTAAGTTTTAACAAAAACTACTCTTTAAAGATTAAGCAAAATTACACCACTAGTTGAAACATACACTTACATTTCAGTTTTACAACTTAGAGTTTATCGGCAATGTTTTGAAAAACTTAGAGTTGGTTTTTGGACACAGTATTTGGTCACGCACAAAAAAGAGTTTTTTTAATTATTTTAAAACTATACACTATTTAATTATTATTTTTCTATTGTTTTTTTCTTTTATGTGTGTGTCTAAATTCTTGTGTTCACACAAGAATTATTCTCTACTAATTTATATAGTAGAGAAAATCTTGAGGGACATGTAAGGTTGTTCATTTTTTACTGAGCAATTCACTTTCGAATTGGTGTATACATAGTTATATTGTATTGTCAATTACTTTGTGTAAGAGGACATTAACTATTTCTTGACTAAAACTTAGGGAGTATAATCTTTATCCTAAGAAAACTTTGGTATACACTTATATCTAACCACTGATCAAGACTATACACCTGTTTGTGAATCTTTATGAATATGTATTCATATTTTCATTGAAATTGACTATCCTATTTAACTACACATCTTATTAGTCTGATGTTAACCAATTTTTTACATAAATAATTTTCATAATTAATTTGTAAAATTGAAAATGTCAAAAAGTACATAAATTTAAAAAATATAATGTTTTTAAACTAATATAAATCATATAAAATGAAGAACATATTATAGTTAAATATATAACTTTTACGATAAAAAAATGTTGAACTATTTAACAAATATATCATTGGAAGAAACACTTCAAATAAAATAAAAAGCTTCAAAAACCAATTCTAAGTAGAAAAAAATATTAAAGATAAGGATTGCATCACTAAGGTTAAAAATTCTTATCAATAGCATCATATGTTAATAAATCTTACATGGATTGTATTAGTCAACAAAGTTTTACATTTCCCTTTCAAAATAAAGCAAAATTCGCTTATATATAATTATTCAAAAATATATTTATTTCTTTAACACATAAATGTTTTAGTATATTCTACTGTAAAACAAAAACATTACTTTTAGTATACATATTATTATTTTATATTTAATAATATATTAAATTTTAATGCGCAACACATGAGTTAACATCTAATTTTATACTTAAATTGCATGTCCTTTTTTCCCAATCCCATCATCATTCTCTTTTTCACTTTCATAAATTTCTTATCTTTACTATTATATAAATAAAGATATAGTAACATTTAGTTTCGTCAAAATTTGGAAGTCATTAACCATAAAAAACAAGTAAAAAAAAAACTATGTGAATATTTGTCTAAATTATATGGTAGATATGATTTGGATAAGAAAATTTTATAGTAGTGATAAGACTATAAACTACAACTTGTGCATGTGTGGCAAGTGCATGTAATGCAATATTATCATGGGTGACAACTTCAATGCATTAATATCACATATGGTCAACCGTGGACCAATAATTAAAAAGCATTGAAATTTTAAAAATAATTGATAAAATTGGAGAAGTTAACGACTTGATCTTCAAATTGAAAACATGATAATGTGTCGATTTAACAATTTCATTTTAAAAGATATATATATATATTTATTTTCTTTTATTTTTATCAAACGACCATCAATTAAGTTATTGTCTCATTAAAGAAAAATAAGGAAAGACATGAACTTTTACTTCTATATGTGATAGCAAAATATTCATCTATAAATAACAATGCAATGCCAAGGAGACTAAGAAAGCAAGGAAGCATTTGTGTTGTCTTCCAAATTAATTCCAATGGCTTCAAAAGATCTCACACATTTCAAAGAAGACCAATATTCACATGATGAGCAAGAAACAACTAGTGAAGAAGAAAATAAATGTAAGCAACTAATCCTCTCACTTCCTAAAGAGAATGGGTCCTGCAACGAATGTTTTTATTTTTTTGAAGGTTTTTGGATTCCAAAATCTATAATCCAAACTACAATTGGTTTTCAAAATAACTTTCAAGCTAAAGATAGTGATGTTGTTGTTGCCTCTATGCCAAAATCAGGAACCACTTGGTTGAAAGCACTTATATTTGCTATTGTTAATCGCCAACGTTTCTCTTTTGAAAATCATCCATTACTTACATTAAATTCCCATGAACTAGTGCCTCACTTTGAAGTAAATGTTTATGTTGATACCATGTTTCAACTTCCTAAAACAAACCTATCAAATATGATTGAACCAAGGATTTTTGCAACTCATATTCCTTACCCTTCATTGGCTAAGTCGGTTAAGGCTTCCAATTATAGGATAATTTATATTTGTAGGAACCCATTTGACACTTATGTGTCTTATTGGAATTTCATGAAAAAACTTATTATTCCAACAAGCTTTACCTACATTAACCATAGAGGAAGACTTTGAAAGGTATTGTAAGGGGATATGCTATTATGGTCCATTTTGGGTATTTGAAGGAGAGCAATGCTAGACCAAACAAAGTTTTATTTTTGAAATATGAAGAACTTAAGGAAGATGCAAATTTTCATGTCAAAAGAATTGGAGAGTTCTTGGGTTGTCCTTTCACTCAAGAGGAAGAAAGAAATGGTGTGATTGAAAACATTGTCGATTTATGTAGCTTTGAAAAGATGAAAGAATTAGAGACAAATAAATTTGGAACTACTGGACAAAGAGTTGAAAAAAAACATTTCTTTAGAAAGGCTGAAATTAGTGATTGGGTTAATTATCTTTCTCCTTCAATGGTAGAAAATTTATCCAAAGTCATAGAAGAAAAGTTAAGTGGTGTTGGTCTATCATTCAAAGTAAGCCCTTAATTACTAGAAAGTGATCAACTCATTATTTTTATGATGGAAAATAAAAAATATGTAAGATTCACAAATTTGGCTCAAATGTGGGACACAAATGTAGTTGCCTATCTCTTTCTCTGTTTTTTTTTTTTTAAAATAAAGAGGAGTTACATGTCTAGTCGACTATTATTTCAATTATTACCCTATAATAATTAGTTATTATATGGGAATCCTATGTCATGGGAAGTGTATGATAGTGTTTGTAAAAGTTTAAATAATGTTATCTTATGAATCTTTATGTTGAAATTATTTAATTTTCTTTTACAAATTATGTAATATATATGCAGGGATTGTGTATGCCTGAGAGGTGTTTTAAATTGCCACAATGGATGTGATTGCAATTACAATTATTTTGGTTGGGAATATTGTTGTTGAAATAATATGTATGTGATCATTGTGGCATGTTTTATTTGTTTGGCCTATAGATGAATTGTTTAATGCTTAAAATTTAACTATAAATTTTGAGAAAAATTTAGTAAATAATGTAGATGAAATAAAAAATTTCAATTTTTCTATTCTATAAGTGCATACAAAAATAGGAATCTTTGTAAATTTTTGAAATAGCTTAAAATCCTAATATATTTACAACTTTTAAACAACTTTCAAATGAGATTTAATAAAACTATAAACTTTAATATAGATTCAAGATGTAATTCGGTTTTGACTCATGACACTGAAAGATTGATGAGCAATTTTGATACTCCTTAGACTTTCATCGTCTACTCGTTATCTAGAAACCATCATCTCCAACATAGTGAACATAAAACTCAGATTTAATAAAACAGTTATTGATATTTATCAGTCATGTCGATGTGCTAAGCATGGAAAGTCCCCTCGATAAACTACAGTTGAATTTAATAAAATATTTTTTATTTGTAGGCTATACTCAAATACCTCTTCTACCCCTAACCACAATCCTATACAACAATTTAAGTCATTAAACATGAGTAATCTAATAAATTAAACTATACTTAACAAGTTATAAAAACTACATTGGTTTTATTCAATGTCCTCTACTTGAGTAATCTCTTTTGGTAACATTTGACATAAATAAGACTGTAAGTGGTGCCACATTTACTCTCGCTTACCCCTATCTCCCATCGTATATAGACGGAAAGTGCATCAATTACGAATAATCATCAACTTCACTCACACAATTAAACGCGTGCATAGAATATAAAA
The DNA here is from genome assembly GCA_037974295.1 of Cicer cuneatum. Lineage (NCBI taxonomy): Eukaryota > Viridiplantae > Streptophyta > Magnoliopsida > Fabales > Fabaceae > Cicer > Cicer cuneatum. The sequence continues at coordinate 10,955,703 of JBBPBO010000003.1, read as the reverse complement.
ATCGCATTTATCAATGGTCACCTTCGAGCTTCAAATTTATACATTAATTATTATAGCATACATTGAACTTTGCAAAACCTTATTATTTTAAGTCATGTAACAGAAATCACCTCTAAATCATGTAATAATTGAAGGTGCAAACACGAGAAGGGGGGTTGAATTGTGTTTGCCAAACTCGATTTCTTTTTGCTTTTTTGTTGATGTAAATTATTTGATGAATAAATAATTAGATTAAGCAGCAGACAATAACAACATAAGAACACATCAATTTATCCTGGTTCACCATTAACTTGGCTACATCCAGCCCCTTCATCCTTAAGGCTTTAATCCATTAATGCAAAACATTCTCAAACAGCCTGACAACCCCAGACTTTTGAGGAACGAAAACAACACCTTGACTCTACAAGTCAAGTCTTCTCCTACCAATCTGACAACCCCAGATTGAAGAAGGAATCTACACCACTATCGAATTTGATTACAAGGGTTTGGAACTCTGGAAAGTTGATTGCTGCACTGAATTTCTCTCTCGAAAATGACGCATTCAGAATTGCAAAGAGTTAGCAAGCGCTAATCCTAAAAAAAGAACAAGTTCTAGAATTCACCAGAGAAGAGAAAACTCTCAAAATTAATTATTTTATTAAAAGGTACCTTTTGTTACAGCATAGAAAGTCTTTAAATAGATAATAGAAACCCTAGTACCAAAATTAGGTAAAACAGAAAAAGCCTGAAATTAAAGGAAAAACTAAAACGGTCGTTTTGAGGCCCAAGACGAGCTCAAAACGGTTCTGGAGCCCATACATCATGGCAAAGCGATGAGTTGTATTTGTGGCGCGATTCCCTTTCCAGAAAGCTTTAATAATAGGCAATCTGACACCAGACGATCGTTTTCCGCATTTCCCGCTACGTTTGCCGCGAACCTTCCTACATCAGTCTCCTCCACCTCTAAAGAACTTGACGTCGAGTTCATACCAGGATAAAGGTCAACATCCTCATGGAACTCATAAATATCAGCCACATTAAAGGTATTGGAAATATTCATGGATTCCGGCAAGTCGATCACATAAGCGTTGTCATTGATCTTCTTGTAAGGCTCGTACTTGCGAGGCTGAAGCTTCTTGTAAGTGCCGACCGGGAACCTCTCCTTACGCAGGAACACCATCACATCATCTCCCACAACAAATACCTTGACTCTCCTGCGCTTGTCAGCAGCGACTTTGTTCTTCTGCCCCGTAGCCTCTAACATTTCCCTGACAGTCTCCTTAACGGCTTGCACATTCTTGGCCATACTTTCAGCTGCGGTACTCATCCCATGAGCCTTGGGTAGCACCACCAGATCAACCACATGCCGCTGTGGAGAAGTATAAACCAGAGAGAAAGGCGATTTTCCTGTAGCTGAGTGCATTGTGCTGTTGTAAGCAAATTCGACCTGGGGTAAGGCTAGGTTCCACTATTTCGGCTTATCCCCACAAACACTCCTAATCATATTCCCCAGCGTTCGGTTGGTGAGCTATGTCTGCCCATCAGTCTGAGGATGAGCTGTAGAACTCCTATTCAGTGCAGTACCAAGCATCCGCCATAGAGTAATCCAGAAATGACTGAGGAACTTGGTGTCTCGGTCTGAAGTGATGGACCTGGGGACTCCATGCAAACGCACAACCTCCCTGAAAAACAATTTGGCTATGTTGGATGCATCAGCGGTCTTCTTACAAGCAATAAAGTGTGACATCTTCGAAAACCTATCAACCACTACAAATACAGAATCTACTCCTCGTTGTGTATGAGGTAACCCCAATACAAAATCCATTGAAAGATCTAACCAGATATCATCAGGAACAGGTAATGGCATGTAAACACCTGTGTTCTGAGACTGACCTTTAGAAATCTGACAAGTATAGCAGTGCTTGACAATAGTACCCACGTCACGGCGCATATGATGCCTGTAATACCGCTCCTCCAGACGGGCGATGGTTTTGTCTCTCCCCAAATGACCTCCAAGACCGCCACCATGCAGATCCCGAATCAGCTTCTCCCTCAAAGAAGAACTAGGAATGCAAAGTTAATTCTCCTTAAACAGGTAGCCCTCTTTAATATGAAAATTTGCGCTGGGATGCTGATTTGTACACTTGAGCCACAACTCCTTGAACTCAGCATTAGACTCATAGTTCCTTCAGCAACTCAAAACCCACAATCTCCTGAGCTAAGGTAATCAACAAGCAAGCTCTCCTACTCAACGCATCTGCTACCTTGTTCTTGGCGCCTGATTTGTGCTGAATGATAAATGGGAATTTCTGCAGAAAACTCACCCAACGAGCATGCATCTTGTTTATCACCTTCTGACTATGGAGGAACTTCAGGGCAAAGTGGTCAGTGAACAAGATAAACTCCCTCTGGATCAAATAATGCTCCCATTGCCTCAAAGCTCGAAAGACTGCATAAAACTCCTGGTCATAAGTGCTCCACTTTTGCCTGGCGTCGCTCAGTTTTTCACTAAAGAAAGCCATCGGTCGCTTCTCTTGTGAAAGTACAGCACCTACCCCTACTCCACTGGCGTCACACTCCACCTAGAATATCTTGTCGAAGTCAGGTAAAACGAGAACTGGTGTTGTGCAAAGCTTCTCCTTGATCATCGCAAAGCTCTGCTCTTGTTCAGGTCCCCACTGGAACTTTCCTTTCTTCAGACACTCGGTGATAAGTGCAATAATGGTGCTGAAGTCGCGCACAAACCTCCTATAGAAAGTAGCCAGACCATGGAAACTGCGTACTTCCGTCACAGACTTAGGTGCAGGCCAGTTTCTGATAGCACTCACCTTCTCTTCGTCCACCTGAATCCCATCTTCACCGACAACAAAACCCAAAAACAACAGCTTGTTGGTACAGAAGGTGCACTTCTTCAAGTTGATGTATAACTGGTTCTCGTGCAAGACCTGTAGCACTTGCTTCAAATGCCCTAGATGATCCTCCTTGGTTTTGCTATAAATCAAAATATCATCAAAGTAAACCACCACAAAAGAGCCAGTAAAAGGATGAAGAACCTGATTCATTAGCCTCATGAAAGTACTGGGGGCGTTGGATAACCCGAAAGGCATGACCAACCACTCGTAAAGGCCATCCTTGCTCTTGAAGGTCGTCTTCCATTCATCTTTGGGTCTAATTCGGATATGATGATAACCACTTCGTAAATCTATCTTCGAAAACAACTTGGACCCTGATAACTCATCAAGCATGTCCTCTAGATGAGGAATGGGAAATCTGTACTTGATCGTTATCTTGTTGATGGTTCTGCTATCAACGCACATCCGCCATTGATTTTTCTTCTTAGGCACCAAAAGCACTGGAACTGCACATGGGCTCATACTCTCTCTAATGAACCATTTCTTCAGTAAATCCTCAATCTGCTCCCGCAATATCTCGTTCTCCTTGGGACTCATGCGGTAATGAGGCAGGATCGACAGGCTGGAACCTGGAATTAAATCAATCTGATGCTGAATATCTCGCATAGGAGGCAAGTCGTTGGGTAGCTCATCCGAGATCAACTCCTCAAAATCCGTCAAGATTTCCCGTACCTCTTTTGGTAGTCCATGCTTCTCTTTCACACCACTCAGCAAACCCTTGACCACCACTGAGCAAAACCACTTAGTTTCCTTGAAGGCTTCTGTCAAATCATGCTCATCTTGCGTCATAACAAGAAAACTGGACTTCTCCTTCCCTGTTCGTTTATTAAAACCAGAAACCGGGGTCATAGCTATCTTGTGCATTCCCCAGGTGAACATCATCACATTATATTTGCCTCTATACGTGATATCATTATCATACTGCCAAGGTCGCCCTAGTAGGACATGACACACATCCATATTCAGAACATCACACACTACTTCTGCCTTGTAATGTTTCCCGATGGAAATAGGCACCTTGCAAGTCTGCGTCACTTTGACATGCGAACTCTTACTCACCCAGCCCAAAGCATAAGGCTTGGCATGCGGTTCTGTTGGTAACTCCAGGTATTCCACCAGCTTCTGGGAGACCAAGTTCTCTGTACTCCCATTATCCATGATCAGATTACACAACTTATTCTTAATAGATTAGTATGTTCTAAAAAGATTCTTTCTTTGCCCCTCCTCCTTTGAAGACAACAAGACTCTCTGCAGCACAAAATTCACCGCTTCTTCAGCTTCTTCTTCAGCAAACTCAACACCGTCATACTCGTTGCTATCTTCATCTTTCTTAGACTCCTCATTCAAGACTACAGTCGTTCTCCTGGAAGGACAACCATTCGACTTGTTACCCTGCCCACCGCAACGAAAACACTTATCTCCCGTCGGTTTCGTGTATGGGTTGGCTAACTTTTGGTTCGCTCTCTTGTTGGGCGCAGCACTACTAGTTCCACCAGTTTCTTTTGCCGAGGAGTTAGAATCCTTAGCAGCAAAGCTTTTATCCTTGTCACCAGCAACTTCAGAATTACCTTGTGGAGTGAATCTGCGAAAAGATGAGAAATTTTTGGGGGATTTCTCCATCAGTTCCGCTTTCAAGGCTAGCGTAAAGGCCTCTGTCACAGTCCAGACAGTCTGCAGACCCATCTTCTCCTGTATCGACCCCTTCAAGCCATTAATATAGCGAGTCACCTTCTGACCCTCAGTTTCCCCTAGTTCATTGTGTTCTGAGAAATGCAGGAACTCTGTTGTATACTCGGTCACGCTCCTTCTACCCTGAACGCAATCTATATACATCTTGTACAGAATCTGCTCATAATCTTCAGGCAAGAAACGCTCCAGCATCAACAGTTTCATTCGCCTCCACGTTCTGATTGGCACTTTCCTCTGGTGTTGCCTCTGAACAACAAGCTTATCCCACCACACAGCAGCGGTGCTCTTCAATCAAATTGCCACCATCTTCACCTGCTTGTTTTCCGGCACACTCATCACGTCGAAAAACTGATCAACGTCAATCTACCAATCCATAAACTCTTCAACCCCCATAGTTCCATAGAACAACGGGATATGAGCCTTGACTCTATAGTCGTTGCGATTCTGTTGATTATCGTGACCCTGATTCTTCTCTAGGATCTCTTCTTCAGAACTAGAGTCCGATTCAACACGAGCCTGCAAGCCTCCATGTGGATGCCTGGGCGGTTCGTCTCTCCTGCCTCTGTCCCTCCTATCGTTAATGGCGTTCACTCGACCTGTCAAAATTGCCATCTACGTAGTCATCTGCGTAGTCAAAGCAGTAAGGGCCGCGATAAAAGCCGCATTGATACCCTTGATGTCTGTTCTTGTGACTGGTTGATCTCCCATGGCTGTTCAAGATACGAAAAGAAATAGGAGAAAGCCTACTCTGATACCACCTGACGTAGTCGGAATCGCAAAGGGTTAGCAAGAGCTAATCCTAAAAAAAAGAAAAAGTTCTGGAATCCACCAGAGAAGAGAAAACTCTCAAAATTAATTATTTTGTTAAAAGATACCTTTTGTTACAGAATAGAAAGTCTTTAAATAGATAATAGAAACCCTAGTACCAAAATTAGTTAAAAACAGAAAAAGCCTGAAATTAAAGGAAAAACTAAAACGGCCGTTTTGAGGCGCGATTCCTTTCCGGAAAGGTATAATAATAGGCAATCTGACATCGGACGATCGTTTTCCGCATTTCCCGCTGTGTTTGCCCGCAAAGCCATTTCTTCCTTGATTATTTCCACGAACCTTCCTACATCAGAAAACACTTAGAAAATATTGTTTTTGCACTCAAGTGATTCTCTCTTTTGAACTCTTGGATTATGCTGAATATGGAGCTTGAGTTCTTGTATTTTTTATGCTTAATGCTGCTGTCTGAAGCCTCTTTTTATAGCTGCAAATAGGGCTTTGTCCAAGCTTAAATTCGAGATAAATCTTGCTCAGATTTCCTTTGAAAATTCTGTTGGCCAATCCTGTTTCACTTAATTTAAAACCGTATCTTTTTAGCTTTAGATTGCACTTGAAAATTCTGTTGACCAATCTTGTTTCACTTAATTTAAAACCGTATCTTTTTAGCTTCAGATTGCACTTCAAAATTCTGTTGACCAATCTTGTTTCTCTTAATTTAAAACCATATCTTTTTAGCTTCAGATTGCATTCGAATTTCCTTCAAGTCTTCAGTGATTTTTGAATCAAATCCCCTTAATATGATCAAATTTCTATCAAAATTCAATCAAGTCTTCTTCGAATTTTAATCAAGTCTTCACTGATTTGCATCATGATTTAAATTCGGGACCGTATGATCTTCTGATCTCGACCAACTCTAGACCATGCGATCTAATTTGTACCATTATGTGATCTTCTGATCTGGACCATTGATCTTCTAATCTGGACCATTGATCTTTTGATCTGGACCATTGATCTTCTGATCTGGACCATTGATCTTCTGATCTGGACCATTGATCTTCTGATCTGGACCATTTATTTTCTGATCTAGACCATTGATCTTCCAATCTGGACCATTGATCCTCTGATCTGGACCATTTATCTTCTGATCTGGACCAAGTCTGGACTAAGTCTTATGTTTTAGACCATGCTATCTTCTGGTCTGGACCAAGTCTGACTTACGTTACCTTCTGGTCTAGACCAAGTCTTCCTCTGACAAGCTTCCTTCTGGTCTGGTCCGGTCTAAGTCTCCTTTTGGACTCTGCTTCCTTCTAATCTGGACCAAGAAAAATATCCTCTGATGATGTTATTTTTGCTTCCCTTTGATGATATCCTGTAATTGATGATATCCTCTGATGTTTGCCTTTGATGACATCCTCTGGTATTCTCTGGAGGTATCTTCTGGTACCCTTTGGTGACATCCTCTGGTATCTTCTGGATGTTTCCTCTGGTATCCTCTGGATGTTTCCTCTGGCCGAAACTTCTGGTGGCATTTTTATCTTCTGGTGGTGTCATCCTTTGATTTTGCACAACCTCTGATTTTTTTTAAGTCAAAATACGATTTACATAAAATACTTTAACGTCAAAACTTTAATTGAAAGAACCAACTTGGTTCCAACAAAATGCATTCTTACGTACATCGCACTATAGTAACCATATAATATTAAAAAAGGAAAAACAAAAGATTATCAGAAAAGATTTTACCCAAACAACTGCAAGTTCACGTTTTCAATAGACATACATTAACTTTGACAATTTAATTAAAATATCAAATGATATCTGATTTGAGTAAAAGATCATTCGTTGGAAAGCTTAAGATATCTAGTTTATAAATATAATTTTTATTTTACATGATAAGTATTCAATTAGTATATTTTAACAAAATAATGTATATAGGTACAAAAATAGAACAAAAGAAAATTTTCAACTTGTAACTGGATTTTATCTATCAATTTTAAATGAAATTTAGTGAAACCAGACCCAATTTCAAAGGTAAACAAGTCTAATTTCTAATGAGACATAAATCAACTCCAAACAGTATTTATAGAGAAAGTTATGAACAAAATAGCAAAAGTATATTGATACGGGGTCAGGGACATAGTTAGGTGCAGCCTAATATAGTCTCATGCGGTTGTTGCGCCCACTATGTCGTGACATAGAGATGCGGGTTTCTTTTTCTGTAATTACAATCACACCATAATTATAATTTAATGTGGTTATAGATACTCCAAAATATTGCGGCCACATCACATAATATGATATGCAATTTGAAACCTTCGGTCCAAAATAGAAGGTTAAGTATGTGTGAAACATTTAAAGGTGTTCAATATTAGCCTTTTAGCTAAATGAAGATGGTGCCTATTAGTTGGTAGTCCCTCCCTCAAGAAGGAAGATTTAGAAGAAAATAAGAAAGAATGGTGATTAGTTATCCAAATTTGTGTAGCCTATGCAAATCATCTTCCATATCCTTGTTGTGGAAGGATATTTTTAGAGTGGGTAAGTGTCAGAGTTTAGATGATGACTGGTTAGAGACATGAGTTTTTAAAAGTAATGGTGCTAACGTGTTCGGTTGACTTATTCAACAAGCTCATCTAAACTAACTCAATCCATATTTTATCCAAATCTATTCAAGTGCGAGTCCTATCCAAATCAATGTATTCAAACTCAAAGTGGTTTGGTTAAAGTAATTTTTATTTATTTTCTACCCATGAATATAAATTTTGTGAATATAAATTAAGCATATTTTTGGTAATGAGGTTACAACTTCCAAACATGCGGAAAATGTGAAGCTACTAGTTGTAGCATTTGCACAAACATGAATTGTTGCCGTGATATTTAACCTTTCCAAACACACTATAAGACTTTTATGTAATGATATAAAAGTGTTTCAATTAAATTTAAGTGTAAAAATTTTAAATTGTGGAATTTGGTGTAAGTGTAGAATTTCTCATCAATGAGAAAATCATATTATTATATATTTTTTAGATTTTTTTTACAATTATGTCTCTCGTACTTGTAGAGTCGACTCAAGAGTAACGCTCTCGAAGCTACCGTTTTAGGTCTCTATGAAAAATAATTATTTTATGTAATAAAAGGACTTCAAAGTATATTTTTTATTTAATAGAATTGTCTCATATTCTAAATTTAGTATTGTCTCAATAAATATTCAATCAATTGATTTCATTGTCAATAGAAAAATATATTATATGACATTTAATTGAATCCACTATCCAACTCAAATTAACTCACTCGTCATGCCGGATGTTCTATTCATTCCAAATCAATAGAATTTGATTGAATCGATTAATAGAGTTAACGAAAATTACCCCACAAATACTCCCTACTTATAAAAATGAATCATGTTTCCTTTTGGCATGCTACTTAATTGTTTTGGACCACTTGCACTTTGGTTGTGCTTCCCTAGGCTATACATATCTCGTTGTTGTAAAAGGATAACAAAATGTCATATACGTGGCTATGGGAGGATGATGTCTTGATGTGAAAAATGCGCAAGAATGCAATTTTCAATTTTACATCAATTAATAAAAATATCAAGTTAATATCAATAATAATGACAGTAATGAAGAAAAAACTTATAAATACCATATCTCAAATTTTAACGTTGTAAACCCTTAAAATTAAGGGTAAAATTAATTGCAGGTCGTCTAAATCAATGAAATAACTCTACTAGATAAAATAATGAGTGTAATTATTAGTTTTCTCGGTAACATTAGGAAACAACAATCATCACTTAATACTGTAAATTAAACAAAACATTATACCTCCACAAAAGTAGGTATAGGAAAAAAAACTCAAAGAAAAGAGAAAACTATTAATAAAATATAAGAATACATCGCGTAGTCCTTTAAAAGATAATTTTTTTACTAAAATGACATTCATTGTGAGATGAAGTGAGTAAATAAGTATGACTCTCAATTGGGTAATGTTAAGAGTTTAATGGATGCGTATTGTCAACGTAAAATAGTTTTTATTGACATTCAATAAGAGTTATCCATTTTAGTATGTCTAACTATAAAAGTGGAATGCAATAATATGTTGTAACAGAATACATGAATCTTATTAAATGTCATTGTAAAAATTGTTTTACATAGATACTGCACATCCCATTTTCTCTAAAGTTATTTTCTTTTTAGTTGTTCTTGTGGATGTGTTTTTGTTGTGTTGTTGTTTGTTTTGACAGACTTTGACATATTTTTTGCCAGTTACTTTTAACTATAAAGAAAATTAGTAAAGATTTAGTGTGAATAATTTTACATGAACAATTAATAAAAATTATTGATTTTGTAATTTTATCATACAATTGTAATTGTTATTATAAAATAACTATTTAACTAATGACTTTTGTTGGTTGTGAATGTAAAACTATTTGTATTTGCAGTGCATATTGATTAAACTCTTAACTTTATTATGAGTTTAATGATTCTGCATTTTCAACGTAAATTTGTTTTACACTCACAATCAATGAGAGTCACTTATTTTTCCATATCATACAATTAAAGTAGGGTGTAGTAGATTGATATGACAGAATACATGAATATCATTATATGTCAATATAAAATTATCTATCATAAATATTAAAACATAGTTCAGGATTCTATCAGCGACAAGTTATCTATATCTAGCCACATATTCCAAAATTTGTCAACTCACAAAAATTTTAATGTGGCACCTTCCAACTCACACTATTTCTTTCATGTTTTTCTTTCATTATATTTTGTTTCACCAATATGTAATGTAAAGCAAACCCTTTCACTTGCCTATTCAAATACACTTATTTCATATATTTAGCAACTTTAACTCTAATCAAGACACTTAAAGAACAATTCACTCATTATCTTCTATGCACTTTATTACACATAAATATCCATCCATTGATTTTCAACTACTCTCTTGCATTTAGTTCAAATCACTTATCAATAGATAAAGACATTATGAAATACAACAAAGACATACCCATTTCTGTAACACCCCAATTTCTTATTATTATATTTTAAAATATAATGCACAACTATTATTATCCGTATGTTGACATGTGCGATAATTTCCTTCGTGTTTGTCCTATGTGTTCGCCCTGATTATTTATTTAAATTATTAATATTAATAATATTCAATTTTGTTTTAATATATATATATAAAAAAGAAAATAAGAAGTAAACGTGTGTGTTGCTACATTAGTCTATTAACTTAAGCATTAGTAGCGTGGGTTTATGATTGTAGTAATAATAACAATAATAATGATAATAATAATAATATTAATAATAATAATAAGGGTCATGGGCTAAGTGTATAGATCTGATAATAAGCCTAATAATATACCAAATACCACTAGTACGTATAGATAGGTATATAAGTGAATAAAGGAGGCTGTCGTGCATTCCGTGTCCCTGTTTCCCTGTTCTATTAAGAAGAAAAAAATTGAATTGACTACTGCCTTGTTGCATCCAGCCGCAACTCTTAATATCAAAATCATACATTGATTTCAAAGACTAGGCTGTTAGAAACGGTGATTGGCGAAGACGCGACACATTACATCAACGGATCAGCTTCGTTGAGAAAAATCTTTAGCCAAGGTAAGGGGTGAGATGAGGTTCGATATTATGAGTATAAAATGACATGAGATGAACGGGAATACTGAAATTCTCAGATATTCATCTGAAGCTTACTACGTATGGTCGAGCCTTATTGAGTGATAATAACTAATTAATAATATATGGATGGTAATAGGGAGGACTAAAATATATTTTAGACACCTATAGAATTGTTGTGAGCTTATGTATATCAAGATTTCATACTGTCTAGTTTTATGAACCTTATGCTGATTGTTATTGTATGAATGATATGTACTTGAGTGTTCTTGTAACTTGATTGAAATTATGATATTACTTGAATGTCCCACCTGTTTGATTTCTTATTATGTGATTGGATTGTGTATTGTGAGTAGTGTAGACCAAATATTGGGGCTTTATTGTTATTGACTAATATATATATATATATGTATATATATATATATGTATATATATATATATATATGTATATATATGTATATATATATATATGTATATGTATATATAATGATGAATATTGTGAAGTACAACTGAAAATTATTGAGTTATGATAATCCAGTACGTTTGAAATAGATGTTGTAGTTTTGGAGTGAGGATTATTTTGTCATCATATAGGGAGGGTTTGACAAACCTAGTGATTCGGGGAAGTACAACTGAATGAGCCTGATCTTGGAAGGCTACAGTCAAACCGTAAGGTAAGACAGATAGACCTTGGGGGTACATCTAGTTGGGAATTCCTAAGTGGATTAGTGGGTTATTCCCTAAGGCCGGGAGCTACCGTGAAAAACAAGAGTACCCCGACCGTCGCGTATATGTGTCTCGGGTTGAGTTGAGGGGATCTATGAGAACTTGGCCATTCATGAATTGTCCGTCCACTCTTGTAGTGGCATAGTATCAGGCCTCCTAACCAAGTACTTCAGAGTAGAATGGTACCAAGTGATGAAGAAGTATAGAGTATAGGACATGCATAACATTTTCTCCCTGTGACTGTTTTATTTTGATTGAATTAGATTAACCTTGATATTATGTTCTGGAATGTTTCTCAGGTTTGTGTTAATTTGATTACTTACGTGTTCTTCTCGTTTACATTATACTAGTACATAATTTCGATACTCACGCCTCATTGTTTGTGTTTGGCGTTTGCGATGGACGCAGACGAGCTGCAAGCTGTAGGTGAAGAATAATACTCTCAGAGTGTAGGAAGTCGTCTCATCTTGAAGACTTTTATCATCTTCCTTCTATTAATTTCATATTTGAACATCTGTAATTTTGGGAAATTTTTCTCTGATAGTGACATCGGGTTGGGACTACATTTTTAATTATCAGTAACTTATGTATGTGTGCTTCAAAAAGAATTTAATTTGATCACTGTTATGACCAATGAATTGTTAAGCTGATGGAAACTTTGGATTAATATGACTTGTCCATGATTAAGTGATACTTTTGCCTTAAAGAAATCGTTCAAAAGTTTTATTTATTTATTTATTTATATTCTATTATTTTAAAATTAAAATTTGAAAGAAAAAAAAATTTAAATAAATTTGGGATTTAGGGTGTCACAATTTCAACGTGTGGCACATTCTTAGTCCACAAATGTTTCAATAACATTTTTTCTCTATTGTCATTATTGTTGAATACCATATATAGGAGGCGAGTATTTTTCCTAAGCTATTGAAGGTGTCTTTATCTAAACAAAATAAAGATGAAGAATACTAAAGATGTTTTTATGGAAATGAATAAACCTAACAATTTCACTAACTTCTAACTTTTAACCATTTCAATATTTGAAATTTCCTATGTTTTAAACATCAACAAATGCTTCTTGCCTATAGTTTTTGGTAACCCACTGTTGATATTTATTGACCATGTAAAATAATTATATAAAAATTTCGTTTCATATTCTAATTATTTAGATAAAACAATAGTTAAAGTAATGAAAATTGTTTCATATCCAAAAGACTAGATATTGTTGAAAGTGGTACTCAATTAAGAAGACTTAGGAAGGATACTTACAAGTCAATCTAACTTGGGGCTGTTAGTTTTCAGTTATTAAGTTGTAACTACTTTTTGTAACAAAACTTGTATATAAGTAGTTGGGCAGCAACTAGAAAAGTGAGTGAATTTTTAGTTTTGCACAAAAAAACAGAAACTGAAAGAAAACAGAGCATTTTGTACATTGTAATCATTTCATTTCATATAGTGATAATTCGAAGTCGGATCCAGTCCCCCAAACGTAGGAGTTTTATCTCTGAACTGGATTATCAATTTTGTGTGTTCATTTTAGCAAGATTCAATTCTGTTTAGATTAAAAGAAACAAAACCAGAAAACGGAGAACGATAACCAAGTACTTCAGAGTAAAATGGTACCAAGTGCTTCAGAGTAGAATGGTACCAAGTGATGAAGAAGTATAGAGTATAGGATATACATAACATTTTCTCTTTGTGACTGTTTTATTGTGATTGAATTAGTTTAACCTTGATATTATGTTCTGGAATGTTTCTCAGGTTTATGTTAATTTGATTACTTACGTGTTCTTCTCGTTTACATTATACTATTACATAATTTGGATACTCACCCCTCGTTGTTTGTGTTTGGCGTTTGCGATGGATGCAGACGAGCTGCAAGCTGCAGGTGAAGACTAATACTCTCAGAGTGTAGGAAGTCGTCTCATCTTGAAGACTTTTATGATCTTCAATCAGTTAATTTCATATTTGAACATATGTAATTTTGGGAAATTTTGCTCTGATAGTGACATCGGGTTGGGACTACATTTTTAATTATCAGTAACTTATGTATGTGTGCTTCAAAAAGAATTTAATTTGATCACTGTTATGACCAACGAATTGTTAAGCTGATGGAAACTTTGGATTAATATGACTTGTCCATGATTAAGTGATACTTTTGCCTTAAAGAAATCGTTCAAAAGTTTTATTTATTTATTTATTTATATTCTATTATTTTTAAATTAAAATTTGAAAGAAAAAAAAATTTAAATAAATTTGGGTTTTAGGGTGTCACAATTTCAACGTGTGGCACATTCTTAGTCCACAAATGTTTCAATAACATTTTTTCTCTATTGTCATTATTGTTGAATACCATATATAGGAGGCGAGTATTTTTCCTAAGCTATTGAAGGTGTCTTTATCTAAACAAAATAAAGATGAAGAATACTAAAGATGTTTT
>JBBPBO010000003.1:10763958-10940736 GCA_037974295.1 Cicer cuneatum | reverse complement strand
TTTAGGGTGTCACAATTTCAACGTGTGGCACATTCTTAGTCCACAAATGTTTCAATAACATTTTTTCTCTATTGTCATTATTGTTGAATACCATATATAGGAGGCGAGTATTTTTCCTAAGCTATTGAAGGTGTCTTTATCTAAACAAAATAAAGATGAAGAATACTAAAGATGTTTTCATGGAAATGAATAAACCTAACAATTTCACTAACTTCTAACTTTTAACCATTTCAATATTTGAAATTTCCTATGTTTTAAACATCAACAAATGCTTCTTGCCTATAGTTTTTGGTAACCCATTGTTGATATTTATTGACCATGTAAAATAATTATATAAAAATTTCGTTTCATATTCTAATTATTTAGATAAAACAATAGTTAAAGTAATGAAAATTGTTTCATATCCAAAAGACTAGATATTGTTGAAAGTGGTACTCAATTAAGAAGACTTAGGAAGGTTACTTACAAGTCAATCTAACTTGGGGCTGTTAGTTTTCAGTTATTAAGTTGTAACTACTTTTTGTAACAAAACTTGTATATAAGTAGTTGGGCAGCAACTAGAAAAGTGAGTGAATTTTTAGTTTTGCACAAAAAAACAGAAACTGAAAGAAAACAGAGCATTTTGTACATTGTAATCATTTCATTTCATATAGTGATAATTCGAAGTCGGATCCAGTCCCCCAAACGTAGGAGTTTTATCTCTGAACTGGATTATCAATTTTGTGTGTTCATTTTAGCAAGATTCAATTCTGTTTAGATTAAAAGAAACAAAACCAGAAAACGGAGAACGATAACCAAGTACTTCAGAGTAAAATGGTACCAAGTGCTTCAGAGTAGAATGGTACCAAGTGATGAAGAAGTATAGAGTATAGGATATACATAACATTTTCTCTTTGTGACTGTTTTATTGTGATTGAATTAGTTTAACCTTGATATTATGTTCTGGAATGTTTCTCAGGTTTATGTTAATTTGATTACTTACGTGTTCTTCTCGTTTACATTATACTATTACATAATTTGGATACTCACCCCTCGTTGTTTGTGTTTGGCGTTTGCGATGGATGCAGACGAGCTGCAAGCTGCAGGTGAAGACTAATACTCTCAGAGTGTAGGAAGTCGTCTCATCTTGAAGACTTTTATGATCTTCAATCAGTTAATTTCATATTTGAACATATGTAATTTTGGGAAATTTTGCTCTGATAGTGACATCGGGTTGGGACTACATTTTTAATTATCAGTAACTTATGTATGTGCGCTTCAAAAAGAATTTAATTTGATCACTGTTATGACCGTTGAATTGTTAAGCTGATGGAAACTTTGGATTAATATGACTTGTCCATGATTAAGTGATACTTTTGCCTTAAAGAAATTGTTTAAAAGTTTTATTTATTTATTTATTTATTTATTTATATTCTATTATTTTAAAATTAAAATTTGAAAGAAAAAAAATTTAAATAAATTTGGAATTTAGGGTGTCACAATTTCAACGTATGGCACATTCTTAGACCACAAATGTTTCAATAACATTATTTCTCTATTGTCATTATTATTGAATACCATATATAAGAGGCGAGTATTTTTCCAAAGCTATTGAATGTGTCTTTATCTAAACAAAATAAAGATGAAGAATACTAAAGATATTTGTTTGGAAATGAATAAACCTAACAATTTCACTAACCTCTAAGTTTTAACCATTTCAATATTTGAATTTTCCTATGTTTTAAACATCAACAAATGCTTATTGCCTATAATTTTTGGTAACCCACTGTTGATATTTATTGACCATGAAAAATAATTATATAAAAATCTCATTTCATATTCTAATTATTTAGATAAAACAATAGTTAAAGTAATGAAAATTGTTCCATATCCAAAAGACTAGATATTGTTGAAAGTGATACTCAATTAAGAAGACTTATGAAGGTTACTTACAAGTCAATCTAACTTGGGGCTGTTAGTTTTCAATTAATAAGTTGTAACTACTTTTTGTAACAAAACTTGTGTATAAATAGTTGGGCTGCAACTAGAAAAGTGAGTGAATTTTTAGTTTTGCACAAAAAAACCGAAAACTAAAAAAAACAGAGCATTTTGTACATTGTAATAATTTCATCTCATATAGTGATAATTCGAAGTCGGATCCAGTCCCCTAGACGTAGGAGTTTTATCTCTGAACTGGGTTAACAATTGTGTGTGTTTATTTTAGCAAGATTCAATTCTGTTTAGATTAAAAGAAACAAAAACCAGAAAACGGAGAACGATAAACGATCTTCATTTTCAAACTGATCAATCTCCAGTTTTTAATTCAATCAATCTCCGTTGCGAAACCCATTGATCTTTGGTTTTTTACAAAAACTGGTATTAGAGCCTGGTTTTGATTCAAGAAAGATGGCATCAACAAAGTATGTACTTGAGAAATTCGATGGAAAAAATGATTTTGGGTTATGGCGTCTCAAGATGAAAGTGTTCCTGGTTCATCAGATTTGGCAGAAGCACTGGGAGGAGAAAAGACATGGCATCCACGTTTGAAGACAAGGAAAAGAAGGATAACATGAACAAGGCTCATAGTGCTTTAATCTTGAGTCTTGGAGACAAAGTTCTAAGGGAAATGTCAAAGGAAACCTTGGCAGCAGGTATTTGGCTTAAATTGGAATCTTTATACATGACTAAATCACTCGCAAACCGTTTATACTTAAAACAAAGGTATATACTTTCAAGTTGCAACCTGGGAGGTCAATTGAAGATCATATAGATGAGTTTAATAAGATTATGTTAAATCTTGAAAATATTGATGTAAAATTGGATGGTGAAGATCAGGCCCTGTTGTTGATAAATTCATTACCAAGCTCTCTTGAAAATCAATGTGATACGCTTCTTTATGGTAGAGATTCTTTGTCATTAGAAGAAGTACAAGCTGCACTAATATCAAAAGAATTAAAGAGAAAGTCATATGGGAAAGAAGAAGGTAGTGGTGAGGGTCTGTTTGTCAAGGCCAAAACAGGGAAGAAGAATCAAAAACAGAAGAATAAATTCAAGAAGAAAGAAAAGGATCCTTTAGTCCAGACTGTTGGAACCAAGTTGGTTCTTACACTCAAAGTTTTGATGTTAACAAAAGTATTTTATGAGAATAATATATTTGACTTCGAAAAGAAAGCAAAAATTAGAGGATGACGTCACCAAAGGATACCACCAGAGGATGACATCACCAGAGGATGCCTCCAGAAGTAACAACAAGAAGATGTCACCAGAGGATATCACCAAAGGATACCTTAAGAAGATAGAACCAGAAGATGTCACCAGAGGATACCATAGGATACCTCCAGAAGATACAGCCAAAAGATGTCACCAGAGGATATCATCTGAAGCAAAAATCAGAGAATATCATCAGATGCAAGAATTAGATGACATCATGAAAGGATACCATCCGAGCCAAACATCAGAAGAAGACACGGTCCAGATAAGAAGGAAACATGGTCAAGATCAGGAGAAGACATGGTCTAGATCAGAAGGAAACATGTTCCAGAAGAAGACACGGTCCAGATTCGAAGAAGACATTGGTCCAAATTCATAGAAGACTTGATTCAAATTTGTAGAATATTTGATTCAAAATTCAAAGAAGACTTGATGGAAATTTGAAGGAGATATGATTTAAGTCTGAAGAGGATTAAATTTCAATTTGAAGAAGATTTGGTTCAAAATTAAAAAGAAACAAAATCGGGTTGAAGAATTTTCAAAAGGAATATGAGCAAGATACAATTCGAAATTAAGCTTGGATCAAGTAGAAGCCCATATCTCAACTGTAAATAGAGGCTTCAGGTAGTAGAAGAAATCATCGAAAAACACAAGAACTCGAGCTTAAACTTCAAAGTCATCCGAGAGTTCAAAAGAGAGAAACACTTGTGCAAAGAGAGAAATATTTCTAAGTGTTAGAGTGTGAGAGTCACTGTTACAATCAGCTTTCCAGAAACAACTTAGCAAGTTCCAAACTTTGTATCAAACCCGATAGTGGTGTAAGTTCCTTCTTCAATCTGGGGTTGTAAGATTGGTAGGAGAAGACTTGGCTTGTAGGGTCCAGGTGTTGCTGTTCCTCAAAATTCTGGGTTGTCAGGCTATTTGGGGAGACTGGCTTGGAGGGTCAGGTGCTGTATAATTCAAAGTGTTTGAATTAGTGGATTAAAGCCTTTGGAATGAAGGGACTAGATGTAGCCAAGTTAATGGTGAACCAGGATAAATCTATGTGTCCAAATACTTATGCTTTTATCAAACCCGATAGTGGTGTAAGTTCCTTCTTCAATCTGGGGTTGTGAGATTGGTAGGAGAAGACTTGGCTTGTAGGGTCCAGGTGTTGCTGTTCCTCAAAATTCTGGGTTGTCAGGCTATTTGGGGAGACTGGCTTGGAGGGTCAGGTGCTGTATAATTCAAAGTGTTTGAATTAGTGGATTAAAGCCTTTGGAGTGAAGGGACTAGATGTAGCCAAGTTAATGGTGAACCAGGATAAATCTATGTGTCCAAATACTTATGCTTTTATTATCTGCTGCTGCTGAGTCTGATTGCTTCTTCTTCGAATTAATTTATATCAACATTCATCAAATCAACAAAAAGAATTGAACTTTGGGAAATACAATTCAACCCCCTTTCTTGTGTTTGCACTTTCAATTGGCATCGGAGCTCGGTCTCAAGGCTGAGCACTTTACAGTGTTTGAGAAAAGATCCAAGGGTTCAACATGTTTGGATTCAGCGAAGAAGCTGCCGGAGGAAACATCAACATACCACTTCTGTTTGATGGAGAACGTTTAGATTATTGGAATGACAGGCTGAGAATTTTTTTTATTTCACAAGATCGTCAACTTTGGGACTTGGTGGAAGACGGTTATACTGCTCAAGAGAACATTTTGATTATTGGAAAGACAGGCTGAGAAGTTTTTTTATTTCACAAGATCGTCAACTTTGGGACTTGGTGGAAGACGGTTATACTGCTCAAGAGGATACTGATGGTGTTGAAATTCCAAGAAAGGACATGAATGCTGATCAGAAGAAGATGTACAAGATGCATCATAAATCCAGAACGTTCATGATAAATGCAGTCACCTTCAAGGAATTTGACAAGTGCACCAACAAAGAGACAGCAAATAGTATCTATGATAGTCTGACTCTAACCTATGAAGGAAGCAAGCAAGTTCAAGAAGAGAAGGCCAACATCCTAGTCAAAAAGTATGAGCTGTTCAAGATGGAAGAAAATGAAGACATTGAAACCATGGTTTCCAAATTCCAGACTCTGGTCTTAAGATTAAAGGTACTCAAGAAGAGTTACACTACTGCTGATCACGTGAAGAAAATTCTTAGGAGCCTGCCAACCAAATGGAGACCAAAGATTGCAGCCATTATGGAAGCAAAGGATCTAAATACTCTAAAGCTGGAAGAATTAATCAGCTCCCTCAAATCACATGAAATTGAGCTTGAAGAAGATGAGCCCAAGAAGAAGAACAAAACCCTAGCCTTGAAATCTAAGCAGAAGAAGGTTATAAAAGCAATTGCAAAATCAGAAGATAATGATTCAGATGATCAGAATCTGAACCAAAGGAAGAAGAGATTGCTTTCATAACCAGAAAGGTTCTAACGATGTGGCACAACAGAAAGAAGAAATATCCCCAAAGATATTCCAAGCAGTCCAACAGAGGAAAGGATGAATATGACAAGAAAAGTATCATCTGCTATGGATGCAATGAACCTGGACATATGAAGTCAGAATGTCCAAACATGGAGAAAGGGAAACACCAGAAGAAAGATTCCAGACCCAAGAAGAAGAATCTAATGGCTACATGGGATGATTCTGATGAATCTTCTTATGATGATGAAGCAGAATTGGCTATGATGGCTCACACCAACTTTGCCTCTGGATCCAACACAGATTCTGACTCTGGAAGTGAATCAGAAGATGAAGAAAAAGAGGTATTTTCTGAATTCACCTGATCTGATTTAATTACTGCAATGAATGATATTTTAAATGTTAATAACAAATTGTATTTAAAACTGAAAACACTTAGGAAAGAAAATAAAATTCTAACCAAAGAATTTAATGTTTTAAAGAATCAAAGTGCAGAATGTAAAATAGAAAATGCAGCTCTTAAAACTAATATTGTTGAACTTAAGGCTGAAAATCTAACTCTAAAAAGTAATCATTGTTCAACATCAAGTGAAAATACTACTTGTAATTCTGATATGCATGAACAAGTATTTCAAGACTTTATTGCTAATGGTATGCAAAGAAGCAAATATGCTTCTATGATTTATGGAGTTAGTAACAACGGTAAAAGAGGTATAGGATTTGAAGAATCTATAACTGAAACTAAACCTATTTCCTCTGATGTTTTGTGTATTGTTTGTACTAATAAAGGTCATTCCAAATTGTCTTGTCCCATGATAAAAACAAGGAAAGACAAGAAACCTTTCAAGACTAACAAACTAGGACCCAACCAGATTTGGATACGTGATAACAAAATTATCTTTGTTGTAGATGTTCTCAACAATCAAGTTACAACATCAATCATGGTACCTGGATAGTGGATGCTCGCGACATATGACAGGAGAAAAGTCTATATTCCAAAAAATAACCTTGAGCAAAGGAGGCACAGTGACTTTTGGAGGAAAGCAAAAAGGCCAGATCATTGGTCAAGGCATAGTTGGTAATGGTAGTTCCCTTTCTATTAAAGATGTCTTATTAGTTAAAGGTCTTAAGCATAACTTATTAAGTATTAGTTAGTTAAGTGATAATAATTATGATATTATATTCAATCAGAAAACATGCAAGACAATCAGTCAAAAGGATGGATCTGTACTCATTACGGGTGAGAGTCAAAACAACATTTATAAGATAAATTTGTCTAGTCTAGAGAAACAAAAGGTTAAGTTTCTTATGTCAGTAAATGAAGAGAAACTAATTTGGCACAAAAGATTAGGTCATGCAAACCTTAGATTAGTTTCAAAACTGAATAAACTTCAATTGGTGAGAGGTCTACCTAAGCTTAGTTACAAAACTGAAATTATGTGCGAAGATTGTCAAAAGCGAAAACAAACAAAAAACTCTTTTAACCCTAAAAACTTAGTCTCTACCTCAAAGCCCCTTGAGCTCTTACATATAGATCTATTTGGGCCAGTGAAAACAGCTTCTCTAAGTAGAAAGAAATATGGTTTTTTTATAGTAGATGATTACACTAGGTGGACATGGGTAAAATTCTTAAGAAGTAAGGATGAATCTCACAAAGTGTTTATCACATTTTGCAAACAAATTATGAATGAAAAAGGTCTTAACATTATAACAATTAGAAGTGATCATGGAGGAGAATTTGAGAACAAATTCTTTGAAAGTTTTTGTGATGAGAATGGAATCTATCACAACTTCTCCTCTCCTAGAACACCCCAACAAAATGGAGTTGTAGAAAGAAAGAATAGATTACTCCAAGAAATGGCCAGAACCATGTTAAATGATATGAATGTTGCAAAACACTTTTAGGCTGAAGCAATTAATACTGCATGTTACATTCAAAATAGATTCTATATGAGATCCATATTGAATAAAACACCATATGAATTATGGAAAGGTAAAAAGCCTAACATCTCTTATTTTAAACACTTTGGTTGTACTTGTTATATGTTGAACACCAAAGATAACCTTGGAAAATTTGATTCTCGATCTTAAAAGTGTACCTTCATTGGCTGCTCTGAAAGATCCAAGGCTTATAGAGTGTTTAATAAGGAAACTAATATTGTGGAAGAATCCATACATGTTAAATTTGATGACAAAAAGCTTGACCTTGAAAAGTCAAAGCAAGATGATGATAGTGCAGGTTTACCAGAACCAAAGGAAACTGATGCAGACAAACCAGAAGAACTTAAAAAAGTAGAGGATGCAAGCAAATCAAAAGAACACAACAAATCTTCAAAGGATGAATCTAAAGATAAGTTTGAAGAAAGATGTGGATGGAAGTACAAGTCATCTCATCCTGAAACTCTAATCATTGGAAGTGCAAGTGATCCTTTAAGGACTAGATCATCACTTAAAGACACTAGTTTATTTGGCTCACTCTCATCTATTGAGCCTACCTCTGTTGATGAAGCATTGGCAGAAAATGGATGGATTCTTGCAATGCAAGAAGAGTTAAATGAATTTGAGAGGAATGATGTTTGGGATCTAGTACCAAGACTAGAAGAGAACATTATTGGAACCAAGTGGGTTTTCAGAAACAAGCTAAATGAAATAGGTGAAGGGGTCAGAAACAAGGTAAGACTTGATGCACAAGGCTACAATCAGCAAGAAGGCATTGACTACCTTGAGACATTTCTTCAGTGGCCAACTTAGAAGCTGTTGGTATCCTACTTTCCTTTGCTGCAAATAATAACATTACATTATTTCAAATGGATGTTAAAAGCGCTTTTCTAAATGGTTATATAAGTGAAGAAGTTTATGTTAAACAACCCCTAGGTTTTGGAAGTTCTGAATTTCCAAATCATGTTTTTAAACTTAAAAAATCTTTGTATGGTTTAAAACAAGCACCTAGGGCATGGTATGATAAACTTAGTAACTTCTTGCTTAAAAATAACTTTGAAAGAGGACAAGTAGACAATACACTTTTTAGAAAATCAATAGAAGATGATATTCTAATTATTCAAGTTTATGTTGATGATATTATTTTTGGATCTACTAATGGCACTCTTTGCCAAGAATTTTCTCAATTAATGCAGCAAGAATTTCAAATGAGTATGATGGGAGAACTTAAGTTCTTCTTAGGGATACAAATTCATCAAAGTCAAAAAGGTGTATACATTCATCAAACGAAATATACAAAAGAGTTTGTCAAGAAGTTTAAGATGAGTGATTGCAAACCTATGGCTACACTCATGCACCCTACTTGCTCACTTGAAAAGGATGATTCAGATCAAAAAGTTTATCAAAAAACCTATAGAGGAATGATAAGATCTCTATTTTACATTACTGCTTCTAGACCTAACATCATGTTTAGTGCATGTGTATGTGCAAGATTTCAATCTAACCCTAGGGAATCACATTTAACTATTGTTAGGAGAATCCTTAGATACCTAAAAGGCACTACCAACCTTACCTTGTTCTACAAGAAAACTCTTCAATACAAACTTAGTGGATACTGTGACTCTGACTATGCTAGAGATAAACTTGAGAGAAAAAGAACAAGTGGAAATTGCACATTTTTAGGTGAAAACAAAACACAATTGTCATGTCAACAGCAGAGGCTTAATACGTTTCAGCAGCCGAATGTTGTTCTCAATTCATTTGGATGAAACATCAGCTGGAAGACTACAAAATACTGGAAACCAACATTCCCATTTATTGTGACAAAACTTCGGCCATCAATCTAACCAAAAACCCTATACTTCATTCTAGAGCTAAACACATAGAGATCAAACATCACTTCATCAGAGACTTTGTTCAAAAAGGGTACTCAACATTCAGTTTGTAGACACTGACCACCAATGGGCTGACATATTTACCAAACCACTATTTGAAGATATGTTTGAATTCATCAAGAAAAACCTAAACCTTACCTTCATCTCTGACTGACATCTTAGTTTTTTTTATTTTCTTGTAATTTTTTATGTTCATGTTATTAAAAAAAAGGTAAAAAAAAAAGATCTCATTCATTCCTTTTTGTCTGATGAAAAAAGGGGGAGAAAGATATAAAGTGGAGCTTAGTCTTAGGGGGAGTCCAAGAAATAGAAAGAAAAATGGTTATAAAAAATACAAGTTTTGTCATCATCAAAAAGGGGGAGATTGTTGGAACCAAGTTGGTTCATACACTCAATGTTTTGATGTTAACAAAAGTAATTTATGAGAATAATATATTTGACTTCGAAGAAGAATGCAAAAATCAGAGGATGACGTCACTAGAGGATACCACCAGAGGATATCACCAGAAGATATCACCAGAGGATACCTCCAGAAGATACAACCAGAAGATGTCACCAGAGGATACCAGAGGATATAACCAGAAGATATCACCAAAGGATACCTCCACAAGATGTCACCAGAGGATATAAGAGGATGTCATTAGAAGCAAAAATCAGAGGATATCATCAGAGGCAAGAATCAGATGACATCATCAGAGGATACCATCCGAGGCAAACATCAGAAGAAGACATGGTACATATCAGAAGGAAACATGGTCCAGATCAGAAGAAGACATGGTCCAGATCAAAAGGAAACATGGTCCAGATCAGAAGAAGACATGGTCCAAATTTATAGAAGACATGGTCCAGATCAGAAGGAAACATGGTCCTGATCAGAAGAAGGCATGGTCCAGATCAGAAGGAAACATGATCTAGATCAGATGAAGACATGGTCCAGAAGAAGACATGATCCAGATAAGAATAAGACACGGTGCAGATTCAAAGAAGACATTGGTCTAGATTCATAGAAGACTTGATTCTGATTTGTAGAAGATTTGATTCAAAATTCAAAGAAGACTTGATGGAAATTTGAAGGAGATCTGATCAAAGTCTGAAGAGGATTTAATTTCAATTTGAAGAAGATTTGGTTCAAAATTAAAAAGAAACAAAATTGGGTTAAAGAATTTTCAAAAGGAATCTGAGCAAGATACAATTCGAAATTAAGCTTGGATCAAGTAGAAGCTCATATCTCAACTATAAATAGAGGCTTCAGGCAGTAGAAGAAATCATCGAAAAACACAAGAACTCAAGCTTCAAGTTCAAAGTCATTTGAGAGTTCAAAACAGAGAAACACTTGTGCGAAGAGAGAAATATTTTCTAAGTGTTAGAGTGTGAGAGTCACTGTTTTAATCAGCTTTCCAGAAGCAACTTTGCAAGTTCCAAACCTTTGTATCAAACCCGATAGTGGTGTAAGTTCCTTCTTCAATCTGGGGTTGTCAGATCGGTAGGAGAAGACTTGGCTTGTAGGGTCTAGGTGTTGTTGTTCCTCAAAAGTCTGGGTTTGTCAGGCTATTTGGGAAGACTGGCTTGGAGGGTCAGGTGTTGTATAATTCAAAGTGTTTGAATTAGTGGATTAAAGCCTTTGTAATGAAGGGACTGGATGTAGCCAAGTTAATGGTGAACCAGGATAAATCTATGTGTCCAAATACTTATGCTTTTATTATCCGCTGCTGTTGAGTCTGATTGCTTCTTCTTCGAATTAATTTATATCAACTTTCATCGAATCAACAAAAAGAATTCAACTTTGGAAAACACAATTCAACCCCCTTTCTCGTGTTTGCACCTTAATGGACAAGTCTAAAATGATGTGTTTCATATGCAATAAAGAGGGACATTTCAAGAAAGAATGCCCAGATTAGAAAGGAAAGAAAAGATCAAATAGTGATGATGATTATGGAAATGCTTCAGTAGCCTCTGAAGGATATGAAAGCACCTATGTTTTTATGGAAAATTCAACTGAAATCATGGAGCATGATTGGATTCTTGATTTAGGGTGTTCATTTCACATGACTTCAAATAGAGATTGGTTCATTGACTATAAAGAAACTGATGGAGGCAAGGTTATCATGGGTAACAAGTTAGTTTGCAAGGTAGTTGGGATTGGCTCAATCAAGCTGAAGTTGGAAGATGGAACTATGAAGATTTTATCAAAAGTCAGGCATGTTCCAGAGCTGAAAAGGAACTTAATATCTCTAGGAATGCTGGAAGAAGCTGATTGTTCATACAAAGCAGAGAAAGGCACTCTAAAAGTCATAAAGAGATCATGGAATCTATCATCTCAATGGTCAAGCAATGACAGGAACAGCAGCAATAGCAGTTTAAACATCAAGCAAAGCTAGCTTGTGGCATGATAGCGTTTCAACAAGTGTACTTAATCGTTGCAAGTAATAATTAAAAACGGTAATACCGAGTGTCGAACTCAAGGATTGCGTTTTACTATCGAATTATCTTTAATTACTGAAATTGAACAAAAAGTTTCCGAATTGATTTAGGTAATATTTAAAATAACAATTGTAATGAAATTGAACTTTTATGATGAGAAAAATGTCAGGGATGAGTTTCACTTTGAGTCCAACCTTGGTTTCTAATTTGATCCTAGTTACTGAATTCCTTTATTGAATTATTACCGAATTCTCTTTAGTATTCTTGCCCTAATGTCTTAGTGACAAAACCTTTAATTCCAAAACAACCCCTAATTCCTTAAGTGGGTTTAAAATTAGGATTAAGCTTTACAGTACCAAAATTCTCTTTTTTAAACTGTTGTCTCTGCAACTAATTCAATTGGTTTCATGACGTGCATCTATCCCTATACTACTATCTCATGAATTTATCATCTCAAGCATTCGTAAAGTCCACTTCCGTTTCAAATTACGAATCATAGAACATTTTAAAGTTGATCAGGCAATAAAAAACATTAATCACAGAGATGATAAAAATAATTTAATAAATTTATTCATATAACCAGGAGTCAATTCAGACAAATAAAGCTTTCATCTTGTTCCACTCATCCCTAACAAATAGGGCTTAGTTACTCATTACAGAGATTAAAGAGATAGAGATTAAAGAAGAATTACAAGAAGGAGTCATGAATGATTCTTGATAAAACTCCTTCAATGGTGTAGAACAGCCGTCTCTGAGCGTCTCTGCTAGGGTACAAGTCTCTGAGCTTCTCAATTGACAAAAAGATCCCTCAAAATTCAGAAAGACTCGGTTTTATGCATTCTTCAGCGCGCCATGCGCCCCAGGCGCAAGACTTGCTCTTCAGGCGCATTAAAACAGAAGCAGTGGTGCCAAAACGCGCTCCGAGCGCAGCTGGCACGCTTCAAGCGCACAACATCTTCTGTCTGACGTATACTGCATATTTCTACTATTTTGAGTACGAATTTGGTTCTCGTGTCTGCATAAAAGTTGTAGCTATGGATCTTAGCTTTCATTTTCACTCGGTTTGACTCCAATTGGACATCTACAACTCCAGATATGGTAGAAATACTCCATGTAGGGCATGTTGATTTCTCACCAAAATTCAGCACTGCACGGAAAATAAGGAAATAACATAAAACCATAAAAAAATATCTACTTAATAAAGGAAATACGAACATAAACATGTTGTTAAATCTAAAAACTAAAATCAACAAAATATATTAAATAACTCCTTAAATTAACTAATGATTTCCTATAAAGAAGACTAAAAACAATGACAAATATGCATATGATGAAGAGTTATCACAACCCCAAACTTAGTCTGTTGCTTGTCCCCAGGCAACAATTAGTTTCATATTTGGTACAGTTAAGGGTAATTTAAACTCAATCTTCTCAAATCACATCAAACTCCATTCTCAAAATTTCCACTACTACAAAACATTCATCATGGTTCATGGTTGCTGCACAAAAACAACACAATGTATACACTTTAGCATTAATTCATCCAGTTCAACTCTCTCTTCACACAATCTCACCAAAATTTCTCTCAAGTGTTTAGTCAGGGTAATGAATTTATCACTCAAATCCTAGAACATGCATCACGCTACCATAGGCTTGAAAAAAATTCTAGTTAGCAATCACAATGCAACAAACACATACACTTTTGGAGGACTTTCAGGTTGTAATGGGGCTTAGGTAAAGGTAGGACATTTTGGGAAAGTAGGCTTTACTACTTGGAGTTAGGCGCACATTTTCACTTTATTCTACCTCTTTTTATTTTTATTCACCTTTTCACTGTGGGGATTCTCAAACATTGACAAAATAACTAAGCAAATGTTATTTTTCAGAGTACAACATTTTTATTTATTTATTTATTTATTTTTTATTTTTTTGTATTTTTTTTTTGAGAACCCCTACCCCAAACTTAAGACGTTGCTATTCCATGAGCAACCCCAAACTACAACTTTACAGAGACGATCAAAAAAATTTCTACCTAGCTCCAAGTACTATGATTGAATCACTGTCAAATATTTGGCTTGTAATGTGGCTAGTAACCGAAAGAAAGGGTCAAGCTCAAAGGGGCTAGCAAAGGATAAAATTTGCACAGGGTAGTTAGAGAGGCTCAAACGACCAAACAAAATTGTCTCCGTGTATGCATAAATCACAAGTGATGCATGTCAGAATTAGTGCAAGTTCTGAAGGGTTAACACATGTCTAGATCATCACACAACAAGAAATATAAGTGTTTAGGCCCAAAAACTCACAGTTAGGATATACAAGAGTGAGTGTGAACTTTCAAAACTGTGCCAAATGTGCTAATACATTTTTGTTTTTTTTTTAAAATTGATGGCAGATTTTACAACCACTTAGTAATCAACAATGTATGTATTAGTGAAACTCGTCGAATGGATCAATGATATGAGCAAAGAAACATAGAGTTGAATTTCAGAATCCCAAACAGAAAACTTAAGACATACTGCAAGCTATTACACTTCTTCATCATAGTACACATTTAATGACCAAACACAGACAGATAGTTTGACTACTAACATAAAGAATATACAAACAAAGAAAGAAAATAAAAAGGAAAGAAAACTTCTCTCAGTTAAGTGACTCAAGGAGCGCTGTTTGGGTCCTCCATTCCCGCACCACTGGAGTCGCCAGTATACTAGTGAGGTGAGAACAAGTCAGAGTAGAACATGCCACCCGGTGTTTGCTGTGATGATGCGAAGGCTCGATAAAGATTGGTCATCCCAAGTTCTATCCTGGCCTGTCCATTTCGCTGGTCGATCCTCATCTACTCCATCATATCTTCTAATCTTCCAAATCTTTCCTCAATGGAGGGCTGTGGGGGGGTGTCGAGGGTGGTCATGTGGCCCTATAGGATCAGAATATTGTTCCATCGGCATCACTACTTGTGGAACACCAGGAAGATCTGCCGGAATTCTGGAGTGTTTCTCAATCCATTTTGCAGTGATGGGGGCAACAGGTTTCACAATTTCTTCACCCTTTTTGGGTGACACTCTCACCTGTTCACAGAGTTTGCCGATCAGAGAGGCGTGATGGAAGTAGCCCGTTGGAGGGTCAAGAAGAGTTGTCCCCCACAGATCATTAGCAAGAAGCAGACCCACATTAATTCTGTCACCTTTGATGATCGTTGCTAGTAGACATGCTCGTTTAACTCTCACATCTAATACATTTGAACAGGGCAAAAGCGTATGATGAACAAAAGTGCTCCATGCTTTTGCAATTGGAGTGAGATCCAACAAGCGCAGTTTTCTAGGAGTGTCGTCTCTGTTTCTTACCCAATCTGTGCCGGGTCTACACAAAATGCGCAAAATGTCTCGAGTGTCTATTTTTGTGTTTGTGTCCTCATATACTTGAAAGCGGCAATTCGTATAGTTTGGCAAACCAAAGAGTTCATTGATTGCTTCAGGTGTAAAGGGAACCCTCTTTCCCCTCACATAGCTCACAAGTTCATCATGTGGAGTGGACTTCAGATCAGAAGCATTTGAGAAGACTTCCACTGCTATTGGTTTACTCGCGTTGGTGACAAATGTGGTTAACGTCTCCCATCCCCTGGCAGCAATCATTGCCTGGATGTCAACAAAATCATTTTCCTTCAAATCAAAATTTTCTCACTCACGAACTTCTTGATGGTGGGGAGTTTGGCATGAAACTCTTGTGTTGCTATATTCTTGAATAAGGACGCATCGTGCGGTTGGGAAGATGATGCCTCTGTAACCTTTGTTCATTTTGCTTTTTGATGGGTTGCCATTTGGTCCTGCAAAACAATTATACACAACCAAGGTTCAAAGTATTCAACGTTAGAGGGTTAGTTCGAATGTTCATCCACTTCATCAAGACAACCATAACTATTGTTCCACATTCATCCAATGCACATCAATCCAATGAAAGTTTATCAATTAAGATTCAACGGTGGTTGTGGCATTTTATCAAACACATGGAGTGCAAGATAATTTTCAATCATAATAAGTTCTAAGTGAAGGCCAACACAAGCACAATTTCTAATTCAAATAACCCACACACATATAGCAATGCACATATAGTGACAATTCATCAATTAAGATTCGAGTTTGGTTGTGGCATTTCCTCAAACACTTAGAATGCAGTCAAATGTTCCTTCATCACAAGTTCTACTTGCAGGCACACCCTAACACTACTTCTCATTCAACAATGCATGTATAACCCACAATCATGTAACAATGCAAGTAGCAATAGTGGACATAAATTTTTTGAAATATAATCAATCAACCAACAAAAGGATATGGAACTTACTTGATAATGAATGAACATTTGAATGCTTGAAGTTAAGAAGACTTACCTTTGTCGGGTTGAATGTTAGAGATTCAAAACTGGTGATTGAGATGGACTGTGTAATTGGAGGAACGTTAGAGAGCTTGAGGCCGGTTTGGGGACACAATGGAGGGGTAGGTCGTTTTAAAACACAAGGCAGCGTAAACGTGCTTCGGGCGCACATTCAGCGCTTCAGGCGCGTGTTGGCAGTGACAAACTGCGCGAAATGCGCTTCGAGCGCAGCAGGCGCGCTTCAGGCGTTAACTTGCAGTTGCAAACTGCGCGAAATGCGCTTCGAGCGCAGAAGCTGCGCTTCGAGCGCAGAAGCAGCACTTCAAGCGCTAACTTCCAGTAGCAAAATGCGCTTCGAGCGCATGATATGCGCTCAGGCGCTGAATGGCAGTGGACAAAATACGCAAATGCGCTTCAAGCGCAAAGGGCGCGCTTCAGGAGCACAGAAAGCGCTTCAGGCGCGGATTGTTCAGACTTACAGATTTTACTTGCGCTTCAAGCGCAATGAGCCAGTCTTGAAATACCAATGCTGCTGTTGGATGCGGCTCCAGGTGAAATCTACTCCCTGTACCCACCTTGTGGTTCCTTGAGCATACAAAACAGCAAGAACTAATATATTAGCAATAAAATTAAAGCAAATAAAATGAGATTAAATTTAAAAGTAACTTGCAAAGGATACGAATTTGGGTTGCCTCTCAATAAGCGCTCGTTTAATGTCTTGATTTAGGTAATATTTGATCCTAGTTACTGAATTTCTTTATTGAATTATTACCGAATTCTCTTTAGTATTCTTGCCTTAATGTCTTAGTGAAAAAACCTTTAATTCCAAAACAACCCCTAATTCCTTAGTGGGTTTAAAATTAGGATTAAGCTTTACAGTACAAAAATTCTCTTTTTAAACTGTTGTCTCTGCAACTAATTCAATTGGTTTCATGACTTGCATCTATCCCTAGACTACAATCTCATGAATTTATCATCTCAAGCATTCGTAAAGTCCACTTCCGTTTCAAATTACGAATCATAGAACATTTTAAAGTTGATCAGGCAATAAAAAGCATTAAGCACAGAGATGATAAAAATAATTCAATAAATTTATTCATATAACCAGGAGTCAATTCAAACAAATCAAGCTTTTATCTTGTTCCACTCATCCCTAACAAATAGGGCTTAGTTACTCATTACAGAGATTAAAGAGATAGAGATTAAAGAAGAATTACAAGAACGATTCATGAATGATTCTTGATAAAACTCCTTCAATGGTGTAGAATAGCCGTCTTTGAGCGTCTCTGCTAGGGTACAAGTCTCTGAGCTTCTCAATTGACAAAAAGATCCCTCAAAATTCAGAAAGACTCGGTTTTATGCATTCTTCAGTGCGCCACGCGCCCCAGGCGCAAGACTTGCGCTTCAGGCGCATTAAAACAGAAGCAGTGGTGCCAAAACGCGCTTCGAGCGCAGCTGGCACGCTTCTAGCGCACAGCATCTTCTGTCTGACGTATACTGCATATTTTTGAGTCCGAATTTGGTGTCTGCATAAAAGTTGTAGCTATGGATCTTAGCTTTCATTTGCACTTGGTTTGACTCCAATTGGACATCTACAACTCCAGATATGGTAGAAATAATCCATGTAGGTCATGTTGATTTCTCACCAAAATTCAGCACTGCACGGAAAATAAGGAAATAACATAAAACCATAAAAAAAATCTACTTAATAAAGGAAATACGAACATAAACATGTTGTTAAATATAAAAACTAAAATCAACAAAATATATTAAATAACTCCTTAAATTAACTAATGATTTGCTATAAAGAAGACTAAAAACAATGACAAATATGCATATGATGAAGAGTTATCATGGCATCAAAGGTTTGGACTTGTAAGTCTAAGAGGAATGCAAATTCTTGGTAGACAAGGCATGCTAGGTGGGGACAAGATTGGTGATCTTGAATTTTGTGAGCATTGTGTGTATGGAAAGATGCATAGGGTCAAGTTCTCTACAGGGAAACATTGCTCAAAAGAAATTCTGGAATATGTTCACAGTGATCTATGGGGCCCTGCCAAGATTGCTTCACATGGAGGTAACAAGTATTTCATTACATTTCTTGATTATTATAGTAGGAAGGTATGGATTTATTTGTTAAAAAGTAAGGATGAAACATTCAAAATCTTTAAGGATTGGAAATCTATGATTGAAAACAAAACTGATAAGAGGATTAAGACCTTAAGGACATACAATGGTCTTGAATTATGTAGTGAGGAATTCAGTGGTTTTTTCAAAGCTCATGGTGTGAACAGACATAGGACTATGAGGCACACATCTCAGCAAAATGGAATAGCTGAAAGGATGAATAGAACCTTGCTCGAGAGAATGACATCCATTATGTCCAATGCAGGAATTCCTGCACAGTTTGGGGTGAAGATGTCCATACAACTTGTTATTTGATAAATCTGAGTCCTTCAACTACAATTGAATTAAAACCCCCTCAAGAAATGTGGACTGGACATGCAGCAAAGTACAATCATCTAAAGGTATTTGGATGTGTTGCATATTACCATGTAAATGAAGGGAAATTAGTTCCTAGAGCAAAGAAATGGTATTTTGTAGGATATCCAAGTGGTGTGAAAGGTTATAGAATATGGTGTCCTGAAAGTAGGACATGTATCATCAGTAGAGATGTTAAATTTCATGAAGCTTATCTATATAAGTCCTTAATCAAGGCTGGAAATGAAAGTACACATCAAACTGAATATGGGGGAGGTTTAATCTTGAGGTGGAGTGTAAGACCCTTAAATTTAAAATAAATTATGGATTAATATCAAGTGTAATTTTCGAATGTTTGTAAAATATTTAATATATGTATATTTTACATATATATATATATAAATATTTATTTTGAGATGGATTAAAATTATTGGACGAAGGATAAATTAATTTAATTACGAGCAATTAAATATCAGACAGTTAATTATGTTATTTGTTAATTACGACAGGAGTAGTTAGTTAATTGATGGTCAAGTAATATTATAATATTAATATGTATTATGTGTGAGGTGGCAAGGATATATTCTTATATACATATAGAAGTGAAAGGCAAGAAAAGAAATCAAAAACATTTCTTTTCTTTCCCTCACTAGCCGTGAACCTTATTCTCCTTCCTTCTCTTCTTTGCAAACTGTTATGTGTTGGTGGTAACAAAAGAGGGATACTCAAAAGTCAAATTACTTGAAAATCCAAGCATCAAAATAGAAAGTGCCAAGAAGTTCCTCTCATCTTCACGGTGCTAAAGAACTAACTTTCGTAGCGACGACACAAGCGGAAGTGTCGCCGGCTTTTGTCGCGGTAACGTAAACAGACAAGTAAGCGTAACTAAGGTAAGGGGCACCTTCCAACTTTCTAGATTGCATTTAGGGCTGTAAATGCATGCTGTTGTTGATGTTCTGTGTTGTTGCTACTTTGGTTGATGTATTGATGACGTTTTTGTTGTTGTTTTTGATACTTAAACTACCTTGCATGTGGTTATGAATGATGAAAATGCATGTTGTTGATGCTGTTGTTGATGTTCTGTGTTGTTGCTGCTTTGGTTGATGCATTGATGATGTTTTTGTTGTTTTTTATACTGAAATTGCCTTGCATGTGGTTATGAATGATGAAAATGCATGTTGTTGATGTTCTGTGTTGTTGCTGCTTTGGTTGATGATTGATGATGTTTTTGTTGTTGTGTTGATGAGTAGAATCAGTTATATGTATTGAGCATGTTCTAGTTTTTGTGTTTAAAGAAGTTGTGATTATGTTTGGTGTTTCTGTTGGTTTTTCAAAGAAAAGAGTTTGAAAACGTGTTGAATTTTTCTGGAAAATCTTACTGTTTTCGAATACGGTACTAGTGTATTCGAATACATTCCTGTAAATTTCCAGTTTTTATTCAAATTTTGAATGTCATATTCAAATACGACACTCCGTATACAAATACAAATACATGATTTTTGCCACTGTTTTCGCATCTGTATTCGACTACGACAACCTCGTATTCGAATCCAGAAATGATGATTTTTCACTGTTTTGGCATATGTATTCGAATACAAGATACTGTATTCGAATACAGATTGATTTTTTTTCAAAAACTCTATTTTAAACATTGGTTTATGCACTTAAAGAGTTGGGAAACATTTGGAAGGTATATGACAAACTTATGTGAAGTTTTGAGATGGTTTGAGGTGGTGATGGAGTGTCTGCATTTCAGATTGGTTTTGCATACTATTTTCAGTGAAGAGAAAACATAGCATGTCCATGCATTGTGTAACATCCTCTAAATTTATTATTTAAAATAATTAAGACTTATAAATATATATATATATATATATTTCATTATTAATTTGGGTGTGATAATTATTTGCCTTGTTCAACTTATTGTAGTTGATAAAATTATTAGTAAGAATTATTTGCCTTGTGTGATAATTATATATATAATTATGTTTTTTTAGTACAAGAACAATTTGAGCTAAGGGTTTGTGGCTAGGTGTGACCCAACCCATAAAAGAAATTTGGGCTTGGAGTTGGTGGCTTAGTTTTTGTATGATCAAGGTTAAGAAAAAAAAAATAATAAATAAATAAAATAATATTTTCTCGCTTCTATTCTTTATTTGGGCCCAACACTATCTACCCAATAATCTCCACTTTAAATTTTCCCTAAAGTCCACAATATTTCGATACTAAGTAATAATAAGCAGAAAAAAATACCGAAACCCTAGCCGTCATCTCCTTCACACCTCATCTCCTTCGTGCAACAAACTTTTCGTGTGAACAACTTCGTGGAGGCTTAGAGCTTCGTACTAGGAAGAAAAGCGGCCAAGGTAAGGGCTTTTCCCCACACAAATTTGAGTTAGACCATTAGTTGGATGACATGGAACTAATAATTGTAATTGCTTGCTTTTGAAAGAAATAAATGTAGACTAATAAAATAAAATAATGAAATCCTTTACGTTGAGTTCGATATGTAATGTATGTCTTTTTAAGAAGTAAAATATGAATTTTTATATTATACATGATAGAGTTTTAATTTTTATGATGGATATGAAGCAAAATATGATTTTCTTATGTTATATATATGATAAAGTTTTGATTTTGATGATGTATTATGAGTTGGAGTTTGAAGTTTCTTGTTATATATAAAGTTTTAATCTTTATGGTGTAAATGAAGTCAAGTCCCGATTTTTATGCGTACGTGGTGAAAATTATTATTTAATGATTATTTGTCTATGAATATATGATTCTCATGATAAGGATGTGTGATATGTGATCTTTGTGTTGTGAATAAGATGATGGTTTTAAAAAGGGGATTTTTTTTGAATGCATATGACATGATTCTTAGTGGGCTGTGTGCGAATATAATTGTGATAATATATGGTCATGTCATGGCATATGCATCTTCATGGGAGTTGCCTTAGTGGCAGGTTTATTTTCCCCATTGGTATGGGTGATTTTTCTGTGTGGAAGTTGCCTTAGTGGCAGGTTTATATCTGGATCATATAGTTTTAGGAGCATGCATTATACATATATTTTTTATATACGATTTACCGTTTGCGCATTTTTTCTTTTAAATTAGAAGTTTTTACCTTTATATGTTTTGTGTTATTCTTCTATATGTTTAGCTTTGGTTTGATGTGGATGATGGAAAAAAATTGCCCCTTACAACAACATTTTAGGTACTAATGAGTTCGAGGAGATTCAAGAGTAATTGATGAGTATTAACGTGCGGCGAACGTGGGGTAAAAATGGGGTTTTCAAGACAATTTTGTAATAATATGTATTGCCGCAACATTTCTATGTTTATTTATTTATTTTTAATTTTTGTCACGAAACTTTTAAATGCATTCGAATTCTATAAATACGGAAGTGGATTTTTGCTTCCGTTAGGAATAATTGATTTTTCCGTTATTTTAGCTTGAATAAACCTTTTTTTATAATATTAAACAAATGTGATTGTTACTAATTATTTAAAAGTATAAATGTAGATATTCTTACCAAAAAATAATTATTGTAAATTTTTCTAAAAGTATTTTTTTAGTAACGTTTTGGACCAAAAATCCGGGGCGTTACACATTGCATAGTCAGGTGGTGACCGCGATGGGCCACAGAGTTTATGCGGTGACCGTGATGGGCCGCAAAGTTAAGTAGTAACCATGGGTTATAGAATAGTTTCGCGTGTATTAGATGGTCTATTCTATCTGGGGACAGAGTAGTACCGCATTTATTAGACGATCCATTCTATCCGTGCGAGGATTTAGCTTCTGTGTATTTGGCCTGGGAGAGGCTAATACACGTAAATGTAGTAACCGTGATGGGTTGTAGAATAGTTCCGCGTGTATTAGACGGTCTATTCTATTCGGGTTGAGAGTAGTTCCACGTGTATTAGATAGTCTATTCTATTCGGACTATGGAATGGTTCCGCGTGTATTAGACGGTCCATTCTATTTGTAAAATCGTGCTGGTCCGTGAGAGACTGCACCTTGGTAATTCCAAGAGTGTGTACATTGGCATTTACATATTGCACCGGGATGGTTGACTGTGAGTCATATTTGAAAATGAGTTGATGAGTGGAAACCGAGGGTTGCAAGTATCTTATGAATTCTAAGTGTCAAATGGGTGTTAGTGATTGCTGTTTTTGGTTGTACTTGCAATATGATTAATATGTAAAATGACTATTTTGCAAAGATGTTATGTATATATTTAATAAGTAAGCATACTTCATCATTACTGTTGTCATATCATTTAAACATGCCATGAAAGTATTTGATCTTTGAAATAATTACTATGTAGTAATTGTTAATTTCGGTCGGTGACCCTTTACTGTTATTGTGGACATTGGGCTTTGCCCTCAGATGACCCCCAAACCCGTACCACTGATGGGTACATAGACGACGAAAACTTCGCTAGATTTCATTGATCGTCACTTGCCTACTGCTTGAGTGTATGACCCCGTCTCAAGCAGGGCTACTTACACGGGGAGATTAACGAGGACATGCAGGATCGACGGGGCAGTGGCTTACGTAGAGCACACTCACGTGAGGATTGACTTTCCAATACCTTCCTGACTGATATAGGGGGAGTACGGGGTTTTTGCGGACGCGGAGGGTCGGATTGAAGGGGTTGAGACGGAGGCCACAGTAGGTGTGGTGATTCCTAACCCGGTAGTAGGAAGTGTTGTGCGTGATTCCGAGGCGGGAGAGAAGAATAAAGGACAGACACTAGCAGCAGTTGATATTCCGGGTCCATCTAGGACAGAAGATAATTGCTTTGAGATTCCGGCACCGCTTAAGCGACCTAGATCGTGGGTAGATCTGACTTCGGAGGAGACTGATCCTTCCCTGTATGATGAGGAGGAGGACGTCACATCGAGGCGAGCCGCGAAGTCAGACGAGACTTGTATAGGATGTGGAGGGAACCCTTGCTACTGTAGCATTAGTGCATGATTAGTTTAGACTTGTTGTATAGGGTCTTGAGCTCAGTGGATGTAATTATTTATTTTGGGATAATTGTATATTTTTCCGTACTCTGATAGTATTTTGGTGGGCCGGGATCCAGATGTTTTTGGAGATATTATGACACTAACTTTTGTTGACGTATTATCGTTTGTTGTATTAAAAGTATTAATTCCCAAAATTTAATTACTTAGTTATCTTTACGATGTAATTATTTAATTATTCTTGTCATTTGAATTTAAGATGTATTATTCTATGAGATGACTAAATTTTATTTTATTTTAATTCTTTTGAATTAATTCTTAAAATTCTGTTATTTATTTTGGTTAAAAAAAACACACTCACGCTGTTTAAAACTCGGGGTGTTACATGGAGCAATCTACAGAAACAGAGAAGATCAGCAGAAACCCAGAACGTTGTCCATTTTAAAACAGCACCAACCAAAAACATTCTCTGTTTTCGAACAGCAAAACAAGGTTGATACAAACCCAACTGAACACGTTATGTTTCCAGAAAAAGAATTAGATGATTATAACCTCATCAGGGACAGAGAAAGAAGGACATCAAAACCTACTCAAAGATACGGTTATGCAGATATGATCAGCTATGCATTACATGCTGCTAAAGAAATCAACCAAGAAGATCCCCGAAACTACAATGAAGTTGTCAGGTCTCAAGACAGAGACAAATGGATTTTAGCTATGACTGAGGAGCTGAAATCACTGGAGAAGAACAACACTTGGGAACTCATACCTAAGCCTGCCAACTCCAGGATTATAGGCAGCAAGTGGATTTTCAAGAGGAATGAGGGAATTCTAGGAGTTGAACCACCCAAGTTCATAGCAAGGCTAGTAGCAAAGGGATTCACTTAAAGGGAAGATGTATACTACAATGAAATCTTTTCTCCTGCAGTCAAGCATGCATCTATAAGAATAATTCTAGCCATGGTAGCACACTTTGACATGGAGTTATAGCAAATGGATGTCAAAATAGCATTTCTCCATGGTGATCTAAATGAAAAATTTTTAGTGCAACAACCAGATGGCTTTAGGACTCAAGGGAAGGAAGACTGGGTCTGCCTACTAAAGAGGTCACTCTATGGGCTAAAGCAATCACAAAGACAATGGTATTTGACGTTTGATTCATTCATGCTTAGTCAAAGTTATGCTAGAAGTAATTTTGATAGTTGTGTGTATTATAAACAAGTATCAAAAGACATACATATTTACTTGTTGTTATATGTGGATGACATGCTAATAGCATCTAAAAGTATAAAAGAAATAGGAAAGTTAAAAGGCCACCTGAAGAAAGAATTCGAGATGAAGGATTTGGGGCCAACCATGTAGCCTATGGTCTGCAAAAGGCTAGACATTTCTCATGCTGTAAGTGTCACCAACAATTTTATAGGAAATCCATGAATGAATCATTGGCAAGCCAATGGATTCTAAGGTACTTAAAAGGAACTCAAAGCTTGTGTTTGGAATATAGCAAAAGTTCAGAATCATCAAAACCAGTCCAAGGATTTGTAGACTCTGATTTTGCTAGAGATTTAGATAGAAGAAGATCTCTCAAAGGGTATTGTTGGAACCAAGTTGGTTCTAAGTACTTAGGATTTTTATGTTTACAAAAGTACTCCATGTAATCTTATTCTGTACCTTGAATTATTACATTAAATGCCACTAGAAGATAAAGTTTCTAGAGGCAGAAGATGAAGACACCAGATAATGCATCTAGAAGGTACCAGAGGATGCATCCTGAAATTACCAGAGGATATCTTTGCTGGCCCA
The DNA here is from genome assembly GCA_037974295.1 of Cicer cuneatum. NCBI lineage: Eukaryota > Viridiplantae > Streptophyta > Magnoliopsida > Fabales > Fabaceae > Cicer > Cicer cuneatum. Next base: position 10,915,250 of record JBBPBO010000003.1, on the reverse strand, counting down.
GATCATAAGGAAGCAAAGTCAGAAGGAGACCTAGACTAGACCAAAAGGAAGCCTGCTAGAGAGAGACTTGATCCAGACTAGAAGGAATCATTAGTCAAACTTATTCCAGAAGTTATTCTGACCAGAAGATGGCCAGAGAGTGAAATGATAAAACAGCCCAGACTTGATCCAGACTTAATCATAGGATGAATTAATGGGTCCAGAACAAGAGATTCAATCCAGATTTGACCTAGACCAGAAGATAGCATGGTTCAGAGTATGAAACTAAGTCCAGACCAGAAGAAATGATGTCCAGAATTGATCCAGACCTGATCCAAAATCAAAGGTAAAAGTCCAGATTTAAATATCCTTTGTCCAGAGTTAATTTCAGTTCAATCCAGACCAAGTCCAAAATTGGTCCAAATCAGAGGGAAGATATTCAGATCAATGGTTCAGATTTAACTATATGGCCCAGTGTTGGCCGAGATCAGAAGATCACACCATAACCCAGTGTTGGCCGAAATCAGAAGGTCAGAATGTGTGGTCCATCATTGGCCAAGATCAGAGGATCACAGCAGATTAGTTTGCAAGTCCAGGTTGGTCGAGATCAAAAAATCAGAAGATCAGAAAGTGTGGTCCAGGATTGGCCGAAATCAGAGGATCACAGCAGATCACTTAGTATGGTCCAGATGTGGACTGGCGCAGAAGATCAAATGGTCCAGATTTAATTTAATGCTATCACTACTGTGGAGATTTAATTTAATGCTATCCAGATGTGGAGATTTAATTTAATTTGATCAAAGTATTGAAAGGATTTGATTCAAAAATAAAGTGAAGTCTTGTGGAATTCAGAAGCTATTGGCGGGAAGAAAGATTTGTTCCAGAATAAATTAAAGATAGGATTGGCCCAAGTTATTTATGAAAGCAAATCTGGAGCTAAAAAGATATGTTTTTTATTTATATGAAACCCGATTGGTCAGAGTATTTTTGCAAGAGAATCCAACAAGATACAGCTCGAAATTAAGCTTGGAAGAGACCCTAATTCACATCTATAAAAAGAGGCTTAAGGCAGAATACTCAGCATCGAAAATCACAAAAGAGTCATACACTTCCAAAGCAAACACTCAAGTTTTCAGTGAGGTTAATTGTGAGTTCCAGCTTTCCAGAAGTAAGCACTCGTGTTATTTTCTTTTCCTTGTGTTAGATCTAAGTTGTTGAAGTAGAGTCTACAATCTGAGGGAGTCAGAAGGGGTAGCAGATTACTTGGCAATTAGATTCAAGGCGTTGAAGTTCCTTCTACAATCTTTGGTTGTCAGATTGGTAGGAGAAGACTTGACTTAGGAAGTCAAGGTGTTGTATTCCTCAAGAGTCTAGGATTGTTAGACTGTTTGAGAAGACTGACTTGGAGGGTCAGTGGAACTGTTGTAATTCAAGGTTTTGAATTAGTAAAATCCTTCAAGGTGAAGGGACTGGACGTAGCCTCGTTAACGGTGAACCAGTATAAAATTCTCTGTTTTTATTTTTACTTTATATCTGCTGCTAACTCTGTTTTATTCATACTTCAAGTTTTGTTTTAAAACTGCAAAAACAGAAAAAGTATTCAAGTTAGTCAAACATAATTCAACCCCCCTTCTCGTGTTTGCACCTTCAATTGGTATTAGAGCTCAGTCTCAAGGCTGAGCACTTAACAGTGTTTGAGGAAAGGTCCAAGGGGTTCAACATGGCAGAATCCAAAGATGATTTAGGAGGCAACATCAACAGACCACCACTATTTGATGGAGAAAGATTTGAGTATTGGAAGGACAGAATGAGAAGCTTCTTCATATCTCAAGATCCTGAATTATGGAAGCTGGTAGTCAAAGGATACACTGCACCTACTGTTCCAGGAGATCCAACTCAAGAACTGGACATGGAAGATATGAAACCAGACCAGAGCAAATTATTCAAACTGCATCACAAGTCCAAAAACATCATGATCAGTGCCATCACATTCAAGGAATTTGACAGATGCACAGATAAAGAAACAGCAAAGAGCATATTCGACAGTCTGGTTCTGACCTATAAAGGAAGCCAGCAGGTTCAAGAAGCAAGGGCTAACATACTGGTCAAACAGTATGAGATGTTCAAGATGGAAGCTGATGAAAACATTGATGGAATGTTCTGCAGATTCAAGACTCTGATATCTGGACTGAAGGTCTTGAAGAAAAGCTACACAACAGCAGATCATGTCAAGAAGATTCTAAGAAGCTTACCAACCAAGTGGAGACCAATGGTTACTCCAGTTCAGCAAGCCAAAGATCTGAACAACTTAAAACTTGAAGATCTGATCAGCTCACTCAGGTCTCATGAAATAGAACTAGAAGCAGATGAACCAAAGAAGAAGAAGAATATGGCCCTGAAGTCGAAACAGAAGAAAGCTGCAAAGGCAGCACCAGAATCAGAGGATAGCGACAGTGAGAGTGATGATATGGCTTACTTGACCAAACAGATGGTTAAGATCTGGGAAAACAGGAAGAGGAGAGGTTCCAAGAAGAAACATAACAACAAAGATAAGGAAGAATCTGACAAGAAGAACATCATCTGTTATGGATGCAATGAACCTGGACATATCAAGTTAGAATGTCCAAATCTGGAGAAGGAAAACAGCACAAGAAGAGTTCCAGATTCAGAAAGAAGGGTCTGATGGCTGCCTGGGATGTATCAGAATCAGAAGAAGAATCATCTGATGAAGAAGAGGCAGAAACATCAATGATGGCACACATCAGGTTTGCCTCTAGACCTCATAAAGGCATAGCTTCAGGAAGGAAAACAGGAAGAATGATCGAAGCAGTCATTCAGGCAAGTCTGGAAGCACATCAGAGGAAGCAATTCTGGCTCTGATGGTTCATACCAACTCAAGCTTTGGATATAGCTCAGGCTTTGGAACAGATTCAGAAGATGAAGACAATGAGGTATTTTCTGATCTCTCTAAATCTGAATTAATTGAGGCTGTAAAAGACTTTCTAAATGCAAACAATAAGATGTCTTTAAAACTGAAAACTCTTAAGGAAGATAAGAAAAATCTGACCAAAGAAATCCAAGTTTTAAAGAATCAAAATTCTGAGTATGCAACTGAAAACAAGGATTTTAAAACTGAAGTTGCAAGACTCAAATCTGAAAACCAAACTCTCAAAAGTAATATTTGTTCCACTTCCAAAACTGTTTGTGAATCTGAAATGCATGAGCAACTTTTTCAAAACTTTATTTCTAATGGAATGGAAAGAAGTAAATATGCATCAATATGCATCTATGATTTATGGAAACAATAACATTGGAAAGAGAGGTCTTGGTTTTACAAAAATTGTTGCTGAAACTAAAAATGTTCATTCTAATGTTCTATGTATTTTTTGTGCTAAGGAAGGTTACTCTGAATTATCTTGTCCAATGGTAAAATCTGAACAAGATCAGAGAACTGTTAAAACTAACAAACCTGGACCCAATCAGTTTTGGGTACCAAAAGATCAAATTGTTTATGTTGCAGATATTTTGAGCAACTAGAAGGAGACACCAACAATGGTGCCTGGACAATGGATGTTGGCAATGCACAAGCAGAAGAAAGTTTATGTTCCAACATCTACCAAACAGAAGCCAATTGACTCTGGTAGAAGAAGAACTGGTCAACACAATACCTATCAGAACTAGAACCAGAATCATAGGAGGAACAGGAAATATCAAAGAAATCACACATATCACACGAATCTAAATAGGAACTGGAACCAGAATCAGAACTGGAACCAGTATCAGAAGCACAGGAACTGGAACCATAACACACACTGGAACCAAAATCAAAATCAATACTGGAACAAGAACAGGTATCAGTATCAAAGGTTCATGTATGATCATCAGAATTACTGTAATTGTCAGAATCAGTATAACTACATGAGTTATCAGAATCACCAAAACCATCAAGGTTATCAGAATCACCAGAACCATCAAGGTTATCAGAACCACCAGATTCACCAAAGTTACCAAAACCAAAACATGTTCCAGAATCACCAGAGGAACATGGTGTATCAGCCAAAGCAGATAGAGAAGAATCAGAATCAGGAGAGTTCTTCAAACACTCCAATGAGATTCATCAAGACTACAAACTTGGAAGGGAATTCAAATCCCCTCATCCAAACCATGTAATCACAGGACATACAGATTCGGAATCTGAAAATCAGAAGCAAGAGGATTTTCAGAGTAAAACTGAAACTGTTGATATAGAGGTTACATCTTGCTGTAAATACTATTATTATTTGATATTTATGTTTACTGTGATAAAAAGAAGATTGATCTTACCAAATTCAAACTAGATAATTATTATGCAGGTTTTCAAACTGTTAAAGGAACCAGGTGATTCACATGAATTGAACACTTCAGCAGAAACAACATTCCAGTGGTTTCAAAAACAAGCAGAAACCACCAGAAACAGAATTAATGGTTTGGATGTATTGAGTTCATTTTTAAATTATTTGATTTATATTATGTTATATGACAAACTGTTTGATCTTGACAAATCAAAGCAAGATAAAGATAGTGCAGGTTCACCAAAACCAAAGGGAGTAGAAGCAGAAGAAACAGAAGTACCTGGAAACGTAGAGGATACAAGCAAGTCAGCAACACATGACAAATCTTCAAAAGATAAATCAAATCAAGTCAGAAACAGCCAAGATAAGTCAGAAGAGAAATCTGGATATTTACCAGAATCAGAAGCTGTTACAGATTTACCAGAACCAGAAGCTGATTTATCAGAATCAGAAGTTGTTACAGGTTTACCAAAATCAGAAGTTGATGCAGACCAACCAATGTTGATGAAGATTTGGCAGAAGAAGGTTGGATACTTGCAATGCAAGAATAGCTGAATGAATTCCAAAGGAATGATGTTTGGGATCTGGTATCTAGACCAAACAAAAACATTATTGCAACCAAGTGGGTGTTCAGGAATAAACTCAATGAAAAAGGTGAAGTGGTAAGGAACAAAGCCAGAATTGTAGCTCAAGGATATAGTCAACAGGAAGGTATTGATTACACTGAGACTTTTGCTCCAGTGGCCAGGTTAGAAGCAATTAGAATTCTTTTATCATTTGCTGCTAATCATGATATAATTCTGTATCAAATGGATGTAAAAAGTGCATTCTTAAATGGCTATATAAGTGAGGAAGTCTATGTCAAACAGCCCCCTGGATTTGAAAATTCTGATTTTCCAAATCATGTTTTTAAACTTAAGAAATCTTTATATGGTTTAAAACAAGCACCAAGGGCATGGTATGACAGACTTAGTAACTTTCTACTTAAGAATGAATTTGATAGAGGCCAGATTGATAATACTCTATTTAGGAAATCCGTTAAAAATGATATTTTAATTATTCAAGTTTATGTTGATGATATCATCTTTGGATCTGCTAATGGCACTTTGTGCAAGGAGTTTTCTGACCTAATGCAGAAAGAGTTTCAAATGAACATGATGGGAGAACTCAAGTTCTTCCTGGGAATTCAGATTCACCAAGGTAAATCAGGTATACTCATTCACCAATCCAAATATACTAAAGAACTTCTTAAAAAGTTCAAAATGAGTGAATGTAAGCTTATGGCCACCCCCATTCACCCAACCTGCTCACTTGAGAAAGATGAAACCAATAAAAAGGTAGACCAGAAAACATACAGAGGTATGATTGGATCCCTTCTTTATTTAACTGCTTTTAGACCTGACATCTTGTTTAGTGTTTGTGTCTGTGCCCATTTTCAAGCTGACCCTAGGGAATCCCATTTAACTGCTGTCAAACGAATTATGAGATACCTTAAAGGAACCACCAACCTTACCCTGTTATACAAGAAAACCCCAATTAGAGGTTTTTATGATTCTGACTATGCTGGAGACAAGCTGGAAAGGAAAAGTTCAAGCGGCAACTGCACCTTCTTAGGTGATAATTTGATCTCTTGGTCAAGCAAAAGACAAAGCACCATTGCTATGTCAACAGCCGAAGCTGAGTATATATCAGCAGCAGGATGCAGCTCACAGTTAATCTGGATGAAACATCAACTTGAAGATTACAACATCTTTGAAACCAATATCCCTTTGTTTTGTGATAACACTTCAGCCATAAACCTAACCAAGAACCGTATCTTACACTCTAGAGCCAAACACATTGAAATAAAACACCATTTCATTAGGGACCATGTTCAAAAAGGGACTTTAAGCATCCAGTTTGTGGACACTGATCATCAATGGGCTGACATCTTCACCAAAGCATTACCTGAAAATAGGTTCGAGTTCATCAAAAAGCATCTCAACATTGTCTCTATATCTGACTAGCTCAAGTAGTCATCTTAGGAGTTTTTAATTTTCTTGTAATTTTAATTTTATGTCTTTTATTTTTTGTTTTTAATTTCTGTACTTTGTAAAGAAAAAACAAAAATACAAAAATAGTAGGACCTCTTTCTGGCTGATGACAAAAAGTGGGAGAGAGAGAGAACCTCAAGGAGAAATAAGTAGAAAAGGAGAGATAAAAAGAAAGGAGGAGCGAAAAAGAAAGAGATGAAAAGAGAAGGAGTTGAAAAGGAGAAGAAATAGGGAGAGAGGAAAATAGAGAGAGAAAAAGAAAGAGATGAGAAAGAGAAGGAGTTGAAAAGGAGAGGAAACGGGGAGAGAGAAAAATAAAGAGAGAAAAAGAAAGAGTGAAAAGAGAAGGAATGAAAAGGAGAGGCAATGTGAAGGAGAAAAGAAAGAGAGAATAAAGAAGGAGTTGAAAAGGAGAGGAGAAGAAAAGAAAAGAAAGAGTGAAAAGAGAAGGAGTTGAAAAGGAGAAGAAAAAGTCAGTATCAGACTTAGGGGGAGAGATTGGTCTGAGGCGGAGTAATTCAAGTACTTCGGGTTACAAGCTAGCAAAATAAGTTATGTTTTTGTCATCATCAAAAAGGGGGAGATTGTTGGAACCAAGTTGGTTCTAAGTACTTAGGATTTTGATGTTTACAAAAGCACTCCATGTAATCTTATTTTGTACCTTGAATTATTACATTAAATGCCACTAGAAGATGAAGTTTCTAGAGGGAGAAGATGAAGACACCACATAATGCATGCAGAAGGTACCAGAGGATGCATCCTGAAATTACCAGAGGATATCTTTGCTGGCCCAGATCAGAAGGAAGCAAAGTCAGAAGGAGATCTGGACCAGACTAGAAGGAAGCCTGCCAGAGGGAGACTTGATCTAGACCAGAAGGAATCATTAGTCAGACTTATTCCAGAAGTTATTCTGACCAGAAGATGGTATGGCAGTGAAATGATAAAACAGTTCATACATGATCCAGACTTAATCAGAGGATGAATTAATGGGTCCAGAACAAGAGATTCAATCTAGATTTGACCCATACCAGAAGATAGCATGGTTCAGGGTATGAAACTAAGTCCAAACCAGAAGAAATGATGTTCAGAATTGATCCAGACCTGATCCAGAATCAAAGGTAAAAGTCTAGATTTAAATATCCTTTGTCCACAGTTAATTTCAGTTCAATCCAGACCAAGTCCAGAATTGGTTCAAATCAGAGGGAAGATATTCAGATCAATGGTTCAGATTTAAGTATATGGCCCAGTGTTGGCCGAGATCAGAAGATCAGACCATGGCCCAATGTTGGCCGAAATCAGAAGGTCAGAATGTGTGGTCCATCATTGGCCAAGATCAGAGGATCACAGCAGATTAGTTTGCAAGTCCAGGTTGGTCGAGATCAAAAGATCAGAAGATCAGAAAGTGTGGTCCAGGATTGGCCGAAATCAAAGGATCACAGCAGATCACTTAGTATGGTCTAGATGTGGACTGGCGTAGAAGATCAAACGGTCCAGATTTAATCATGATGATAATCGGTGGAGATTTAATTTAATTTGATCAAAGTATTGAAAGGATTTGATTCAAAAATAAAGTGAAGTCTTGTGGAATTCAGAAGCTATTGGCGGGAAGAAAGATTTGTTCCAGAATTAATTAAAGACAGAATTGGCCCAAGTTATTTATGAAAGAAAATTTGGAGCTAAAAAGATATGTTTTTTATTTATATGAAACCCGATTGGTCAGAGTATTTTTGCAAGAGAATCCAACAAGATACAGCTCGAAATTAAGCTTGGAAGAGACCCTAATTCACATCTATAAAAAGAGGCTTAAGGCAGAATACTCAGCATCGAAAATCACAAAAGAGTCATACACTTCCAAAGCAAACACTCAAGTTTTCAGTGAGGTTAATTGTGAGTTCCAGCTTTCCAAAATCAAGCACTCGTGTTATTTTCTTTCCCTTGTGTTAGATCTAAGTTGTTGAAGTAGAGTCTACAATCTGAGGGAGTCAGAAGTGGTAGCAGATTACTTGGCAATTAGATTCAAGGCGTTGAAGTTCCTTCTACAATCTGGGGTTGTCAGATTGGTAGGAGAAGACTTGACTCAGGAAGTCAAGGTGTTGTATTGCTCAAGAGTCTAGGATTGTTAGACTGTTTGAGAAGACTGACTTGGAGGGTCAGTGGAACTGTTGTAATTCAAGGTTTTGAATTAGTGAAATCCTTCAAGGTGAAGGGACTGGACGTAGCCTCGTTAACGGTGAACCAGTATAAAATTCTGTGTGTTTATTTTTACTTTATATCCGCTGCTAACTCTGTTTTATTCATACATCAAGTTTTTTTAAAAACTGCAAAAACAGAAAAAGTATTCAAGTTAGTCAAACACAATTCAACCCCCTTCTCGTGTTTGCACCTTCAGGTATGTGTTCACAGTGTTCAACAACACAACTAGTTGGAAAGCTAATCTTCAACACATAATGGCATTATCAACAACAGAAGCAGAATATGTTGCTTTTGCTGAAGCTGTGAAAGAAGGAATTTGGCTGAGAGGATTGATCACTGAACTTGGTGTCAAACAAGAGTCGGTTTGCATAAATTGTGACAGCCAAAGTGCCATTTATTTGAGTAAAAATCAAATGTATCATGAAAGAACCAAGTATATAGACATTAGGCTGCATTTCATAAGGGATGTCACTGAAAGGGGTGAGATAAATGTGGCAAAGGTGCACACAAGTGACAATCCAGGTGACATGTTCACAAAACCTGTAACACTTAGCAAATTCAAACACTGTTTGGATATGATGCAGATCAAGTCTAGAAACTGAGATCAAGGACTAAGAGGATCTTATTTGAAGAATCACAGGTTGAAGATTCTCATTTGGTACCAAGGTAGAGAATTGTTGAAAGTGGTACTCAATTAAGAAGACTTAGGATGGTTACTTACAAGTCAATCTTACTTGGGACTGTTAGTTATCAGTTAATAAGTTGTAACTACTTTTTGTAACAAACTTGTATATAAGTAGTTGGGCAGCAACTAAAAAAGTGAGTGAATTTTCAGTTTTGCACAAAAAAAAGAAACCTGAAAGAAAACAGAGCATTTTGTACATTGTAATCATTTCATCTCATATAGTGATAATTCAAAGTCGGATCCAGTCCTTCAGATGTAGGAGTTTTATCTCTGAACTGAGTTAACAATTGTATATGTTCATTTTAGCAAGATTCAATTCTGTTTAGATTAAAAGAAATAAAACCAGAAAATGGAGAACGATAAACGAGCTCCATTATCAAACTGATCAATCTCCATTTTTTAATTCAATCAATCTCTGTTGCAAAACTCATTGATCTTTGGTTTTCTACAACATATATAGAATTGGTTTGCAATTATAGTATTTATTTGAAGTTTAAATACAAATTTTACACCAACTATTGTTTTGTAACAAATTTGCATTTGACTTGAGTGTTTTGTGTAAATAACATTTTGGTTATCTAAAAAATATTATTATGTTTATTTCTATTATTATTTAAGACTTTTGAGCCTCAAGAAATTTCTATTTTGCTTTGTAGTATTTCTTCCATATATATTTATCAGCTATATTTGCATAAGCGAAGAATTGTTGCAATGTTTTGAATAATATTATAAGGATTGCATCACTAAAGTTAAAAAACTCTTATCAATAGTATCACATTTTAATAAATATTACATGGATTGTATTTGTCAACAAAGTTTTACCTTCTCCTTTCAAAATAAAACAAAATTCGCTTATATATAATTATTGAAAAATATATTTACCTCTTAAAACATAAATGTTGTAGTATATTCTACTTTTAAACCAAAACAACATTACTTTTAGTTTACATATTATTATTTTATACTCAATAATATATTAAATTCTAACACACAACGCGCGAGTTAACATCTAATTTTATATTTAAATTGCATGTCCTTTTTTCCCAATCCCATATCTTCATTCTCTTTCTCACTTTCATATATTTCTTACCTTTACTATTATATAATACTCTTTTTAAAATGAAATATAAATAAAAATATAGAAACATTTAGTTTCATCAAAATTTGGAAGTCATTAACGATAAAAAAAAAATTAAAAAAAAAAAAGAACTTCAGTGAACATTTGCCTAAAGTATATAGTAGATATTATTTGGATAAGAAAATTTTATAGTAGTGATAAGAATATAAACTACAACTTGTGCATGTGTGAGTGTATAAAAGTAGTTCCATTATTTTCTACTACGAGAGAGAAAAATAATGCAATATTACCATATGGGTGACAACTTCAATGCATTAATATCACATATGGTCAACTGTGGGTCAGTAATTAAAAAGTATTGAAATTTTAAAAATAATTGATAAAATTAGAGAAGTTAACCACTTGGTCTTTAAATTGGGGACATGACAATGTATCTCATTAATGAAAAATAAGGAAGGCCATGAAGTTTTACTTCTATATGTGATAGCAAAATATTCATCTATAAAATAACAATGCAGTGCCAAAGAGACTAAGAAAGCAAGGAAGCATTTGTGTTGTCTTCCAAATTAATTCCAATGGCTTCAAAAGATCTCACACAATTCAAAGAAGACCAATATTCACATGATGAGCAAGAAACAATTAGTGAAGAAGAAAATAAATGTAAGCAACTAATCCTCTCACTTTCTAAAGAGAATGGGTCCGGCAATGAATGTTTTTATTTTTTTGAAGGTTTTTGGATTCCAAAATCTATAATCCAAACTACAATTGGTTTTCAAAATAACTTTCAAGCTAAAGATAGCGATGTTGTTGTTGCCTCTATGCCAAAATCAGGAACCACTTGGTTGAAAGCACTTATATTTGCTATTGTTAATCGCCAACGTTTCTCTTTAGAGAATCATCCATTACTTACATCAAATTCCCATGAACTAGTGCCTCACTTTGAAGTAAATGTTTATGTTGATACCATGTTTCAACTTCCTAAAACTAACCTATCAAATATGATTGAACCAAGGATTTTTGCAACTCATATTCCTTACCTTTCATTGGCTAAGTCGGTTAAGGATTCCAATTGTAGGATAATTTGTATTTGTAGGAACCCATTTGACACTTATGTGTCTTATTGGAATTTTCTGAAAAAATTTACTCCAAATGATCAATCTTTATCTACAATAACCTTAGAGGAAGATTTTGAAAGGTATTGTAAGGGGGTATGTTATTATGGTCCATTTTGGGACAATATTTTGGGTTATTTGAAGGAGAGCATTGCTAGACCAAACAAAGTTTTATTTTTGAAATATGAAGAACTTAAGGAAGATTCAAATTTTCATGTCAAAAGAATTGGAGAGTTTTTGGGTTGTCCTTTCACTCACGAGGAAGAAAGAGATGGTGTGATTGAAAACATTGTCGATTTATGTAGCTTTGAAAAGATGAAAGAATTAGACACAAATAAATTTGAAACTATTGGACAAAGAGTTGAAAAAACACATTTCTTTAGAAAGGCTGAAATTGGTGATTGGGTTAATTAACTTTCTCCTTCAATGGTAGAAAATTTATCCAAAGTCATAGAAGAAAAGTTAAAAATAGAAAAATAGAAATTCTTTTTAAACTTTTCAAATAACTTCAAATACTAAAATATTTACAACTTTTAAAAAACCTTCAAATGAGATTTAATAAAACTATAAACTCTAATATAGATTCAAGATGTAATTCGGCTTTGACTCATGACACTGAAAGACTGGTGAGCAATTCTGATACTCCTCAGACTTTCAACGTTTACTTGTCATCTAGAAACCATCACCCCCAATATAGTGAGCATAAAACTCAGTAACTCAGATTTAATAAAACAATTATAGATGTTTCTCAGTCATGTCGGTGTGCTAAGTATGGAAAGTCCCCTCGATAATCTACATTTGAATTTAATAAAATATTCTTTATTTGTAGGCTATACTCAAATACCTCTTCTACCCCTAACCACAATCATATAAAACCATTTAAGTCACTAGACATGAGTAATCTAATAAATTAAACTATACTTAACAAGTCATAAAGAATACATTGGTTTTATGCAATGTCCTCTACTTGATTAATCTCTTTTTGTAACATTTGACATAATTAAGACTGTAAGTGGTATCATATTTACTCTCGCTTACCCCTATCTCTCATCGTATATAGACGGAAATTTCATCAATTACGAATAATCATCAACTTCACTCACACAATTAAACGTGTGCATATAATATAAAAATCCCATTTATCAATGGGCACTTTCGAGCTACAAATGTATACATTAAGTACTATAGCATACATTGAACTTTGCAACACCTTATTATTTTAAGTCATGTAACATAAAACACCTCTCAATCATGTAATAATATGCATTCTTAAGTACAACACACTATATTAACCATATAATATTAAAAAGGAAAAACAAAGACAATTATCGGAAGACATTTTACCCAAAACAACCGCAAGTTCACGTTTTCAATAGACATGCATCAACTTTGAAAATTTAATTAAAATATCAAATGATATATGATTTGAGTAAAATATTATTCGTTGAAAAGCTTAAAATATCTAGTTTATAAATATAATTTTTATTTTACATGATAGGTATTCAATTAGTATATTTTAACAAAATAATGTATATAGGTACAAAAATGGAACAAAATAAAATTTTCAACTTGTAACTCGATTTTATCTATCAATTCTAAATGAAATTTAGTGAAACTAGATCCAATTTCAAAGGTAAACAAGTCTAATTTCTAACGAGACAGAAATCAACTCCAAACAGTATTTATAGAGAAAATTATGAATAAAATAGAAAAAGTATATCCTTACGGGTTCAAGGACATCATTATACCATTTTCATCTCAACCTTTATATTTTCAAGTTCATCTACTCAACCAAGTAAATAACATTAAAAATTTAGTATAAAAACAAATTAATTACCAATACTAAACAATTATCATTGTTGAGGAAAAAACCTTTTTGATAAATGTTTTAATGACAACAAACCTTTTGAATTAAATGATTGAGTTTTATGAATGGTGATCTACTAATTATTGCACTTGAGTTTTGTTTAAGAATGATTAAGGCTATGAATCAAGTTGTTCCAACAAGACAGATCATTCTCCAGAAATGTCCAGAATGATCAGATCAGTCTCTAGAATGTCCAAAATGATCTGCTGTCCAAAATGATCTTCTGTCCAGAATGATTATCATTCTTCAGCATGTTAACATCAATCTCCATCATGTTTAACATCATTCTCCGGCAGTGTATCATCAATCTACAGATTGATAAATAATCTCCAGCAGCAAACATCTTTCTCCAGCTTGATTAACAACTATCTCCAGAATGATCAAATATCATCCTCCAGTATGATAACATCAGTCCAAAATGATACAATCATTCTCCAACATACTGAACATCATTCTCCAGCCTTGTTACATCCTTCTCCAACTTGACTGCCAAGAAAGTTGAACGATCTTGAAGTATATCATCAATCAGAGGATATCATCAGAGGGAAAAAACAATGACATTATCAGATGATATTATTCATGGCCCAGATTAGAAGGAAACATGGTCCAGAAGGAGACTTGGTCCAGACCAGAAGGTAATCTTGTCTAGAAGGAGACTTGGTCAGACCAGAAAGAAACAGAGTTCAGAAGATAACTCAGTCCAGAACAGAAGACATGTTCTAGATTTGGTTCAGAATAGAAGACTTGGTCCAGACCAGAAGATAGCATGGTCCAGAACAGATCACATGGTTCATATCAGAATATCATAGGTCCATATCAGAATATCACATAGTCCAGATCAGAAGGTTACACTGTCCAGATCAGGAAGCAAAATGGTACACATCAGATCACATGGTCTAGACTTGATCCAGATCAGCAGATCATATGGTCTAGATTTAATAAAATATTCTTTATTTGTAGGCTATACTCAAATACCTCTTCTACCCCTAACCACAATCCTATAAAACAATTTAAGTCACTAGACATGAGTAATCTAATAAATTAAACTATACTTAACAAGTCATAAGGACTATATTGGTTTTATTCAATGTCCTCTATTTGAGTAACCTCTTTTGGTAACATTTGACATAATTAAGACTGTAAGTGGTACCACATTTACTCTTTCTTACCCCTATCTTCGATCGAATATAGACAGAAAGTTCTTCAATTACGAATAATCATCAACTTCACTCACACAATTAAACTTGTGCATATAATATAAAAATCACATTTATCAATGGGCACCTTCGAGCTACAAATGTATACATTAAGTACTATAGCATACATTGAACTTTGCAAAACCTTATTATTTTAAGTTATGTAAGAGAAAACACCTCTCAATCATGTAATAATATGCATTCTTAAGTACAACACACTATAGTAACCATATAATATTAAAAAGGAAAAACAAAGAAAATTATCAGAAGAGATTTTACCCAAAACAACCGCAAGTTCACGTTTTCAATAGACATGCATCAACTTTGACAATTTAATTAAAATATCAAATGATATCTGATATGAGTAAAAGATCATTTGTTGGAAAACTTAAGATATCTAATTTATAAATATACTTTTTCTTTTACATGATAGGTATTCAGTTATTATATTTTAACAAAATAATGTATATAGGTACAAAATTGGAACAAAATAAAATTTTCAACTTGTAACTCGATTTTATCTATCAATTCTAAATGAAATTTAGTGAAACCAGACCCAATTTCAAAGGTAAACAAGTCTAATTTCCAATGGGACATAAATCAACTCCAAACAATATTTCAAATATTCGGGAACCCACGACTCTAATTCATCTAAAGGTTGTTTTTCCCCCTTTCTTTCTATATACATTTTTTCTCACTTTGTTGTTTACTCATTCTATGCATGTTGTTTTGTTCAATGACAATATGTTATCCCCTTATCTTTTTTGTGAATATTACCGTATGAAAATACATTTTAGAGTCTGTGATAGGGCCTACTATTAGGATTTAACCCAACAAGAATTATGATATATTAGCTTAGCTGTTATTTTATTTGCATCTTTTTTGTTATTTCTAGTAGTTACTTTCTTAGTTTTAGGGAGCAATGAAAGCATGTGTATTACTGACACTTCATATTAAATATGTATCATGTGGTCGACGCGTGTCACCGACACCTACAGATGTTACATTCAATTTGCATTGGTTGAATAATTTGATATAACTAGTGGACGCTGCTCCAAGTACGTTTTTCGCTCCCTCCCTCGCGTGGGAATTCTTCAGCGCTGGTGAGGAGTATGTAAGACCCTTAATTTTAAATTAAATTATGGATTAAATATCAAATATATTTTGAGATATTTGTAATATGTTTAATATATGTATATTTATATATATATTTTGAGATCGGCTAAAATTATTTGTCGAAGAATAATTTAATTATATTACAATGAATTTAACACCGAGCATTTTATCTGTCAATAAAGTTGTGACGAGAGTATTTAGTAAAATGAGAGTTAGTTTTAATTATAGTATATATATATATATATATACTTAACAAGTAAGTAATATATTTATATATATATGTATGCATGTGAGAAGGTGAAAAGCATAAACAAAACAGAAAGAGAGAAAGCATTTTTCCTCCTACCTGCCTCGCCTTCTTCTTCTTCTTTTCTGTCTGAATTGGAAGAAAAAAACCAAACTCAAAACCTAGATTACTTCAAAATCTAAGCTTCCATTCCAAGAGTGTCAAGAGCGAAAGTTACTCCTCCCCTCACTACGGTGCTAGTGAGCTAACTTTGGTAGCGACGACACGAGCGGGAGTTTCGCCGTATTTGGTCGCAGTAACGAAAATGATCGAGAAAACGTAACAAAGGTAAGGGGCTCCTTCCAACTTTTTAGTTTGCATGTAGGGACTCTATATGTGTCTTTGATGGATGATTTCTGTGTTATTCTTGTTGAAAACGTGAAGTTGTTGTGGTTGATGAGAAAAATGCCATTGTTATGGTTGATCATAAAATATGTCATTATTAAGTTGTTATTGATAAAGACTCATTGTTGTTGTAATATTTTTGTTAAAGATGTTTTTGTGGTTGTGTTGTTGTTGTTGAGAGATTGATTCTTGATATGTTGTAGTTATTTTCAAATAAAAGAGTTTTAAATTGAAGTGAAATTTACTTGAAAAATTATATTGTCTTCGAAGATGTATTCGAATACGACACTAGTGTATTCGAATACATTTCAGCAAAGTTCAGTTTTTATTCAAATTTTGAACCTCGTATTCGAATACAAATACGTGATTTTAGCTACTGACTTGCCATCTGTATTCGGCTACGACACCTCGTATTCGAATGCAGAACTGGAAATTTTGCTTCTGACTTAGCATCTGTATTCGGCTACGACTCCTTTGTATTCGAATACAGAATTGCAGATTTTGCTTATGACTTAGCATCTGTATTCGGCTACGACTCCTTCGTATTCGAATACATATTTATAGATTTTACTTCTGACTTAGCATCTGTATTCGGCTACGACTCCTTCGTATTCAAATACAGTTTTGCATATTTTGCTTCTGACTTAGCATCTGTATTTGGCTACAAGAAGCTGTATTCGAATACAAATTGGATTTTTGTCAAAAATTTTATTTTTAAATATTTGTTTATGCACTTAATGATTTGGAAAACATTTTTAAGGCATATAATAAATTATATGAGATTCTTTTGAGATTGTTTCTGTAATGGTGGTGAAGTGTCCGGGTTTCATATTTGCATTTACGTACTAATTTCAGTGAAAAGAAACAGAGTACGCTCATGCATTGGATAGTTAAGTGGTGACCGCGATGGGCCACATAGTTGAGCGGTGACCGTAATGGGCCGTGAAGTTAAGTAGTGACCGTGATGGGCTACGGGGTGGTTCCATGGATTAAGTTGGTCCATCTTATCCTTACGTGAAGTTAAGTAGTGACCGTGATGGGCTACAGGGTGGTTCCACGTGATTAGATGGTCCATCTTATCCTTACGGGGATTTAACTTATGTGTAGTGCCTGTGATAGGCTACACTCTAAGTAAATCGTGCTAGTCCGTGAGAGACTGCACCTCGGTAATTAGTACTAATGCCTGTGATAGGCGGTACAATTATGATTTACGCCCCTCGTGGAGGGTTTTGAAGCTGTATTCGAATACAAATTGGATTTTTGTCAAAAATTTTATTTTTAAATATTTGTTTATGCACTTAATGATTTGGAAAACATTTTTAAGGCATATAATAAATTATATGAGATTCTTTTGAGATTGTTTCTGTAATGGTGGTGAAGTGTCCGGGTTTCATATTTGCATTTACGTACTAATTTCAGTGAAAAGAAACAGAGTACGCTCATGCATTGGATAGTTAAGTGGTGACCGCGATGGGCCACATAGTTGAGCGGTGACCGTAATGGGCCGTGAAGTTAAGTAGTGACCGTGATGGGCTACGGGGTGGTTCCATGGATTAAGTTGGTCCATCTTATCCTTACGTGAAGTTAAGTAGTGACCGTGATGGGCTACAGGGTGGTTCCACGTGATTAGATGGTCCATCTTATCCTTACGGGGATTTAACTTATGTGTAGTGCCTGTGATAGGCTACACTCTAAGTAAATCGTGCTAGTCCGTGAGAGACTGCACCTCGGTAATTAGTACTAATGCCTGTGATAGGCGGTACAATTATGATTTACGCCCCTCGTGGAGGGTTTTGTTTTGAGGATTTCGGGATCATGTGCATTGGCATGTACGCGTTGCATTAGGATGGTTGACGTGTGAGTCATGATTGTTATGATCCTATATGTGAAAATGATATATGCAAGTACCTTAAATTCTAAGTTCCTAATAAGTTGTTGTGATTGGTGATTGTACTTGGGCTTGCAACATGATTTGTATTTTAATCCTTTTGTTTCATTGAAAACTTAGATGTTATACATTTTCAATAAGTGGGTATACTTATCTTGTCAATGTTGTTATCTTGTTGGAATTGCTATGTATGTACTGTTGACTTTGTCATATTTGGTAATTGTTAACTGTTATTTTCGGTTGGTGACCCTTTACATTAATGTGGAAAATTGGGCTTTGCCCTCAAATGATACCAAAGTTCATACCACCGAGATGATTACCCTGACGACGGAGACATCGTTAGACTTCCTGGATCGTCATATGCCGACTGCTTGGGTATACTACCCTATCTCAAGCAGGGCTAATTATATGGGGAGGGTGGTGAGAACAGTAGGATTTCCGGGGCAGTGTCGTATGTGGAGCACACTCACACGTGAACCAATTTTCCTGTACCTTCAGGACTGGTACTTGAGGCGAATGGGATATTTACGGACGCAGAGGGTCCTACAGTTGGAGTTAAGACGGAGGCCACCGTAGGTGTGGTGACTCCCACCGTGGTAGCAGGAGATGCGGTGCTTGAGCGAGGAATGGGTGAGAAAGGCAAAGGGCTGACGCCATCGGGGGTTGGCGTTCCAGGTCTGTTCAGGCCCGCAGAGGACTGTTTCGAGATTCCAGCGCCGCCGAAGCGACCTTTATCGTGGGTGGATCTGACTTCAGAGGTGACTGGTCCTTCTCTGGCTGATGAGGAGGAGGATGTCACGTCGAGGCGAGTGACTGCGTCGGACTAGACTTGTGGAGAGTGTGGTGTTAACCCTTGCTATTGTAGCTATTAGTGCATGATCAAATTAGTTTTGTTGTATAGGGCCCTAATGATTTGGTGGTTGTATTTATTTCATTTTGGGATGATTGTATTTATGACATACTTTGATAGTGACTTTTGTTGGTGGGTCCATGATCCAAACTTTTTTGACGTGACCATGGGGGAGATAGCATTCTTGGAGCAGCAGTTCTGTGCAGGTGTGTGCTAAAAATACCCCAGGGGTATGAGCGTTGTCTGACTGGTCTCATAGCCCCGATGTATTTTCTATTTGTATGTTTTGAATATTAATTCCCAAAACTATTTTAACTGATTATATTTATGATGTAATTATTTAATTACTTTTTTCGTTTTGTATTACGACGTATCACTTTATTGAGTGGTTTTATTTTATTTCTTTTATTTTATTTGTTTTTGAAAAAAAATACACTCGCGCTGTTAAAAATCGGGGTGTTACATTCAATTTGCATTGGTTGAATCATTTGATATAACTAGTGGACGCTGCTCCAAGTACGTTTTTCACTCCCTCCCTCACGTGGGAATTCTTCAGCGTTGGTGAGGAGTACGTTTTTATGCTTCCGACGACAAGTTTCTTTGTCTTCCCCTTCCACCTGACGAGAAGCGTTGCCGTCGAGAAGTGTAAGAAATCAAACATTAAGTTGGCAATCTGACAGATGCTATCATTGATGCAATCAGAGTATGTATTTGGGATTTATGTAATTCAAATTGTAATATTCAATTGTAATGCACATGAAAAATACTTTTAAAATAATATATGGAAGTCTCCGAAAAGTAAAAACAAAAAAACATTGTGACCATTTAGAAAAGTATTTAGTAGATATTATTTGGATAAGAAAAATTTAAAGTAGTGATAAGAAATAAACTACAGCCTGTGCAAGTCAGGAAAGTGTATAATAGCAGTCCAATTATTTTCTACTACGAGACAAGAAGACTGCAATAAGCAAGCATTTGTGTTGTCATCCATATTTCAATGGCTTCAAAAGATCCGACACATTCCAAAGATGACCAATATTCACAAAATGAGCAAGAAGCAATTAGTGAAGAAGAAAATAAATGTAAGCAACTAATCCTCTCACTTCCTAAAGAGAATGGGTCCGGCAATGAATGTTTTTATTTTTTTGAAGGTTTTTGGATTCCAAAATCTATAATCCAAACTACAATTGGTTTTCAAAATAACTTTCAAGCTAAAGATAGTGATGTTGTTGTTGCCTCACTTTGAAGTAAATGTTTATGTTGATACCATGTTTCAACTTCCTAAAACTAACCTATCAAATATGATTGAACCAAGGATTTTTGCAACTCATATTCCTTACCCTTCATTGGCTAAGTCGGTTAAGGATTCCAATTGTAGGATCATTTATATTTGTAGGAACCCATTTGACACTTATGTGTCTTATTGGAATTTCACGAAAAAACTTAATATTCCAAATGATCAAGCTTTACCTACATTAACAATAGAGGAAGACTTGGAAAGGTATTGTAAGGGGATATGTTATTATGGTCCATTTTGGGACAATATTTTGGGTTATTTGAAGGAGAGCATTGCTAGACCAAACAAAGTTTTATTTTTGAAATATGAAGAACTTAAGGAAGATACAAATTTTCATGTCAAAAGAATTGGAGAGTTCTTGGGTTGTCCTTTCACTCATGAGGAAGAAAGAGATGGTGTGATTGAAAACATTGTCGATTTATGTAGCTTTGAAAAGATGAAAGAATTAGACACAAATAAAATTGGAACTATTAGACAAAGAGTTGAAAAAAAACATTTCTTTAGAAAGGCTGAAATTGGTGATTGGGTTAATTATCTTTCTCCTTCAATGGTAGAAAATTTATCCAAAGTCATAGAAGAAAAGTTAAGTGGTGTTGGTCTATCATTCAAAGTAAGACCTTAATTACTAGAAAGTGATCAACTGATTATTTTTATGATGGAAAGTAGAAAATATGTAAGATTCACACATTTGGCTCAAATGTTGGACACATATGTAGTTGTTTCTCTCTTTCTCCAATGTCATGGGAAGTGTATGTTAAGTGTTTGTAAAAGTTTAAATAATATTATCTTATGAATCTTTATGTTGAAATAATTTAATTTTTTTTCTTTCAAATTATGTAATATATATGTAGGGATTGTGTAGCTAGAGAAGTGTTTGAAATTGCGACATAGTGAATGTTGTTGAAATAATATGTATGTGATTACTGTGGCGTGTTTTTTTTTTTTTGGCCTATAGATGAATTATTTAATGCTTAAAATTCAACTATAAATTTTGAGAAAAATTTAGTAAATAATGTACATGAAATTAAAATTTTCATTTATTCTATTCTATAAGTGCATACAAAAATAGGAATTCTTTGTAAACTTTTCAAATAACTTCAAATACTAAAATATTTACAATTTTTAAACAACCTTCAAATGAGATTTAATAAAACTATAAACTCTAATATAGATTCAAGATGTAGTGAGCATAAAACTCATTAACTCAAATTTAATAAAACAATTATAGATGTTTCTCAGTCATATCAGTGTGCTAAATATGGAAAGTCCTCTCGATAATCTACATTTAATTTAATAAAATATTTTTTATTTGTAAGCTATACTAGTTGTAGCATTTGCACAAACATGAATTTGTTTCCGTAATATTTAACATTTCCAAACACACTATAAGACCTTTATGTAATGATACAAAAGTGTTTCAATTAAATTTAAGTGTTAAAATTTTAAATTGTGGAATTTGGTGTGAGCGTAGAATTTCTCATCAAAGAGAAAGTTATATAATTATATATTTTTAAGAATCGTTTTACAGTTATGTCTCATGTACTCGTCGGCTCGACTCAAGAGTAACGCTCTCGAATCTACCGTTTTAAGTCTATGTGAAAAATAATTTTTTTATGTAATAAAAGGGCTTTAAAATAAATTTTTTATTTAATAAAATTGTCTCATATTCTAAATTTAGTATTGTCTCAACAAATATTCAATCAAATGTGTCAATATAAAAATATATTATATAACATTTGATTGAATCCACTATTCAATTCAAACTAACTCACTCATCACCGGATGTTCTATTCAATCCAAATTAATAGAATTTGATTGAATCGAGTAATCGATTTAACTAAAGTTGCCCTACAAACACTCCCTACTAATAAGTTGGAAACAATGAATCATGTTTCCTTTTGGCATTATACTTAATTGTTTTGGACCACTTGCACTTTGGTTATGCTTCTCTAGGCTATACATATCTGGTTGTAAAAGGATGACAAAATGTCATATACGTGGGCTTTGGAGGATGATGTCTTGATGTGAAAAATTCATAAGAATGAAATTTACAATTTTACTTCAATTAATAAAAATATCAAGTTAATCCATAATAATAACAATAAAAGAGAAAAAAATTATAAATCCCACATCTCAAATTTTAACGTTGTAAACCCTTAAAATTAAGCGTAAAATTAATTACACGTCGTCTAAATCAATGAAATAACTCTACTAGATAAAATAATGAGTGCAACTATTAGTTTTCTCAACAACATTAAGGAAACAACAATAATCACCTAATAGTGTAAATTAAACAAAATCATAATACCTCTACAAAAGTGGGTATAGGAAAAAAAACTCAGAAAAAGAGAAAACTATTAATAAAATATAAGAATACATTATGTAGTCCTTTAAAAGACAATTTTTTTTTTTTGCTAAAATGACATTCATTGTGAGATGAAGGGAGTAAATAAGTATGACTCTCAATTGGGTAAAGTTAAGAGTGTAATGGATGCGTATTGTCAATGTAAAATAGTTTTACATTGACATTCAATAAGAGTTATCCATTTTAGTATGTTTAACTATAAAAGTCGAGTAAAACAATACGTTGTAACATAATACATGAATCTTATTAGATGTCATTGTAAAAATTGTTTTACATAGATATTGCACATCCCATTTTCTCTAAAGTTATTTTCTTTTTAGTGGTTCTTGTGGATGTGTTTTTGTCGTGTTGTTCTTTGTTTTGACATATTTTTTGTCAGTTACTTTTAACTACAGAGAAAATTAGTAAAGATTTAGTGTGAATAATTTTACATGAGCAATTAATAAAAATTATTGATTTTGTAACTTTATCATACAATTGTAATTGTTATTATAAAATAACTATACAACTAATGACTTTTGTTGGTTGTGAATGTAAAACTATTTGTATTGGCAGTGCATATTGATTGAACTCTTAACTTTATTATGAGTTTTATTAAACTCTTAACTTTCTTATGATTTTAATGATTGTGCATTTTCAACGTAAATTTGTTTTACACTCTCAATCAATGGAAGTCACTTATTTTTCCATATCATACAATTAAAGTAGGGTGTAGTAGATTGATGTGACAGAATACATGAATCTTATTATATGTCATTATAAAACTATCTATTATAATATATTAAAACAGAGTCCGAAATTCTGTCGGCGACAACTCATCTATATGTAGCCACATATTTCAAAATTTGTCAACTCGCAAAATTCTAATGTGGCGCCTTCCAAATCACACTACTTTTTTCATGTTTTTCTTCCATTATATTTTGTTTCACCAATATGTAATGTAATGCAAACCCTTTAACTTGCCTATTCAAATACAATTGTTTCATACATTTAGCAACTTTAACTCTAATCAAGACATTTAAAGAACAATTCATTCACTATCTTCTATGCATTGTCTATCACACATAAATATCTATCCGTTGATTTTCAACTACCCTCCTGCATTTGGTTCAAGTCACTTAGCAATAGATAAAGACATTATGAAATACATCAAAGACATACCCATTTCACCGTGTGACACATTCTTAGTCCACAAATGTTTCAATAACATTGTTCCACTATTGTCATTATTGTTGAAGACCATATATAGGAGGTGAGTATTTTTTTCTAAGCTATTGAAAGCGTCTTTATGTAAACAAAATAAAAATGAAGAATACTAAAGATATTTGTTTGGAAATGAATTAATCTAACAATTTCACTAACTTTTAACCATTTTAATATTTGAAATTTCCTAAGTTTCAAACATCAACAAACTATTATTGCCTATAATTTTTGGTAACCCACTTTTGATATTTATTGACCATGAAAAATAATTATTTGAAAATAACATTTTTGTTATCCAAAAAATATTATTATTATTATTACTATTATTATTTTTTGAGCCTCATGAAATTTTTATTTTGCTTTGTAGTGTGTCTTCCATATATATTTATCAACTATATTTGCACAAGCGAAGAATTGTTGCAATGTTTTGAATACTATTATAAATATTGTTTTTAACAAAATACTCCTCATGAATGAATAATATATTACACACTAGGACACACATTATCATTTAATACATGTTTGGGTTGACAAAATTATGAAGGTACATAAGTTTTAACAAAAACTACTCTTTAAAGATTAAGCAAAATTACACAACTAATTGAAACATACACTTACATTTCAGTTTTAAAACTTAGAGTTTATCAGCAATGTTTTGAAAAACTTAGAGTTGGTTTTTGGACACACTATTTGGTCACGCACTAAAAAGAGTTTTTTTGTAATTATTTTAAAACTATACCTTATTTAATTATTATTTTTCTTTTTTTTTTTTCGTTTATGTGTGTGTCTAAATTCTTGTGTACACACAAGAATTATTCTCTACTAATTTATAATGAACTCATAAAGTATATAAAGAAAACTTTTTGTAAGAGGACATTAACTATTTCTTGACTAAAACTTAGGGAGTATAACCTTTATCCTAATAAATTTTTGGTATACACTTATATCTAACTACTGATCAAGACTATACACCTGTTTGTGAATCTATATGAATATGTATTCATATTTTCATTGAAATTGACTATCCTATTTAACTACACATCTTATTAGTCTGATGTTAACCAATTTTTTACATAAAATAATTTTCATAATTAATTTGTAAAATTGAAAATGTCAAAAGTACATAAATTTAAAAAATATAATGTTTTTAAACTAATATAAATCATATAAAATGAAGAACATATTATAGTTAAATATATAACTTTTACAATAAAAAAATGATGAACTATTTAACAAATATATCATTGGAAGAAACACTTCAAATAAAATAAAAAGCTACAAAAACCAATTCTAAGTAGAAAAAAATATTAAAGATAAGGATTGCATCACTAAGGTTAAAAATTCTTATCAATAGCATCATATGTTAATAAATCTTACATGGATTGTATTAGTCAACAAAGTTTTACATTTTCCTTTCAAAATAAAGCAAAATTCGCCTATATATAGTTATTCAAAAATATATTTACTTCCTTAACACATAAAGGTTTTAGTATATTCTACTGTAAAACAAAAACATTACTTTTAGTTTACATATTATTATTTTTTATTCAATAATATATTAAATTTTAACGCGGAACACATGAGTTAACATATAGTTTTATATTTAAATTGCATGTCCTTTTTCACTTTCATAAATTTCTTACCTTTACTATTATATACTACTCTTTTCAAAATAAAATATAAATAAAGATATAGTAACATTTAGTTTCGTCAAAATTTGGAAGTCATTAACCATAAAAAACAAGTAAAAAAAAAACTGTGAACATTTGTCTAAAGTATATAGTAGATATTATTTGGATAAGAAAATTTTATAGTAGTGATAAGATTATAAATTACAACTTGTGCATGTAATGCAATATTACTATGGGTGACAACTTCAATGCATTAATATCACATATGGTCAACCGTGGACCAGTAATTAAAAAGCATTGAAATTTTAAAAATAATTGATAAAATTGGAGAAGTTAACGACTTGGTCTTCAAATTGAGAACATGATAATGAAGTGACAAGAATATCTATAGAAGGGGGTTGAATAGAGATATTCGAGATTTTAAAAATTATGTTTTAGTTCTAAACCACTGTCCTCTTTCAAATGATGATTATTAGACGTTGAAATGAAGAGAGAAAATAAAGACACGCGAATTTTTATATTGGTTCACCCAATAAAGGCTACGTCCAGTCCTCACACACTTGTGAGTTTTTACTCAGTATCAAAAGCTATCAGCCTCTTACTGAGGTTGATTACAAATCGTGTATCCTATAGCTTCACCAAGCTTACAATTCCTTCTTTCTGATTTCTCTCAAGTGTAACTCACTTGAAGTTCTAAAGATGATATGAAGTAGTTTGATTGGTATTACGTTCTACAAAGATGAATCAAAGATCTAGTGTAAGTTTATAGAAAGCTTGAGGGGAGATTAAAAATGCTCTTGATAGCCTCTTGATATTTTCTTTTTGCTCGTGTAGTTGTGTGTTGATCTGAAGAAGAGCAGCCTTCCTTTTAAAGAGAGAAGGAAACTTTCTCTTCAAGAAAATTTTCTTTTCTGACCGTTTTTCCAAGTTATAATGATCCTGAGTTTTGTTTTGATTTTATAGCCTTGCCATTGAATTCTGTCCTTTTACAGCCTGGCACTTGGGAGGTTACTTCTTTACATAGCTTTCTAGGAGGTTAGATCATTCCATACGTTTTTAGCAACTGGCAAGTGCTCTTTTCTGGTTCCAAGACATGACCCTTCTCTATTCGCAAATGATGCAACTTTTGATACTTTGGAACTGTTAGTTGTTTTGTAGGAGGATGAAGAAGTAGCTAGAGTTCATCCTCTGGTGATCACCTTATGGTATTCATCTTATGATATTTACCTTCTGGTGCTTTATCTTCAGATGTTTACTCTCTGGTGTTCATCTTTTGATGTTTACCTTCTGGTGTTCATCTTCTGATGTTTACCTTCAAGTGTTCATCTTCTGATGTTTACCTTCTGGTGTTCATCTTTTGATGTATATCTTCTGATGTTCATTTTCTGATGTATATCTTCTGATGTTCATTTCTTATCCTTTGTTGTTCATCTTCTGATATATATCTTCTGATGTATATCTTCTGATGTTCATCTTCTGATGTTCATTTCTTATCCTTTGTTGTTCATCTTCTGATATATAACTTCTGATGTATATCTTCTGATGTTCATTTTCTAATGTTTTGCTTCTGGTGTTCAACTTTTGCTTTTGGTGTTCGACTTCAGGCTTTTATATTTCTAGTTTTCTACTTCTGGTTTTCTGCTTCTGGATTTTTGCTTCTGGTTTTCTGCTTCTGGTATTCTACTTCTGGTGTTTTGCTTCTGATTTTAGTATTCTAGTATTCTGCTTCTGGTTTTAACATTCTAATGTTCTGCTTCTGGTTTTCTGTTTCAGATGTTCTGCTTCTGGTGTTCAACTTTCAGGTTTTCTGCTTCTGGTGTTCTGTTTCTGGTTTTCTGCTTCTGGTGTTCTGTTCCAGATGTTTTGCTTCTGCTTTTCTGTTCCAGATGTTCTGCTTCTAGTTTTCTATTCTAGATGTTTTGCTTCTGTTTTCTGTTCCAGATGTTCTGCTTCTAGTGTTTTAACTTCAAATTTTCTGCTTCAGGAATTAACGACTTTGTTTCCTGCATACGTTCATTCTTCTGGACAGGAGGTTGCGATCTTTGGATCCTGTTCCTTTCTTAGTACAATACTTAAATGCATGCATTAGTGTAATCATCATCTTAAGATAATTTTGTTATCATTAAAAGAGATTTTTTCTCAACAATCTCCCCCTTTTTTATGATGACAAAATTTCTTTAGATTATTTAAAATAAAATTGTAAAGGTGCTGTTTTTGAGTATGAAGCTCCCCCTTAGAAAGTGCATAAAAGGATTTAAAGATTTTTGAACCAATCAGAATACTTTATATTGATTATAAGAAGATCATACAAAAAAGTGGTTCAAAAGGAAAAAAAACATAGAGGATTGAATTACGATAATTTCAAAAATCATCCTCTTTTCTAAGTTCCTAATCATTGACAATTTGATTTTAATCTATCTCCCCCAAATTGGTCAATAGCAAAAAGTCAGCGGGGCCCAAAGGATGGTGGTCTACTTGGAAGGAGAGGAATCATCAGACGAGGAGGAGGTTGAGGGACGAGGCAATGGTGGAGGAGGATGAACAGAGGGTACTGGAGGCTGTGCTTCTGGAGCAACAGTCTTGACCAGGTGTGTTGTGACCCATTCTAGAAGAGTGCTAAACTACGCCAGAGTTTGATGAAAGGTAGCAATGGTTGTAAAAAGTTTTTTCTGATCCTTGCGGATCTTTTTCAGTGCACAGAGTTCTTTGTGGGAGCGACGTTGTTCAGGCTTGGGATCAGTGGTGGGAGGAGTAGAGTCATCTGCAATGGGTTCAGCATTGATGCTGGTGTTTTTCATTTGAGAGCAGGTTCCTTTGTTTTGTGAAGAATTTTCTCCTGATTTTGCCAAGAAGGATTCAAGTGAGCTGAATCGTCCTGTAACTTCAAGAAATGGTGCAGGAGCTGGTTCATTGACGATTTGATGAACAGAGGCAGTAGTGATAAAATTTGTGGGGTACATTTTTGTAGGAGAGGAGAAGATTTGAGCCATGGTGCACGAAGGTTGAGTTGGTTAGGATGGACTTGTAGGAGGATAGGGAAAGAGAAATGGTTCTTGTAGATTCTGAGATGTGTCCAGTGGGTGTGATGGAAGTGTATTTTCTGGAGGTGAACCCTTTTGAGTAGTGATATTAAGATCAAAAAAGAGTTTAGCATCGTTTTTCACAAGTGGGGGGGTGAAATGAGTTCTTCACCTTCTGTTGAACGATGGTTTTGATTTTCAAGAGGGACAAGTTGAAGTTGTTCAAGAGGGTGGACATTTTTGGAGGGTGGTGAGGACGAGATTTTTGGTTCTTTATCACAAGGAGAATTTGATGCAATTGGAGGTTGAGTTCCGTTTTGATTTTTTCTTAGATGGCTGTTTGTGAGAAGGCTTTTCAGTGGGATCAAGGCGCATTTGGTTTACATTTCTTGCAGAGAATGTGTTGTTGAAGGTGATAGAGTGTTCATCCTCTAATGGTACTCTAAAAAATTTGAAGATTTTGGTGAGAATCATTCCATATGGAGCTGATCTCCCAAGATATGCAGCATTGACCATGAACCTGAAGATAATGTTTCCTAGATGAAGAGGGGATCCAGAAATGAGGTGATGAATAATCAGAATGTCCAACTCAGTTACTTTTTCATAACTGCCAGCCCTAGGGACAACAGAGTGTACACAAATATTGTGCAACACTCTACAGATTGGAAGAAGGTTGGATGCAACCTGGGGCTTTGGTGGATTAATAAAAATGTTGGCAAGGACAGATGAGCGAGTAATCATGTAGCTGGAATACCAAGCTTCAGAAAATAGATAGGGGCCTTCATCACGTATGTCAAGGATTTGACATAGCAAAGTTGGGGTGAGCTCAATATTTGCCCCCTTAGAATAACACTGATGCAATTGTCTCCCTTGGACACATTTGCAGCAGCGTAGAATGCTCTGACAAGTTTTGGATATTGAGGTTCGTTGATAAGGAGGAAGGGAGACCAACCCAGTTGATCAAAGATTTCTTCTACATTTACTCCTCCTTGAGTTAGACCTTTTAGGTCAATAATTTTTCCATTTATAACAGACTTGACTTGCCATTTCTCTATAAATTTTGCTTCCAGGAGGGTGTTTTCGAAGAGAGGGATTTTGGGTGTTTTTGAAGCTTGTTGTTGTGAGTTTTTTGGAGTTACTTTCCTTTTTGAAGTTGCTATTTTGGTAGGTTTGGAGGAATGAGTTTTTGAGGAATCAGAGTGTGTTGCCTCAGAATCATCTGAGTCAATAACATGAACAATGTTGTCTTGAATGAGATGTTGAGATGATATTTTTCCAGATATGATTCGTGTTGATCGTCGAGAAGGAGTTGATGATGAAGTTTTTTGAGAAAATGTTTTCTTGGCTTTTGAAAATGGTTGAGTGGACAGAGGAGGATGAACCATGTTGATTGGTTTGTATGAGGAAATGGTAGGGTTTGGATCATTTTGAGAGGAGTCACTTGAGTAGTTTTCAGATTGATTTTCAGATGAGTTTGAGGAAAGTTTTCTTTTTCTAGCAGATTTGGTGCGAGCCATTTTTGGATACCTTAGGATTTTTTAGAGATTTTGAATTTTTACAGTTGGTAAATGGAAGAGGACACATGAGTTAATTTATAGTGTACTATTTGTTACCGTTGGAAGGAAGAAGTATGGAGGCATAGGTTTAATCATGTCAGGCTAGGGAGGAGCACAGGTGACTTATCCATTGGGCAGTGAGTAGGAAGCGGAAATCGAGGAACCTTTTTGCAGAGAGGAGTGTAATCAGTAGTCATTAGACTTGCCTCCTTCTGACTTTTGTAAATTTTCAAATTTTGGAGGAGGATATAGATTTATCTGAGTTGTCCATCCTCATATTTATTTTTCTTTAGAGTAAAAAATAAAAATAACATTATGATTAAAGTTTTGTAAATCTTATTTTTTAGACAATTTTTGAAAGATTTATAATGGAAAGTTTTTCTAAATTTTTTTGAAACGATCCTCCTGGAGAGGTTTGGTGAAAATGTCAGCAAGCTGATTTTCAGTTTCAATGAAAATTAATTCAACATCTCCTTTTTGAACATGAACTCTTAAGAAATGATGTTTAATCTCAATATGTTTAGATCTAGAGTGTTGAATAGGGTTTTTGGAAAGATTAATAGCACTTGTGTTGTCACAAAGGATGGGAATTTTTGTGTACCTTAAAGAGTAGTCTTCCATTTGATTTTTTACCCAGAGAATTTGAGAGCAACATTAAGCAGCAGAAACGTATTGAGCTTCTGTAGTGGAGAGAGCTATGGTATTTTGTTTTTTACATGACCAACTAATGAGAGATGAGCCAAGAAATTGACATGCTCCACTTGTGCTTTTCCTCTCAATTTTGTCACCCGCATAATCAGCATCACAATATGCTAGAAGATCAAGATTTGAATCCTTTTTGTACCAAATTCCCAGATTTGTGGTTCCAACTAGATACCTGAATATCCTTTTTACTGCATTGAGGTGAGATTCTTTAGGGGATGATTGAAACCTTGCACACATACCTACTAAAAACACAATGTCAGGTATGCTGGCTGTTAAGTATAGCAAAGATCCAATCATTCCTCTGTACTCCTTTTCAGAAATAGAGGTTCCTTCATCATCTTGATGTAGTGAGGAGGATGGATGCATAGAAGTGCTCATTGATTTTGCGAGATTCATGATATATTTTTTTAGGAGATCCTTGGTATATTTTTCTTGAGAAATGAAGATTCCTGATTCTAATTGTTTTATTTGTAATCTAAGAAAGAATTTTAATTCTCCCATCATGCTCATTTCAAACTCGTTTTGCATGAGGTTGGAGAATTCTTTGCACATTTTCTCATTTGTGGATCCAAATATTATGTCATCCACATAAATTTGAACAATCAACATATCCTCATTATGAATCTTTTAAATAAAGTTGTATCAATCTGACCTCTTGAGAAGCCATTTTCTTTTAGAAAGCAACTCAACCTTTCATACCAAGCTCTAGGAGCTTGCTTTCATCCATAAAGAGCTTTTGAGAGCTTGTACACATGATCTGGTTTCTTGTTATCCTTGAATCCAGGAGGTTGGTGAACATATACTTCTTCATTTAAGAATCCATTCAAGAAGGCACTTTTGACATCCATTTGATATAGTTTTATTCCTTTATGTGTGGCATAGGCTAAGAGGATTCTGATTGCTTCGAGTCTTGCAACTGGTGCAAGTGTTTCATCATAATCAATTCCTTCTTGTTGGTTGTAACCTTGTGCCACTAATCTTGCTTTATTTCGAATAACCTCTCCATCCTCATTTAGTTTGTTTCTGAAGATCCATTTGGTTCCAGTGATGGATTTTTCCAGAGGATGGGGCACAAGATTCCACACTTTATTTCTTTCAAACTGAGACAATTCCTCCATCATGGCATTCATCCATGATTGATCACTTATGGCTTGATCAATGTTCTTTGGTTCAACTTGAGATATCATGGCCATATTGATTGACTCTCTTTTCAATGATTGCCTTATCCTAACTCCATCAGCAGTATCACCTATGATCAGATCTGGAGGATGATAGGTTATAGTCTTCCATCCTCTTGGAGGCTGCTGAGAGGTTGGATCAGAAATGTCCTCCTCATTTGGATTGTGAACTTTAGAGGATGAATTTTCATCTTCTTCAATTTTATCCATGTTTTTTAAACACATGTCATCAAATTCATCAAAAATAACATGCATGGATTCCTCCACAGTTTGAGTTCTAAGATTATATATTTTATAACCTTTTGATGATGTGGAGTATCCCAAAAATATACCTTTATCAGATTTTGGATCAAACTTTCCCAAATTTTCTTTATTATTTAGGATGTAGCAGTAACATCCAAATATATGAAAATAAGAAATATTTGGTTTTCTACCTTTCCAAAGTTCGTATGGAGTTTTGTTTAAAATTTTTCTAATTGAAACTCGGTTTGAAACATAGCATGCTGTGTTGATAGCTTCCGCCCAAAAATATTTTTCAATGTTGGCTTCACTTAGAATAGTTCTAGCCATTTCTTGTAAAGTTCTATTTTTCCTTTCAACAACTCCATTTTGTTGAGGAGTTCTTGGACAAGAAAAATTCTGAGAAATACCATTTTCATCAAAAAAGGTTTCGAAAGACTCGTTTTCAAATTCTCCCCCGTGATCACTTCTTACTGAGATAATCTTTGATCCTTTTTCATTTTGTATCTTCTTACAAAAATATTGAAAAGCCTCAAAGGCTTCATTTTTGTGTTTTAAAAACAAGACCCAAGTAAATCATGAAAAGTCATCAACAATAACAAATCCATATCTTTTTCCACTAAGACTTGGAGTTTTGATAGGACCAAAGAGGTCAATATGAAGGAGTTCAAGAGGTTGATTTGTTGAAACAATATTTTTGGAGTGAAAGCTACTTTTAACTTGTTTTCCTTTGGCACAAGCCTCACATACTTTGTCTTTTTCAAAATTTATTTTTGGAAGACCTTTAACTAATTCTAATTTTGATAATTTAGACATAGTATTCAGGCTAGTATGACCAGCCCGTTTGTGCCAAATCCATTTATCCTTTTCAATAGCCATAAAACAAGATTCAGTAGGTAAATCATCTAAATATAAGACATATAAGTTCTTTTTCCTTATACCTGAGAATAAAACTCTACTCGAGGATGAATGCTTGACCTCGCATATAGTGGGTTTAAAGATTACTTCAAATCCACTATCACAAAATCCACTTAGCAAGTTATGTTTTAAACCATCAACTACTGAACATTTTCGATTTTGGCATAATTGTTTTTACCAATAATACCTGTTCCTTTGATTTGAGCTTTATCATTGTTGCCAAATGTAACTGATCCTCCATCTTTTGATTCCAAAGAGATAAAGCAATGCTTATCTCCTGTCATATGTCTTGAGCAGCCACTGTCCAAGAACCAGGGCTTTCTTTTGTTGATCAAAGGATGTACCTGTGTTAGAATTTAGAAGAGACTTAGGTACCCATATAGAATTGGGTCCTTGGTGGTTAGTCCGTCCTTTTATAAGGATTTTCTTTTTGTGATAGCAAATGGAATCATGATGTCCATGCTTATTACAAATTGAACATTTCCTGTTGTTACTTTCATCTTTTTTCTTAGCAAGACATATTTCGACAGTATGTCCATGCTTTTTGCAAAAGGTGCACTTAGGTCTATCCTCTAGGTTCTTTGGTAGAAAAAAGTTTTCATATAATTTTTGTTTTTGAGAACTTTTAAAACCAATACCAGCTTTGTCAAATATACCAGATTGAGATCCCATAATTTTTTTTTGAATGTTTATGTGGAGTTGACAAAGTTGGTAATGTCATTTTTTAGTTCTTCAACTTTGATTTTCAAGTCCTTCTTTTTTGTGTCCTCTTCAGGAGGATGGATTTTGACATTCTCTTTGTTTAAAGTGTTTTGTTGCTCAGACAATTTTCTATTTGATTGCTGCAAGTCTAAAATGATTTTTTGAAATTCTTCATTCTTAGCTTGAAGTTCCTTATTCAGTTTTTTTATTTCATAATATTGGTTTTTAAGAAAACCACATTTTTGAGACAAAGTGTTTGAGTCATTTAATAGATTGTCAAACTCTATTTCTAACTTTTCACAAGAAGGACATAAATCAGTGATGCTTACCTCATCAGTTTCTGAGTTTGCCATGAGACAAAGGTTGGCTTCTTCTTCCTTTTCTTGCTCGGAGGATGATTCATCATTGTCATCCCAAGATACCATCATAGATTTGTTCTTGTTTTGAAATCTTCTTATGTTCCTTTTGTTTAGAGGACACTCAGTTTTGTAGTTTCCCATTTTATTGCATCCGTAACAAGTTATCTGGCTTTTGTCAATCTTTTCTTTCTGAGAGGATATTTTGTCTTGTCCTCTTCTGTTGATTATTCTTTGGATTCTTCTGGAAATTAGAGCCAGTTCATCATCCTCTTCAGAAAGAGGATATTCTGTGTTATCCCTTTTTGTGATACATTCAGAGTGTTTGGAGGATGGACTTTCAGTTTGACAGGATTTCAACGCAATCATTTTCCCCTTTTTGCTTGGTTTATCAACAAGCAATAGAGATTCATGAGCTCTAAGAGTTCCAACCAGATCTTCTAACCTCATGGTGGCTAAATTTCTTGCTTCTATGATGGCAGTCACCATGGGTCTCCATTCCTTTGGTAAACTTCTTAATATCTTCCTTATTCTCTCTTGGACGAAGTATTCTTTTCCCAGAGACCTTAAGTTGTTCAGGATGATTGTTAGTCTTGAGAACATTTCATCAATTGTTTCTTCTTCCTTCATTTTAAACAACTGGAACTCTCTTACTCCCATGTCAATTCTGGCCTCTTTAACGTGACTTGAACCTTCATGATGGATCTTCAAGGTGTCCCATAGTTCCTTAGTGAAGGTGCAAACACGAGAAGGGGGGGTTGAATTGTGTTTGACTTAACTTGAAACTTTTCCTGTTTTAATACTTTCAAAACAAAACTTGGTGTATAATTAAAACAGAGTTAGCAGCGGATAAAAATAAAAATAAAAACTCACAGATTTTATACTGGTTCACCGTTAACGAGGCTACGTCCAGTCCCTTCGCCTTGAAGGATTTCACTAATTCAAACTTGAATTACAACCTTGCTACTGACCCTCCAAGTCAGTCTTCTCAATAGTCTAACAATCCTAGACTTCTTGAGGAAAAACAGCTCCTGTTCTTCAGCCAATCTAACACCCCAGATTGTACAAGAATTCTCAACACTACAAATCTAATTGCCAAGTAACCTGCTACCTCTACTGACTCCCACAGCTTGTAGACTCTACTTCAACAACTTAGATTTGACAAAGTGGAACGAAAACAACAAGAGTACTTGCTTTAAAAACTAAGACTCAACAATTGACTTATATGAAAATTTGAGAGTGTTTGCTTTTAAAGTGTATGACCCTTTTGTGATTTTCGATACCAAGTAATCTGCCTTGTGCCTCCTTTTATAGATGCTGATTTGGGCGTCTTCCAATCCTTAAATTCGAGCTAAATATTGCTGGATTCTCTGGCAAAAATAAATTGACCAATCGGGCTTCAATTAATTCCAAAACATATCTTTTTTAAGCCTTAGATTTCTTTCATAAATTAACTAGCCAATCAAATCTGTGCATTGCTTCCCGCCACAGCTCCTGACTTCCATGCTACTCCAATTTAATTTATAACAAATCTTTTATAATATTTTGATAAAAATATCCTGAGATCTTCACCATTAATTCCCATGATCAAATCTGCACCATTGGATCTTCATGTGATAGTCCACAGCTGGACCAGATTGATTGCTATGCTATTGTCCTCTGAATTCGGCCATTGCTGGACCACACTTCATAGCCCTCTGATCTTCTGATTTCAGCCTTCCTGGATGCGCGCCTGATATGCTATGAACTTCTGGATTCGGCCATTTCTGGACTGCACAGCCTGTCCCTCTGATTTCGGCCACTTCTGGGCCATGGTCTGATTTTCTGATTTTGACCATCACTGGACTCAAAAAATTATTTCTGAACCATTGATCTGGATATTTTTACTCTGATCTGGACAGATTCTGGAATTTGGTCTGGAACAAACTGAAATAAACTTGATCAAAAAATATTTCAGTCTGGACATTTTACCTTTAATTTTGGACCAGGTCTGGGTTGATTCTGGAACTCATTTCTTTTGTTCTGGACTTAGTTCCATGCCCTAAATCATGCTATCTTATGGTCTGGGCCAAATCTGGATTGATCTTCATGTTCTGGACTCATAAACATACCTTCTGGTCAAGTGTGGAACAAGTCTGGGCTGTGTAATTTTTACTGCCAGGCCATCTTTTGGTCAGAATAACTTCTGGAATAAAATTGATATTTGATTCCTGTTTGTCTTGATCAACTCTCCTTCTGGAAGGCTTTCCAATTATATGATCCACGTTTCATTCTGAATTTTATTCCTTCTGATATAGGCCTGCAAAGTTATCTTCTGGTTCAGTTTTGTCATCCTGAAACATCTTCTGGAAATTCCCGAATTCATTTTCCTTTTATCTTCTGCTTCTGATTTCTTCAGTTTCTGATGACATTTAATTTAATAATTCAAGGTATAAAATAAGTTTACATTGAGTGCTTTTGTAAACATCAAAATCCTAAGTCTTAGAACCAACTTCGTTCCAACAATCTCCCCCTTTTTGATGATGACAAAACCTTAACTTATTTTGCTAATTTATAACTCGAAAACTTTGAATTACTCCCCCTCAGACCAATCTCTCCCCCTAAGTCTGATACTTTCCTTTTCAACTCATTCTTGTTCTCTCTTTCTTTTCTTCTCTTCTCCTCTCCTTTTCAACTCCTTCTCTTTTCATCTCTTTCTTTTTCTCTCTTCACATTTCCTCTCCTTTTCAACTCCTTCTATTCTTACTCTTTCTTTTTCTCTCTTTATTTTCCTCTCTCCCTGTTTCCTCTCCTTCTGTTTTCTCTCTTTCTTTTTCTCTCCTTCTTTCTTTTTATCTCTCATTTTCTACTTATTTCTCCTTTCTTTCTCTCTCTCTCTCTTTCTCCCCCTTTTTGTCATCAGCCAAAAAGTGGTCCTACTATTTTTGTATTTTTTGATTTTTTTTCTTTACAAGGTACAGAAAGTAAAAACTGAAAATTAAAGACATAAAATAAAATTGCAAGAAATTTAAAAAAACTCCTAAGATGACTACTTGAGCTAGTTAGATATGGAGGCCATGCTAAGATGCTTCTTAATGAACTCGAACCTATCTTCTGGTAATGCCTTGGTGAAGATATCAGCCCATTGATGATTAGTGTCCACAAACTGGATGCTTTAAAGTTCCTTTTTGAACATGGTCCCTAATGAAATGGTGTTTTATGTAAGATAGGGTTCTTGGTTATGTTTATGGCTGAGGTGTTATCACAGAACAAGGTGCAGTTGCCACTTATACTTTTCCTTTCCAGCTTGTCTCCAGCATAGTCGGAATCACAGAAACCTTTAAGTTTGTAGGTGGGGGTTTTCTTGTATAACAAGGTAAGGTTTGTGGTTCCTTTAAGG
Organism: Cicer cuneatum; assembly: GCA_037974295.1. Lineage (NCBI taxonomy): Eukaryota > Viridiplantae > Streptophyta > Magnoliopsida > Fabales > Fabaceae > Cicer > Cicer cuneatum. The sequence continues at coordinate 10,877,741 of JBBPBO010000003.1, read as the reverse complement.
TATCTCAGAATTCTTTTGACAGCAATTAAATGGGATTCCCTAGGGTTAGCTTGAAATCGGGCACAGACACAAACACTAAACATAATATCAGGTCTAGAAGCAGTTAAATAGAGAAGGGATGCAATCATACCTCTGTATGTTTTCTGGTCTACCTTTTGGCTGGTTTCATCTTTCTCAAGTGAGCAGGTTGGGTGCATGGGGGTGGCCATAGGCTTACAGTCACTCATTTTGAACTTTTTGAGAAGTTCTTTAGTATATTTTGATTGGTGAATGAGTATACCTGATTTACCTTGGTGAATCTGAATTCCCAGGAAGAACTTAAGTTCTCCCATCATGCTCATTTGAAACTCCTTCAGCATTAGGTCAGAAAACTCTTTGCACAAAGTGCCATTAGTGGATCCAAATATAATATCAACATACACTTGGATAATCAGAATATCAGTTTTAATAGATTTCCTAAACAATGTATTATCAATCTGACCTCTATTAAATTTATTCTTAAACAGAAAGTTACTAAGTCTGTCATACCATGCCCTTGGTGCTTGTTTTAAACCATATATAGACTTTTTAAGTTTGAAAACATGGTCTGGAAAATCAGAATTTTCAAAACCAAGGGGCTGTTTGACATAGACTTCTTCACTTATGTAGCCATTTAAGAATGCACTTTTGACATCCATTTGATACAGCATTATATCATGATTAGCAGCAAATGATAAGAGAATTCTAATCGCTTCTAACCTGGCCACTAGAACAAAAGTCTCAGTGTAATCTATACCTTCTTGTTGACTGTATCCTTGAGCTACTAATCTGGCTTTGTTCCTTACCACTTCACCCTTTTCATTGAGTTTATTCCTGAAAACCCACTTGGTTCCAATAATGCTTCTGTTTGGTCTGGATACCAGATCCCAAACATCATTCCTTTGAATTTCATTCAGCTCTTCTTGCATTGCAAGTATCCAACCTTCCTCTGCCAAAACATCATCAACAATGCTTGGTTCGCATCAGCTTCTGGTTCTGTAACAGCTTCTGATTCTGATGAATCTGCTTCTGCTTCTGGTGAATCTGTAACAACTTTAGATTCTGGTAAATATCCAGATTTCTCTTATGACTTATCTTGGTTGTTTCTGACTTGATCAGATTTATCTTTTGAAGATTTGTCATGTGTTGCTGACTTGCTTGTATCCTTTACCTTTCCAGGTACTTCTGTTTCTTGAGCTTCTGCTCCCTGCACTATTTTTATCTTGCTTTGATTTGTTAAGATCAAGCAGTTTGTCATTTGACATAATGCAAATCAAATAAGTTAAAATTTAACTCAATACAGCCAAACCATTCGTTCTGCTTCTGCTTCTGCTCCCTTTGCTTCTGATGAACCTGTACTATCTTTATCTTGCTTTGATTTGTCAAGCAGTTTGTCATATACCATCAATTAATTTAAAAAAAGAACTTAGTACAGCCAAACCATTAATTCTGCTTCTGGTGGTTTCTGTTTGTTTTTGAAACCACTGGAATGTTGTTTCTGCTGAGGTGTTCAATTTGTGTGAATCACCTGGTTCCTCTGATAATTTGAAAACCTGCAGAATACTTATCTAGCTTTGATTTGTTAAGATCAAGCTTCTTGTTATCACAGTAAACATAAATATAAAATAATAAGAGTGATTTTGATAATTCCTGTAGTTATACTGATTCTGATAATTAGAGTGATTCTGATGATCATACCTCAACCTTTGATACTGATACCTGTTCAAGTTCTGGTTCTGGTACTGATTCTGATTCTGGTTCCAGTGTTGATTCTGGTTCCAGTTTCTGTGCCTCCAGTTCTGATTCTGGTTCTGGTTCCAGTTCCTGTTCCTCTGATACTGGTTCCAGTTCCTGTTCCTCTGATACTAGTTCCAGTTCTGATTCTGATACGAGTGATATCCATGATATTTCCTGTTCCTCCTATAATTCTGGTTCTGGTTCTGATTTTGTTGACCAGTTCTTCTTCTACCAGAGTCACTTTGCTTCTGTTTGGTAGATGTTGGAACATAAACCTTCTTCTGCTTGTGCGTTGCCAACATCCATTGTCCAGGCACTATTGTTGGTGTCTCCTTCTGGTTACTCAGAACATCTGCAACATAGACAATTTGATCTTTTGGTACCCAAAACTTATTGGGTCCAGGTTTGTTAGTCTTAACAGCTCTCTGATCTTGTTCAGATTTTACCATTTGACAAGATAATTCAGAGTGACCTTTCTTAACACAGACAATACATAAAACTTCAGAATGAACAGCTTTATTTTTAGTACTTTTTTCTATAAAACCAACACCTCTTTTTCCAGAATTACTGTTTCCATAAATCATAGATGCATTTTTACTTCTTTCCATTCCATTCGAATTAAAGTTTTGAAAAACTTGCTCATGCATATCAGATTTACAAACAGTTTCAGAAGTGGAACAATTATTACTTTTCAGAGTTTGGTTTTTAGATTTGAGTCTAGCAACATCAGTTTTAAAATTTTTGTTTTCAGTTGCATACTCAGAATTTCGATTCTTTAAAACTTGGACTTCTTTGGTTAGATTTTCGTTATCTTCCCTAAGAGTTTTCAGTTTTAAAGACCTTTTATTGTTTGCATTTAACAAATCTTTTAAAGTCTCAATTAATTCAGATTTAGACAGATCAGAAAATACCTCATTGTCTTCATCTTCTGATTCTGTTTCAGAGCTTGAGTTGTATTCAAAACTTGAGTAGGTATGAGCCATCAGAGACAGAATTGTTTCCTCTGATGTGCTTCCAGACTTGCTTGAATGACTGCTTCGATCATTCTTCCTTCTGCCTGCTTTCCTTCTGGAATTCGTGCCTTTATGAGGTCTAGAAGCAGACTTAATGTGAGCCATCTTTGTTGTTTCTGCCTCTTCTTCATCAGAAGATTCTTCCTCTGATTCTGATACATCCCAGGCAGCCATCAGACCTTTCTTTATGTATCTGGAACTCTTCTTGGTTTGTTTGCCTTTATGAGGTCTAGAAGCAGACTTGATGTGAGCCATCTTTGCTGTTTCTGCCTCTTCTTCATCAGACGATTCTTCCTCTGATTCTGAAACATCCCAGGCAGCCATTAGACCTTTCTTTCTGTATCTGGAATTCTTTTTGTGCTGTTTGCCTTTTTCCAGATTTGGACATTCTGACTTGATATGTCCAGGTTCATTGCATCCATAATAGATGATGTTCTTCTGGTCAGATTCTTCCTTATCTCTGCTGTTATGTTTCTTCTGGAAGTTTCTTTTCTTTCTGTTTTCCCAGATCTTAACCATCTTTTTGGTTAAGTAAGCCATATCATCACTGTTACTTTCACTATCCTCTGATTCTGATACTGCCTTTGCAGCTTTCTTCTGTTTCAATTTCAGAGCCAGATTTTTCTTCTTCTTAGGTTCATCTTCTTCTAGTTCTATTTCATGAGACCTAAGTGTGCTGATTAGATCTTCCAGCCTCAAGGTACTCAGATCCTTAGCTTCCTGAATTGCAGTAACCTTTGGTCTCCACCTTTTTGGAAGACTTCTCAGAATTTTCCAGACATGATCTTCAGTGGTATAGCTTTTGTTTAATACTTTCAGTCCTGATACCAAAGTCTGGAACCTACAAAACATTGTGTCAATGTCTTCATCCTCTTCCATCTTGAACAGCTCATACTTTCTGACCAATATGTTAGCCTTTGTTTGTTGAACCTGCTTGGTTCCTTCATAGGTCAGAACCAGACTATCAAATATACTCTTTGTTGTTTCTTTATTTGTGCATCTATCAAATTCCTTGAATGTGAGTGCACTGACCACCATGGTACTGGACTTGTGATGAAGTCTATGTAATCTGACTTGATCTGGTTTCATATCAAACATGTCCAGTTTCTTAGTTGGATCTTCTAGATCAGTAGGAGCAGTATATCCTCTGATTATCATCTTCCATAGTTCAGGATCTTGAGATATGACAAAGCTTCTCATTCTATCCTTCCAATACTCAAACCTTTCTCCATCAAACAGTGGTGGTCTGTTGATGTTGTTTCCCAATTCTTCTGCCATATTGAACCCCTTGGACCTTTCCTCAAACACTGTTAAGTGCTCAGCCTTGAGACCGAGCTCTGATGCCAATTGAAGGTGCAAACACGAGAAGGGGGGGTTGAATTGTGTTTGACTTAACTTGAAACTTTTCCTGTTTTAATACTTTCAAAACAAAACTTGGTGTATAATTAAAACAGAGTTAGCAGCAGATAAAAATAAAAATAAAAACTCACAGATTTTATACTGGTTCACCGTTAACGAGGCTACGTCCAGTCCCTTCGCCTTGAAGGATTTCACTAATTCAAACTTGAATTACAACCTTGCTACTGACCCTCCAAGTCAGTCTTCTCAATAGTCTAACAATCCTAGACTTCTTGAGGAAAAACAGCTCTTGTTCTTCAGCCAATCTGACACCCCAGATTTTAGAAGAATTCTCAACACTACAAATCTAATTGCCAAGTAACCTGCTACCTCTACTGACTCCCACAGCTTGTAGACTCTACTTCAACAACTTAGATTTGACAAAGTGGAACCAAAACAACAAGAGTACTTGCTTTAAAAACTAAGACTCAACAATTGACTTATATGAAAATTTGAGAGTGTTTGCTTTTGAAGTGTATGACCCTTTTGTGATTTTCGATACCAAGTAATCTGCCTTGTGCCTCCTTTTATAGATGCTGATTTGGGCCTCTTCCAATCCTTAAATTCGAGCTAAATATTGCTGGATTCTCTGGCAAAAATAAATTGACCAGGCTATCCAATGATATGATTCACGTTTCATTCTGAATTTTATTCCTTCTGATATAGGCCTGCAAAGTTATCTTCTAGTTCAGTTTTGTCATCCTGAAACATCTTCTGGAAATTCTCGAATTCATTTTCCTTTGATCTTCTGCTTCTGATTTCTTCAGTTTCTGATGACATTTAATTTAATAATTCAAGGTATAAAATAAGTTTACATTGAGTGCTTTTGTAAACATCAAAATCCTAAGTCTTAGAACCAACTTGGTTCCAACACATAGCACTTTGGCATTCTTCAACTCTATCATACTCTTCCCTGCTCAAAGCACACGTTAGAAATAAATGAGCTTTAGAGTTTAGAAGTACCTTGGCATTTTCTTCAGCTGTCCATTGTGTTTGAGGTTTTTCGTCAGATGTTGGATCTGCGCTGTTGATTCTAATGACATGATTTCCTTTTTCTACCACTTGCCACATGTTGTTATCTTGAGATATGAGAAACAATCTCTGCTTGCCTTTCCAGTGGTAATAGTCAGTTCCATCGAAGTAGGGAGGTCTGCTGGATGATCCTCCTTCTGGGATATACTTAGCTTTTGACATTTTTCTTTTTGGATCTTTTTCTCATACACTGTTAGGTGTAGTTTTTTAGAGAACCTTCCTCTGATGCCAATTGAAGTGGCAGGAATATCACTAGAAGGGGGGTTGACTAGAGATATTCGAGGATATAAAAATTATGTTTTAGTATTAAACCACTGTCCTCTTTCAGGAATGATTATCAGACGTTGAAATGAAGAGAGAAAATAAAGACACGCGAATTTTTATATTGGTTCACCCAATGAAGGCTACGTCCAATCCTCACACACTTGTGAGTTTTTACTAAGTATCAAAAGTTATCAGCCTCTTATTGAGGTTAATTACAAATCGTGTATTCTATAGCTTCACCAAGCTTACAATTCCTTCTTTCTGATTTCTCTCAAGTGTAACTCACTTGAAGTTCTAAAGATGATATGAAGTAATTTGATTGGTATTACTTTCTACAAAGATGAATCAAAGATCTAGTGTAAGTTTATAGAAAGCTTGAGGGGAGATTGAAAATGTTCTTGATAGCCTCTTGATATTTTCTTTTTGCTCGTGTAGTTGTGTGTTGATCTGAAGAAGAGCAGCCTTCTTTTTTATAGAGAGAAGGAAACTTTCTCTTCAAGAAAATTTTATTTTCTGACCGTTTTTCCAAGTTATAATGATCTTGAGTTTTATTGTGATTTTATAGCCTTGCCATTGAATTCTATCCTTTTACAGCCTGGCACTTGGGAGGTTACTTCTTTACATAGCTTTCCAGGAGGTTAGATCATTCCATACGTTTTTAACAACTGGCAAGTGCACTTTTCTGGTTCCAAGATATGACCCTTCTCTGTTCGCAAATGATGCAGCTTTTGATACTTTGGAACTGTTAGTTGTTTTATAGGAGGATGAAGAAGTAGCTAGAGTTCATCCTCTGGTGATCACCTTATGGTATTCATCTTCTGATATTTACCTTCTAGTGCTTTATCTTCAGATGTTTACTTTCTGGTGTTCATCTTCTGATGGTTACCTTCTGGTGTTCATCTTCTGATGTTTTCCTTCAAGTGTTCATCTTCTGATGTTTACCTTCTGGTGTTCATCTTCTGATGTTCATCTTCTGATGTATATCTTCTAATGTTCATCTTCTGATGTTCATTTCTTATCCTTTGTTGTTCATCTTCTGATATATATCTTCTGATGTTCATCTTCTGATGTATATCTTCTGATGTTCATTTCTTATCCTTTGTTGTTCATTTTCTTATATATAACTTCTGATGTATATCTTCTGATGTTCATCTTCTAAGTCCTACTTCTGGTGTTCAACTTTTGCTTCTGGTGTTCGACTTCAGGCTTTTATATTTCTAGTTTTCTACTTCTGGTTTTCTGCTTCTAGATTTCTGCTTCTGGTTTTCTGCTTCTGGTTTTCTGCTTCTGGTATTCTGCTTCTGGTGTTTGGTTTCTGATTTTAGTATTCTAGTGTTTTGCTTCTGGTTTTAACATTCTAATGTTCTGCTTCTAGTGTTCAACTTTCAGGTTTTCTGCTTCTGGTGTTCTGTTCCAGATGTTTTGCTTCTGGTTTTCTGTTCCAGATGTTCTGCTTCTGGTTTTCTGTTCCAGATGTTTTGCTTTTGTTTTTCTGTTCCAGATGTTCTGCTTCTGGTGTTTTAACTTAAGATTTTCTGCTTCGAGAATTAACGACTTTGTTTCCTGCATAGGTTCATTCTTCTCGACAGGAGGTTGTGATCTTTGGATCCTGTTCCTTTCTTAGTACAATACTTAAATGCACGCATTAGTGTAATCATAATCTTAAGATAATTTTGCTATCATTGAAAGAGATTTTTTCCCAACAGATAATGTGTCGATTTAACAATTTCATTTTAAAAGATATATATTTATTTTATTTTATTTTTATCAACGACCATCAATTAAGTTATTGCCTCATTAATGATAAATAAGGAAAGGCATGAACTTTTACTTCTATATGTGATAGCAAAATATTCATCTATAAATAACAATGCAATGCCAAGGAGACTAAGAAAGCAAGGAAGCATTTGTGTTGTCTTCCAAATTAATTCCAATGGCTTCAAAAGATCTCACACATTTCAAAGAAGAGCAATATTCACATGATGAGCAAGAAACAATTATTGAAGAAGAAAATAAATGTAAGCAACTAATCCTGTCACTTCCTAAAGAGATTGGATCCGGCAATGAATGTTTTATTATCAAGGTTTTTGGATTACAAAATCTATAATCCCAACTACAATCTCTTTTCAAAATCATTTTCAAGCTAAAGATAGTGATGTTGTTGTTGCCTCTATGCCAAAATCAGGAACAACTTGGTTGAAAGCACTTGCCTTTGTTATTGTTAATCGCCAACATTTCTCTTTTGAAAATCATCCATTACTTACATTAAATTCCCATGAACTAGTGCCTCACTTTGAAGTAAATGTTTATGTTGATACCATGTTTCAACTTCCTAAAACTAACCTATCAAATATGATTGAACCAAGGATTTTTGCAACTCATATTCCTTACCCTTCATTGGCTAAGTCGGTTAAGGATTCCAATTGTAGGATCATTTATATTTGTAGGAACCCATTTGACACTTATGTGTCTTATTGGAATTTCATGAAAATACTTATTATTCCAAATGATCAAGCTTTACCTACATTAACCATAGAGGTATTGTAAGGGGATATGTTATTATGGTCCATTTTGGGACAATATTTTGGGCTATTTGAAGGAGAGCATTGCTAGACGAAACAAAGTTTTATTTTTGAAATATGAAGAACTTAAGAAAAATGCAAATTTTCATGTCAAAAGAATTGGAGAGTTCTTGGGTTGTCCTTTCACTCAAGAGGAAGAAAGAGATGGGGTGATTGAAAACATTGTCGATTTATGTAGCTTTGAAAAGATGAACGAATCAGAGACAAGTAAATTTGGAACTACTGGACAAATAGTTGGAAAAAAACATTTCTTTAGAAAGGCTGAAATTGGTGATTGGGTTAATTATATTTCTCCTTCAATGGTAGAAAATTTATCCAAAGTCATAGAAAAAAAAGTTAAGTGGTGTTGGTCTATCATTCAAAGTAAGCCCTTAATTACTAGAAAGTGATCAACTGATTATTTTTATGATGTAAAAAATATGTAAGATTCACACATTTGGCTCAAATGTGGGACACAAATGTAGTTGTTTCTCTCTTTCTCTGTTTTTTTTTTTTTTAGAATAAAGAGGAGTTATATGTCTAGTCGACTATGGGGCTATTTCAATTATTACCCTAATAATCAATTATTATATGGGAATCCTAAATCATGGGAAGTGTATGTTAGTGTTTGTAAAAGTTTAAATAATGTTATCTTATGTAGGGATTGTGTAGGCTAGAGAAGTGTTTTAAATTGCGGCAGTGGATGTGGTTGCAATTATGATCATTTTGGTTGCGAATATTGTTGTTGAAATAATATGTATGTGATCATTGTGGCGTGTTTTTTTTTTGTTTGGCCTATAGATGAATTATTTAATGCTCAAAATTCAACTATAAATTTTGAGAAAAATTTAGTAAATAATGCAGATGAAATTAAAAATTTCAATTTTTCTACTCTATAAGTGGATACAATAATAGGAATTCTTTGTAAACTTTTCAAATAACTTAAAATACTTAAATATTTACAACTTTTAAACAACCTTCAAATGAGATTTAATAAAACTATAAACTCTAATATAAATTCAAGATGTAATTCAGCTTTGACTCATGACACTGAAAGACTGGTGAGAAATTATGATACTCCTAAGATTTTCAACGTTTACTTGTTATCTAGAAACCATCACCCCTAATATAGTGAGCATAAAACTCAGTAACTCAGATTTAATAAAACAATTATAGATGTTTCTCAGTCATGTTGGTGTGCTAAGTATGGAAATACCTCTTCTACCCTAACCACAATCATATAAAACAATTTAAGTAACTAGACATGAGTAATCTAATAAATTAAACTATACTTAACAAGTCATAAAGACTACATTGGTTTTATTCAATGTCCTCTACTTGATTAATCTCTTTTGGTAACATTTGACATAATTAAGACTGTAAGTGGTGTCATATTTACTCTCGCTTACACCTATCTCCCATCGTATATAGACGGAAAGTTCATCAATTACGAATAATCATCAACTTCACTCACACAATTAAACGTGTGCATATAATATAAAAATCCCATTTATCAATGGGCACCTTCGAGCTACAAATGTATACATTAATTACTATAGCATATATTGAACTTTGCAAAACCTTATTATTTTAAGTCAGGTAACATAAAACACCTATCGATCATGTAATAATATGCATTCTAAAGTACAACACACTAGACGTGCATCAACTTTGACAATTTAATTAAAATATCAAATGATATCTGATTTGAGTAAAAGATTATTCGTTGGAAAGCTTAAGATATATAGTTTATAAATATAATTTTTATTTTACATGATAGGTATTCAATTAGTATATTTTAACAAAATAATGTATATAGGTACAAAAGTGGAACAACTGAAAATTTTCAACTTGTAACTCGATCTTATCTATCAATTCTAAATGAAATTTAGTGTAACCAAATCCAATTTCAAAGGTAAACAAGTCTAATTTCTAATGAGACATAAATGAACTCCAAACAGTATTTATAGAGAAAATTATGAATAAAATACCAAAAGTATATCCATACGGGTTCAAGGACATCATTATACCATTTTCATTTCAACCCTTATATTTTCAAGTTCATCTACTCAACGAAGTAAATAACATTAAAAAATTAGTATAAAAACCAATTAATTACCAATACTAAATAATTATCGTCTCTTCTTATCATCAACCCAACCACAACACACAACAATCTAATAAAACAACAACTCTTCATAGTAGTTATCACAAACAACACCTAACATGCATTATTAATAATCAATTATACCAAATCGAATAGAACTATCACAATACCGAAACATGGAAATCATTAACTGTTCGAACATAGTGTGTGAATTTAAAAATTGTTGAAGTCCCATAGTGGAAAAATCTTATATGTTGAGTAGTTTTGATCACTATATAAAGATTTTTTTTCAAACTTTTGTTGAAGTCTCACATTGGTTAGGAAACATTTGTGGATTTGCTTCCATCACTATATAAAGATTGTCATTCTATTGTGAAAAGCACACCAAAGTTGGATGCATTTCCCAACTTTCTCTTTTCTCTCTCTCTCTCTTATATTATGCTTGAATTTCTAAGCCACTTCTCCCCTTTCTTTCTTTCCCTTCTAGTTTTAGTGGTTCTAATATCACTTTATTTTATAGCGGCTTTTATGCCGCAATGGTTTTGTGTGTCGTAGTCCTTTTGAGTTATTTAATTATAAATGGTTAGAGTACCACATTGCGAGTGGCTTTAACCGTCATATTGAGAGTGGCTATAACCACCATATTGAGGGTGTAATTCTTGAACAGTTTTCTACAGGGCAGTGGAACTCCGATATAGTGAATCTGGGTTGTTTTATCCTGGGGACGTCGTGGTTGATAGTCAGTCTAGCACAATTTGGGCAGTGCCGCGACACGTCTTAAAGAGAGCGACCTAGTCCGTGACTCAACCCAGTAATATCTTTGGTGACATAAATTGATTTTCAAACTGTTTTCGAAATTCAAAAAACAACAATTTTAAGACGTTTCTTTCTGCCATGTCAACCGAAGACATTACTAGATCTATTTCATTAAGGAAAACAAAAAAGGATAAGAAAGTTGAAGAATTAACCCATGGGAGGGTGATGATTACCTCTATAAGAATTATATTCTTAATAGACTTGCAGATGATCTGTATGAATACTACAGTTCCAGCAATAGTGCTAGACATGTATGAGATGCTATAAAGATGAGGAAGTTAGAGCTAAAAAGTGTGTTGTAGTCGGTACCTCAACTATTAGAGTATCAGATAACAGATCTGTGGATATTTACTCCCGTGAAATTCAAAACAGGATAAGAAAGCTGAAGAATTAACTCATGGGAGGGTAATGATTACCTCTATAAGAATTATATTTTTAATAGACTTACTGATGAGTTGTATGAATACTACAATTCCATCAATAATGCTAGACAGGTATGAGATGCTATAAAGAAGAGGAAGTTGGAACTAAAAAGTGTGTTGTAGCTTGAGATGCTATAAAGAAGAAATATGATACTGAGGAACTTGGAGCTAAAAAGTGTGTGGTAGTCGTTACCTCAAGTTTCAGAGTATCACATGACAGATCCGTGGAGGTTTACTCCCGTGAAATTCAGAAGATAGCTCAAGAGATCATCTTAAGGTATGACTTTAGATGAATTTCAAATTAATTGTTATTATCGACAATCTGTCTCTGTTTGGAAGGATTTCAAAAATTCTAAAAGCAAAAGAATTTTCTCTAAAGAGTATGATAATCCGTCTCTAGAGATAAAATAAATAAATAAATAAAAAATTTGATTTTTTTCTGAATAAGGCAGAATTTACTTACTCTATAGAAGCAGATTTGTACTCCAATTTCAAATATGATATTTTTGTTGGCAAATGGTACATCTGAGACATGTTTAAATTAAATGTTGAAATTAAGAATGTCTCATATTGTTTACATGTTGTGTGATTTTAATATTTGGCATGGTAAACTCTCTCATGGTGAACAAACATGTAATTTCAAACTTAAGTAACTCAAGTTTAATACCAATGTTATCTTTAAATGATTTTGAAAAAAATGTGATTTTTGTAGTTAAGTTAAAATAATGGAGAGTTCACATAAATCTGTAGTTAGAGAATCCGAGTCTTCATATTTATTACACTCTAATATATGTGAACTTGATGAGACGTTACAAGAAATGAAAAACATTATTTTATCACTTTTATTGATGATTGCTCTGACTATACTTTTGTATATCCAATGAAAAATAAAAGTGAATCGCTTAACATGTTTAGGATATTGGTAACGGAAATTGAAAATCAATTCTGTAAAGAGATTAAGAGCTTTCGTCGTGATAGAGGAATAAAGTATAATTCTAGTTTATTTAATAAGTTTTATAAAACACAAGGAATTATATATGAAACCACAACACTCTATTCACCTGAAATAAATAGTAAAGCTGAAAGAAAGAATAGAACTCTTACTGAACTAGTTGTTGCTATTATGCTTAACTCTGGTGCTGCATCTCATTGGTGGGTGGAAATTATTTTGACTATTTGCTATGTTTTGAATAGAATTCCAAAGTCTAAAATCAAAACATCTCCTTATGAGATAATAAATAAAAGACAATCAAACTTGTCTTATCTTCGAAATATTGGGCTATCTGGCTTATGTCAAAATCCCCGATCCCAAGCGAATTAAACTCGCCAGTAGAGCCTATGAATGTGTATTCATTTGGTATGCAGTAAACAGTAAAGCATATAGGTTTTATGACCTAAATGCGAACGTGATCATAGAATCAAATGATGTTGACTTCTATGAAAATAAATTCCCTTTCAAATCAAAAATAGTAGGGACAACGAACCAAGTCATGTTCCTGTGACAAGAAACACTAAAAGCAACAAACAAGGCAAAATACAAACTCAAAGAAGTAAGAGAGTCAGGGTTGCTAAAGATTATGGACCTGAATACATGGCCTATAATTTAGAAGAGGATCCTGCAAATCTCAAAGAAGCCTTGTCATCATTGGATGCAGATCTATGGCAAGAAGTTATAAACGATGAAATAGATTCTCTAGAGTCTAACAAGAACCTGACATTTGGTAGACTTGCCTTCTGGTTGCAAACCAATAGGTTGTAAATGAATTTTGAAAAAGAAACTAAAATCCGATGGAACTGTTGATAAATACAAGACACACCTTGTAGCCAAAGGTTTTAGACAAAGAAAATATAAATTTCTTCGACACTTTTTCACCAGTCACTAGAATAACATCCATTAGGGTACTCATTTCTCTAGCAGCTTTTCCTAACTTGATGATATACCAAATGGATGCTAAAACAACCTTTTCAATGGTGATCTGGAAGAATAAATCTATATGGAACAACCTGAAGGTTTTATATTTCATGGACAAGAAAACAAGGTCTGTAAGTTAGATAAATGACATGCAAAATTTGATAACTTGATTTTATCGAATGAGTTTAAAATGAATGAAATTGACAAATGTATTTATTACAAATCTGAAAATAACATTTGCACTATCATATGTCTCTATGTAGATGACTTACTCATATTTGGTTCAAACATTCATGTTGTAAATACTGTGAAATTATTGTTGAGTAACAACTTTGATTTGAAATACCTCGGAGAAGCGAGTGTAATCCTAGGAGTCAAGATTACTAGGTCAAAAAATCGAATTTCTTTGGATCAGTCTCACTATGTTGAAAAGATCCTAAAGAAATATAAATACTTTGACTGTAAACCTGCCACACCATTTGATCCAAGTGTGAAACTTTTGAAGAGCACTGGAGAAGGTTTTAGATAAACTAAATTTGCTAGCATCATTGGCAACCTCATGTAAGTCACTGATTGTACTAGACCCGACATTGCCTACGTCGTGGGACTGTTATGCAGGTTTACTAGTAGACCCTAGTATGGAGCATTGACACGCTATCAAAAGAGTCATGAGATACCTAAAAAGGACCATGAGTCTAGGATTACATTATCAAAGATTTCCTACCGTCGTTGAAAAATACAATGATGCTGATTAGAACACCTTGTCAAATATCTCCAAAGCAACCTGTGGATATATTTTTAATATAGTCGATGGTGATGTATCTTGGAAATTAAAGAACAGATGATATTGGCTCCGTCCACTATGGAGTCTAAAATGATATCACTAGCTACTACTAGTGAAGAAGCGAGTTGGTTGAGATGCTTGTTAGGTGAGATCCCTTTATGGAAGAAAAAAAACTATGTCAACTGTGTTGATCCACTACAATAGTACCGCGACTATTGCAAATATTGAGAATCGTTATTACAACGGTAAGAGACAACAAATACATCGTAAGCACAGCACAGTTAGAGAATTACTTTCAAAAAGAGCTGTTATAGGGGATCATGTACGCACTGATGAAAATTTAGCAAATCCTTTGACGAAAGGGTTAGCTAGAGATAAAGTCCTAAATACATCTTAAAGGATGGGACTAATGCCTATAGAGTCACTCGTGATGGTAACCCAACCTAAAAGACTGGAGATCCCAAGAATTAGGTTCAATGGGTAATAACAAGTCGTGAAGTGATATGAGATGAACATGCTATTATATATCAAAGAAGCATAATTCTTGAAGCGATGATAGGATGAGATAATAGAGACTCTTAATGAGATCTATACTCCATGTGGAGTGGAGTACCTAACTACAGGAGTATTCTTGATAGACTTACCTATGTGAATGTGGAAGTGGGGCCGCTTCCAATGAAATTTTGAGGCAGAATTCCTAGAGCGTTCATTATACTAGGATAGACGTGCAGGGCCATTAACGCACGAGCTTTTGAAAATACACCCTATGAAAAGGTTGTGTGTGGGTTTGATGTCAGAGATAGAGTTCAAGACTACGAGTCACTCTTGTTGAATCTGAATCTCACTTACTATGTAAAGGTTCAAGTCAAGAGACGCCTTTGCATATGCACAATCTTATAGAAGTGTTTGACACTACTTCAGAAACATTTTTTTAATTCAAGTGGGGGATTGTTGGAACATAGTGTGTGAATTTAAAAATTGTTGAAGTCCCACATTGGAAAAATCTTATATGTTGAATAGTTTTGATCACTATATAAAGATTTTTTCAAACTTTTGTTGAAGTCCCACATTGGTTAGGAAACAAATGTGGATTTGTTTCCATCACTATATAAAGAGTGTCATTCTATTGTGAAAAGCACACCAAAGTTGGATGCATTTCCCAACTTTCTCTTTCTCTCTCTTATATTCTGCTCTAATTTCCAAGCCATTTCTCCCCTTTCTTTCTGTCTCTTCGAGTTTTAGTGGTTCTAATATCACTTTATTTTAGAGCAGCTTTTATGTCGCAGTCCCTTCGGTTTTGAGTGGTCTTCATACCACAGTCCTTTTTGAACAGTTTTGTGTGTCGTAGTCCTTTTGAGTTATTCGATTATGAGTGGTCAGAGTACCACATTGCGAGTGGCTTTAACTGCCATATTGAGAGTGACTTTAACCGTCATATTGAGAGTGGCTTTAACAATGCAGTGGAACTCTGATATAGTGAATTGGGCTGTTTTATCCTAGGGACGTCGTGGTTGATAGTCTGTCTTGCACAATTTAGGCAGTACCGCGAAACGTCTTAAAGAGAGCCACCTAGTCCGTGACTCAACCTAGTAATATCTTCGGTGACATAAATTGATTTTCAAACAGTTTTCGAAATTCAAAAAACATTAACGTTTCCTAGTAACATGCAATCAAGATTTCTAAGTTCACTTAAGAGAGGCTTTAAGAGAGTTTTCTATGTTACCTCTAAGAATGAATGTCAAAGAAGATGAAATCCATCATTGTTGAGTTTTATGTTTCTTTTTCAAACATGCAAGAACCCTAACCCGAAAGCTTACTCATTCTTTCTCTATTCTCCTTCCATGGTTGAACCCCTAATCTTCTATCCCTTCTTGTTTTCTTGTTGCCATTTGTCTTTGTTCTCTTCATCCGTCACTCCTGCTTCCTCTCTCACAAGTTGATGGCAAAGTTGCATTATTCATGATTGGTTAGGTTTGAGGTGAACGAAGGTAAGTTGATGGGTGTCATGGACGTTGGTTTTTGGTTCTTTTAGCAAAGGACTTTTCATTGCTCTTTATTGGTTTCATTGCTCTCTATTGGAAGACTAAGGGATATGATAATAAATATGGTTTTCTAATTTTCGTTAGTTTCAACTTTTATATCAAAAATCCCCTTTTACTTTACTAATTATAAAACTTCTTCTAAAGACGATGTCATTATTATATTACTAACATTCTAAAAGTATTAATATTAAATAATTATCTATCATTCAAATTTTCTAATGAATTATACTGCCATCCACTTATTTTTACATGTATTTCTTTGGAACTAGTACCTTCATCTAGTTTTTAGCAATAACAACAATAGTAATAAGGTAAAATTATAACGACCTCCCTTGAGGTATGTCTTAATACAACTAACATCCTCTTTATTTTTCAACACATCAGTCACATCCCCTATTGTTACAATCAATTAATCTGTCATAACACTTTCTTTTTTATATAAAAAAAAAAATTGACACTGTCTTTTTATTTTGCGGAGAAGCTACCAAAACTAATTCACATTCGTAGACAGATTCTCTTCTTACAACTTGAAACACAAAAGGAATTTTTCTCTTAGGTTGTTTCTTTTCTTTGGTCTAATCTATACATAATATGTATAACTATAAAACACGTTTTTTTTATTACAATTAGACAAATTATGTCTTATTCTTTCTTTTGATGGTTCTGATAATTTTTCCTTTTGTTGGGAAGTAAAAAAATGTGTGCGACATATTTTTATAGCTAATCACAATATCTTTTTTTTTCTAAGATTTTTCTTTTGTGATTATATATTTCAGTGAACTCACAAATGAAAAATAATAACTATCATCAAATTAGGGTGTTGTAAAGCCTATCATGTTGGAAGCAATATAAGTGTATTTGAAAAATTAAATAAACAAAATTTGTGTCTTGTTAAAAAATAATAGGAGAGGGTTTGTGAGGGATTGTGATTAAATTGTAAAGGAGCTGTTTGTCATCCAAAAGGTTAAGTAAGGGGGATTTGTACTCAATTAAAAAATGGAACGGGTGTAACTAAAATTTTAATAAACCTTAGAGGAGGTTATTATAATTTTTCCAAGTAATAACAAGGACAAATTGATAATAGTTTAGACATAGAAAGTTGGGGTGTTACAAAATAATCTTTACTCGCATACAACTACGAAATTGTGAATTCAAATTTGAGACATGTTACTCAGCCTAACAATATTGGCATTTGTTGAACTAAATCTTATGGAATACCTGAATTTATATTTTATTAGTATCAAATATTATAATTTATTACTTATCCTATGTTTTAAATATCTCCTATTTTATCTTTAAAATTTCATATCTATCTCATTATCAACTCTGCTTCCCTTTCATTTATCTCTAATAATCATTTTAATTTATGTTATCAAATAAAACAATAGTATAAATTATTTGTGTGAGCAATAAATAGTCTGGTGCAGCCTAATATAGTCCCATGTGGTTGTTGTGCCACTATGAGATGCGGGTTTCTTTTTCTGTAATTACAATCACACCATGACGCATTCGGAAATCGCAAAGGGTTAGCAAGCGTTAATCCTAAAAAAAGTACAAGTTCTGGAATCCACCAGAGAAGAGAAAACTCTCAAAATTAATTATTTTATTAAAAGATACCGTTTTTACAGCATAGAAAGTCTTTAAATAGATAATAGAAACCCTAGTACGAAAATTAGGTAAAACAGAAAAGCCCGAAATTAAAGGAAAAGCTAAAACGGCTGTAAAACAGAAAAACCCGAAATTACGGGAAAAACTAAAACGGCTGTTTTGAGGCCCAAGACGAGCTCAAAACGGTTCTGGAGCCCATACTTCATGGTAAACCATGAGTTGTGTTCGGGACGCGATTCCCTTTTCGGAAAGGTATAATAATAGATAATCTGACACCGGACAATCGTTTTCCGCATTTTTTGCTGCTTTTGTCCGCAAAGCCGCTTCTTCACTTCTGGCCGTGAACCCTCCTACATCATTCTCCTCCACTTCTAAAGAACTCGACCCCGGGTTCATACCAGAATAAAGGTCAGCATCTTCATGGAACTCATAAATATCAGCCACATTAAAGGTATTGGAAATATTCATGGATCCCAGCAAGTCGATCACATAGGCGTTGTCATTGATCTTCTTCTGCACCTTGAAAGTCCCGTACTTGCGAAGCTGAAGCTTCTTGTAAGTGTCAACTAGGAACCTCTCCTTACGCAGGAACACCATCACATCATTTCCCACAGCAAAGACCTTGACTCTTCTGCGCTTGTCAGCAGCTACTTTGTTCTTCTACCCAGTAGCCTCTAACTTCGCCCTGACAACTTCCTTAATGGCTTGCACATCCTTGGCCACCACTGGAGAAAACCACTCAGTTTCCTTGAAGGTCTCAGTCAGGTCATGCTTATCCTGCGTCATAACAAGAAAACTGGACTTCTCCTTCCTTGTTTTTCTATTAAAACCAGAAACCAGGGCCATAGCTATCTTGTGCGTTCCCCAGGTGAACATCATCACATTATCTCTGCCTCCATACGTGATATCATTGTCATACTGCCAAGGTCGCCCCAGTAGGACATGACACACATCCATAATTAGAACATCACACACTACCTCTTCCTTGTAATGCCTTTCGATGGAAATAGGCACCTTGCAAGTCTTCGTCACCTTGACCTGCGAACCCTTACTCGCCCAGCCCAAAGCATAAGGCTTGGCATGCGGTTCTGTCGGCAACTCTAGGTACTCCACCAGCTTCTGGGATACCAAGTTCTCTGTACTTCCGTTATCCACGATCAGATTACACACCTTATTCTTAATAGAATAGTGTGTTCTAAAAAGATTCTTCCTTTGCCCCTCCTCCTTTGAAGACAACAGAACTCTCTGCAGCACAAAATTCACCGCTTCTTCAGCTTCTTCTTCAACGAACTCAACACCGTCATACTCGTTGCCTGCTTCCTCTTCCTCAGACTCCTCATTCAAGATTGCAATCGTTCTCCTCGAAGGGCAAACATTCGACTTGTGACCCTGCCCACCGCAACGGAAACACTTGTCTCCCGTCGGTTTCGCGTATGCGTTGGCTGACTTTTGGTTCGCCCTCTTGTTGTTGGACGTAGCACTACTGGTTCCACCAGTTTCCTTTGTTGAGGAGTTAGAATCCTTAGCAGCAACCCCTTTATCCTTATCACCAGCAACTTCAGAATTACCCTGCGGAGTGAATCTGCGAAAAGATGAGAAATTTCTGGGAGATTTCTCCATCAGTTCCGCTTTCAAGGCTAGTGTAGAGGCCTCTGTCACGGTCTAGATAGTCTGCAGACCCATCTTCTCCTGTATCGACCCCTTCAAGCCATTAATATAGCGAGTCACCTTCTGACCCTCAGTTTCCCCTAGTTCGTTGCGTTTTGAGAAACACAGGAACTCTGCTGTATTCTTGGTCACGCTCCTTCTACCCTGAACGCAATCGATATACATCTTATACATAATCTACTCATAATCTTCAGGCAAGAAACACTCCAGCATCAACTATTTCATTCTCCTCCACGTTATGATTGACGCTTTCCTCTGGTGCTGCCTCTGAACAACAAGTTTATCCCACCACACAGCAGCGGTACTCTTCAATCGAATTACCACCATCTTCACCTGCTTGTTTTCTGGCACACCCATCACGTCGAAGAACCGATCAACTTCAATCTTCCAATCCAGAAACTCTTCAACCCCCATAGTTCCATAGAACAACGGGATGTCAGCCTTGACTCTGTAGTCGTTGCGATTCTGTTGATTATCGAAACCCTGATTCTTCTCCTGGACCTCTTCTTCGGAACTAGAGTCCGATTCAACACGAGCCTGAAAGCCTCCATGTGAATGCCTGGGTGGTTTGTCTCTCCTGCCTCTGTCCCTCCTATTATTTATGGCGTTCACTTGAACCGTCAAAGCTGCCACCTGAGTCGATATCTACGTAGTCAAAGCAGTAAGGGCTGCAGTAAAAGCCGCAGTGATACCCTCGATGTCTGCTCTTGTGACTGGTTGATCTCCCATGGCGGTTCAAGCTACGAAAAGAAACAGGAGAAAGCCTGCTCTGATGCCACCTGACGTAGTCGGAAATCGCAACGGGTTAGCAGGCGCTAATCCTAAAAAAAGAATAAGTTCTAGAATCCACCAGAGAAGATAAAACTCTCAAAATTAATTATTTTATTAAAAGATACGGTTTGTTACAGCATAGAAAGTCTTTAAATAGATAATAGAAACCCTAGTACGAAAATTAGGTAAAATAGAAAAGCCCGAAATTAAAGGAAAAGCTAAAACGGCTGAAAACAGAAAAGCCCGAAATTACGAGAAAAACTAAAACGGCTGTTTTAAGGCCCAAGACAAGCTCAAAACGGTTCAGGAGCCCATACTTCATGGTAAACCATGAGTTGTGTTCGCGGCGCGATTCCCTTTTCGGAAAGGTATAATAATAGATAATCTGACACCAGACGATCGTTTTCCGCATTTTCTGCTGCTTTTGTCTGCAAACGGAAAATGAGCAGAAAATGCGGAAAATGATCGTCTGGTGTCAGATTTTCTATTATTATCCCTTTCCGAAAAGGGAATCGCGCCCCGAACACAACTCATGGCTTTGCCATGAAGTATGGGCTGCAGAACCGTTTTGAGCTCGTCTTGGGCCTCAAAACATCCGTTTTAGTTTTTCCCGTAATTTCGGGCTTTTCTGTTTTATAGTCGTTTTAGCTTTTCCTTTGATTTCGGGCTTTTCTGTTTTACCTAATTTTCGTACTAGGGTTTCTATTATCTAGTTAAAGACTTTCTATGATGTAACAAACGATATCTTTTAATAAAATAATTAATTTTGAGAGTTTTTCTCTTCTCTGGTGGATTCCAGAACTTGTTCTTTTTTTAGGATTAGCGCTTGCTAACCCTTTGCGATTTCCAACTGCGTCACACCATAATTATGATTTAATGTAGTTATAGATACTCCGAAATATTGCGGCCACATCACATAATATGATATGCAATTTGAAACCTTCGGTCCAAAATAGAAGGTTAAGTATGTGTGAAATATTTAAAGGTGTTCAATATTAGCCTCTTAGCTAAATGAAGATGGTGCCTATTAGTTTGTAGTCCCTCCTCTAGAAGGAGGATTTAGAAGAAAATAAGAAAGAATGGTGATTAGGTATCCAAATTTGTGTAGCCTATGCA
This sequence comes from Cicer cuneatum, assembly GCA_037974295.1. NCBI lineage: Eukaryota > Viridiplantae > Streptophyta > Magnoliopsida > Fabales > Fabaceae > Cicer > Cicer cuneatum. The sequence continues at coordinate 10,856,472 of JBBPBO010000003.1, read as the reverse complement.
AATCATCTTTCATATCCTTGTTGTGGAAGAATATTTTTAGAGTCTGTAAGTTGTAACACCCCGAGTTTAAAACACAGCGCGAGTGCATTTTTTTTTTAAAAAAAATAATTAATTAAAATAATTTTCCAATTCATCACTTTAAAAGAATCGAAATAAAAAGTTTCCCTTAATCCGTTTCTTAAAAATAGTACGTCGTGGATTAATCGATGAACGTAATTAAATAACTTCATCGTAATATCACTAAGTACTTAATTCTGGAGATTTAACACTAAACATTAATATATTTTCAAAAGATACAATGTCATAATCATCCCAACAGAAAATATCAGAGTGCATAGTTTAGCGGAAAGTAGTACAATAATTTTCAAAATAAACAAATTACATTTCCAGCTCAAATCTTATACATCAAGTCTAACTGATCATGCACTAAAGCTACAGTAGCACGGATTTCCTCCGCATCCCAAACAAGTCTCATCCGACTCCGCCGCTCGCCTTGATGTGACCTCCTCCTCCTCATCATCATACAAAGAGGGATCAGTCTCCTCCGAAGTCAGATCAATGCATAGTCTCGGTCGCTTCGACGGTGCCGGAATCTCATAACAATCATCGGATATCCTAGACGGACCCGGAATATCAGCTACTACTGGCTTCGGCTCTTCGTTCTTCTCTTCCGTCTCAGAATCATGTACATCTCCTCCAATCATCGGGTTAGGATTCACCACTCCTACGGTGGCCTCCGTCTCAACCCCTCTAACTGGCTCCTCAGCATCATCAAAAATCTCGTGCGCCTCCAATACCAAACAAGAAGGCACAGGAAAGTCAATCCTCGCATAGCTGTGCTCCACGTAGTGCACCACTCAATTGGTCCTACAAGTCCTCTTCAATCTTCCCGTGTATGTAGCCCTGCTTGAGGTGGGGTCGTAAACCCAAGCAGTAGGCACGGAACGATCAATGAAGTAGAGCGACGTTTCCGTCGTCTCGGGTCCCACGGGTGGCATGGGTTTGGGGGGCATCTGAGGGAAAAGCCCAATTTCCACAATATAAAAGCAAGGGTCATCGACCGAAATTAACAAATAATCACATAGCATATCTCACAGCAACAAATATATCTATGGCATATCATACAACAATGATGGAAAATAATGATGCTCATTTTTAAATTTCATGACATATATACCTTTTCAAAACAGTAACCTATTATTATGAAAATATGTGGTAAGTATAGCCAACACTTCAGCAATCACAATCATTTATCAGAAATCAGATTTCATAAAGTACTCACACACATCAATTTCAAACCATCATCATCTAACCAAATCGTGACCCACCGGTCAGTCCTCCAATGCAATATGTATATGCTCATGTATACAATTTCTTGGAATTACCAAGGTGCAGTCGCTCAACAGACCAGCACTACCTGTTTGACTTTAACGGCCCTCAAGACCAAGGTGCAATCGCTCAACAGATCAGCACCAGTGCAGTCGCTATACAGACCAGCACTCGTGTAGTCGCTCAATAGACCAGCACGTTTGACATATACCAAGGTACAATCGCTCAACAGATCAGTACCTAGTGCATGAAGGTGCAAACACGAGAAGGGGGGTTGAATTGTGTTTGACTTAACTTGAATCTTTTCCTATTTTAATACTTTCAAAACAAAACTTGATGTATAATTAAAACTGAGTTAGCAGCGGATAAAAATAAAAATAAAAACTCACAGATTTTATACTGGTTCACCGTTAACGAGGCTACGTCCAGTCCCTTCGCCTTAAAGGATTTCACTAATTCAATCTTGAATTACAACCTTGCTACTGACCCTCTAAGTCAGTCTTCTTAATACTCTAACAATCCTAGACTTCTTGAGGAAAACAACCTTGTCTTCAGCCAATCTGACAACCCCAGATTGTAGAAGAAATCACAACACTATGAATCTAATTGCTAAGTACCTTGCTACCCTTTCTGATTCCCTCAGTTTGTAGACTCTACTTCAACAACTTAGATACAACCCTATCTAATTGCCAAGTACCCTGCTACCTCTACTGACTCCCTCAGATTGTAGACTCTACTTCAACAACTTAGATTTGCCACAGTGGAAAGAAAATAACACGAGTACTTGCTTCTTGAAAGCTAAAACTCACAATTGACTTCTATGAAAATTTGGGTGTTTGTTGCTTTGGAATTGTATGACTCTTTTGTGATTTTCGATACTTTATTCTTCAGCATTAAGTCTCTATTTATAGTTGAACTTTAGAACTTCACTGATGCTTTACTTCTGCAGTATATTTAGATTAATCTGTTTTGAAAATATTCTGGAGTATTTTGCTCATATTCTGTTTTGAGCCTTTTGCTCACTGATCTGTTTTGAGCATTTTGCTCAACTTCTGTTTTGAGCGTTTTTCTCAGATTCTTTAATTCTCATGATCAAATCTGCACCATTGGATCTTAATGCGATAGTCCACATCTGGACCAGCCTATTTCATATTTTGTGATCCTCTGATTTCGGCCATTCCTGGACCACACTTCCTAACCCTCATATTTCGGCCACCACTGGGCCATGGTCTGATTTTCTGATCTGGACCATCACTGGACTAAATAATTATTTCTGAACCATTGATCTGGAAATTTTTACTCTGATCTGGACAGATTCTGGACTTTGGTCTGGAACAAACTGAAATTAACTTGAACAAAATATATTTCAATCTGGACATTTTACCTTTAATTTTGGACCAGGTCTGGATTGATTCTGGAACTCATTTCTTTTGGTCTGGATTTAGTTCCATGCCCTGAATCATGTTATCTCATGATCTGGGCCAAATCTGAATTGATCCTCTTGTTCTGGACTCATAAACATACCTTCTGGTCAAGTCTGGAACAAGTCTGGACTGTGTAATTTTTTACTGCCAGGCCATCTTCTGGTCAGAATAACTTCTGGAATAAAATTGATATTTGACTAATGTTTGTCTGGAACAACTCTCCTTCTGGCAGGCTTTCCAATGGTATGATCCATGTTTCATTATGATTTTTATTCCTTCTGTTCTGGGCCACCAAACATATCCTCTGGTGATGTTTTGACATCCTGGAACATCTTCTGGAAATTTCAGAATTCATTTTCCTTTGATCTCTGCTTCTGTTTCCTTCAGTTTCTGGGGCATTTAACTTAATAATTCAAAGTACAAAATAAGTTTACATTGAGTACATTTGTAAGCATCAAAATCCTAAGTACTTAGAACCAACTTGGTTCCAACAGTGCAGTCGCTCAACAGACCAGCACTCGTGCAATCGCTCAATAGATCAGCATGTGGTTGCGCATTTTAGGGTACAGACGCTCAACAGTCCAGTACCAGTGCAGTCGCTCAACAGAACAGCACCTATATACCAAAGTACAATCGCTCAACATATCAGTACCTAGTGCAGTCGCTCAACAGACCAGCACTCGTGCAATCGCTTAACAGATCAGCACGTGGTTGCGCATTACTCTGTGGCCCATCGCGAGTACCACTTGACTATGCAATGTATGAATATGCAGTGTTTTCTCTTCACTGAAACAGTATGCATTATAAGGAAAATTCAACCTTCCTATCATCTTTCAAAACATCTCAACACAATCAATATTATCATCATCACAATCATGATTAAACAGTCAAGTAATCATTAACACTTTGCATTATCTCAAAATTCCGTTCTTACTTATCTTAAGTCTTTCCAATGTTTCCCAAACTCTTAAAATTCATAAAACAGTGTTTAAAACTGAGATTTCTGGAAAAACAGTGCAGAATTACACTCTGTATTCGAATACAGCCCTCTTGTATTCGAATACAGAGGCTGTCCCAGTGTAAAAATCAGTATTTTTCCACTACATCAGTAAAGTCTCAAAAACTTCACCACCCCCACTTCAAACTATCACAAAAGTTCCATTTTAATTCATCATAAACCTTCCCAATACTCCTCAACACTTAGGGTTCATAAACAATGTTGAAAAATTTGGAATTTCTGAAAACCCGAATCTGTATTCGAATACAGATTCCTTGTATTCGAATACAGAAGCATCAAAACTGCAATTTAACATTCTGTATTCGAATACAGCAGGCTTGTAGTCGAATACAGAAGACAAAACATTGAAAGTTCAGCATTTCCTCCCAGGTCATTAAAGGTTTCCAAAACATCATCCTCTCCTCTTCAAAACTATTTCAAAGACTCCATTTTAAATCATTTTAACCCTTCTCAATATTTCCCAACACTTTAAAATTCACATGACAGTGTTTAAAACATGATTTTCTGGAAAACACGAATCTGTATTCGAATAAAGCTTCCTTGTATTCGAATACATAAGCTAAAAACGTGAGTTTCTGGAAAATCCGAATCTGTATTCGAATACAGATCCCTTGTATTCGAATACAAGAGCTGAAACTAGTGAGAATCTGCATTCTGTATTCGAATACAGCATGCCTGTAGTCGAATACAGATACGAATACAATGTTAAATTTCACTTATGTATTCAAATATGACATGGTCGTAGTCGAATACAGATGCTAAGTCAGAAGCAAAAATCCTTCCTCTGTATTCGAATACAGGGGCTCGTATTCGAATACAAGTTTGAAAACTTAAGTAAAACAGAAGCTTGACAGGTTGTATTCGAATACACACATGTTGTATTCGAAAACCAGTGAAATTTTTCCTGAGACTTCAATACATTTCAAATTGTTTCCTTTTTGAAAAAAATCAACAAAACATCAAAACAGAATTCAGCACTTTTCCAGAAAAACACTTTCATCATTTAAAATCCCTTTTCTTTTGAAAACATCAACAACACCAGATTTTCATCAACAAACCAGAAACAGAATCCTCAACACCAAAATCATCAGAAACAGAATGATCAACATCAGAATCATCAGAAATAGAAACAGAATGATCAACATCAGAATCATCAGAAACAGAAATAGAATGATCAACATCAGAATCATCCAGAAACAAAAACAGAATGATCAACATCAGAATCATCCAGAACCAGAACATGCACCTCCAAAACAACATGCATAGTATTCTCCAGTATGCTTACACAACCAACACAACATGCAAAGCATATTCCAGCTTTCTCACACAAACAGAATGACATTAATACATTCAGTCAAACAGAAATCATCACATAGCAGCAAACACCAACAGAATGTGTTTTCGCATTTTATAACAACATTCAAAAAAGTTTATGAACATGCATTTTAATTATCTTTAAAATAACATGCAAAACATTTTTCAGCTTTCCCACACAAACCAAACAGCATTGCAGTAACAACCAGAACAGCAACATCACAGATTGCATTTTCTTCATTTTTTTCAAAATGTCATTGCAAAATAGTTTTTCTTCAAAACAGTGATGAAAACATCAGTAATGCTATGCCAGTTATGCATTTACAGCCCTAATGCAACTAGAAAGTGGAAGGTGCCCTTACCCTTGTGCGTTTTCTGCTTCTGCTCACGTTTCTGCTTTCGTTCCCGTTTACGAGTCAAAAACCGGTGAAACTGCCGCTTGCGTTTGCTGCTACGAAACTGGGTTCTCTAGCTCTGTAATGATGTGGGGAACAACTTTTGTACTGGGGGTTTTCTGGTTTGGTGCCTAGGTTTCCAATTAATGGCACTTTTGAGGAACTCCCTCTCTTTTCTTTTGAATCGTGAATTGGAAACAGAACAGAATGGGAGGGAAAGGGGTACTGTTACATGCAGTATGGGCAGTGAGGAAGGAGGAATGGTGTTCTAATTTCACCATCCTTCTCACTCCTATATATAGGCTTGTGTGGGTGCCACCTCACCCGACAATTGTCTGATCCTCAACACTTAACCAATCTCGTCGCAATTAGCCACTAATCCCATAATTAACTGTTCGTTAATTTAATTAATCGTAATTAAATTAATTTTTTCTTAATCCAATAATCATAATTTATCTTTCAAAATAAGTATTTATATATATATATTCACTCAAAACATACATATATTAAATATTTTACAAATATCCCCAAAATATACTTAAAATTAATTCCATAATTTTAATTAAAAATTTAGGGTCTTACATAAGTGATAGAGTTCAGATGATAACTGGTTAGAGACATGAGTTTTTAAAAGCAACGGTGCTAACGTGTTCGGTTAACCTATTCAACAAGCTCATCTAAACTAACTCAATTCATATTTTATCTAAATCTATTCAAGTGCGAGTCCTATCCAAATCAATGTATTCAAACTCAAAGTGGTTTGATTAAAGTAATTTTTTTTTTATTTTCTCCCCATGAATATAAATTTTGGAATAAGCATATTTTTGGTAATGAGATTAGAACTTCCAAACATGCGGAAAATGTGAAGCTACTAGTTGTAGCATTTGTACAAACATGAATTGTTGCCGTAATATTTAACATTTCCAAACACACTACAAGACTTTAATGTAATGATACAAAAGTGTTTCAATTAAATTTAAGTGTTAAAATTTTAAACTCTGGAATTTGGTGTGAGTTTAGAATTTCTCATCAAAGAGAAAGTCATATTATTATATATTTTTTAGAATTGTTTTACAATTATGTCTCATGTACTCGTAAGGTCGACTCAAGAGTAACACTCTCAAATCTACCATTTTAAGTCTACGTGAAAAACAATTATTTTATGTAATAAAAGGGCTTTAAAATAAATTTTTTATTTAATAAAAGTGTCTCATATTCTAAATTTAGTATTGTCTCAACAAATGTTCAATCAAATGATTTCATTGTCAATAAAAAAATATATTATATGACATTTGATTGAATCCACTATTCAACTCAAACTAACTCACTCATCACCGGAGGTTCTATTCAATCCGAATCAATAGAATTTGATTGAATCGAGTATTCGATTTAACTAAAATTGCCCCACAAACACTCCCTACTAATAAGTTGGAAACAATGAATCACGTTTCCTTTTGGCATTATACTTAATTGTCTCTGACCACTTGGCAGGATGATGGTTTGATGTGAGAAATTCGCAAGAATACAATTTACAATTTTACTTCAATTAATAAAAATATCAAGTTAATATCCATAATAACAACAATAAAAGAGAAAAAACGTATAAATCTTACATCTCAAATTTTAACGTTGTAAACCCTTAAAATTAAGCGTAAAATTAATTACAGGTCGTCTAAATCAATGAAATAACTCCACTAAATAAAATAATGAGTGCAACTATTAGTTTTCTCAGCAACATTAGGAAACAACAATCATCACCTAATAGTGTAAATTAAACAAAATCATAATACCTCCACAAAAGTGGGAATAGGAAAAAAAAACTCAAAGAAAAGAGAAAACTATTAATAAAATATAAGAATACATTATGTAGTCCTTTAAAAGACAATTTTTTTTGCTAAAATTGCATTCATTGTGAGATGAAGAGAGTAAATAAGTATGACTCTCAATTGGGTAAAGTTAAGAGAGTAATGGATGCGTATTGTCGATGTAAAATAGTTTTACATTGACATTCAATAAGAGTTATCCATTTTAGTATGTCTAACTATAAAAGTCGAGTAAAATAATATGTTGTAACATAATACATGAATCTTATTAGATGTCATTGTAAAAACTGTTTTACATAGATATTGCACATCCCATTTTCTCTAAAGTTATTTTCTTTTTAGTGGTTCTTGTGGATGTGTTTTTGTCGTGTGGTTCTTTGTTTTGACATATTTTTTGCGGGTTCCTTTTAACTACAGAGAAAATTAGTAAAGATTTAGTGTGAATAATTTTACATGAGCAATTAATAATAATTATTGATTTTGTAATTTTATCATACAATTGTAATTGTTATTATAAAATAACTACACAACTAATGACTTTTGTTGGTTGTGAATGTAAAACTATTTGTATTGGCAGTGCATATTGATTAAACTCTTAACTTTCTTATGAATTTAATGATTGTGCATTTTCAACGTAAATTTATTTTACACTCTCATTCAATGGAAGTCACTTATTTTTCCATATCATACAATTAAAGTAGGGTGTAGTAGATTGATGTGACGGAATACATGAATCTTATTATATGTCAGTATAACACTATCTATTATAATATATTAAAATAGAGTCCGAAATTCTATCGGCGACAACTCATCTATATGTAGCCACATATTTCAAAATTTGTCAACTCACAAAAATTCTAATGTGGCGCCTTCCAAATCACACTACTTTTTTCATGTTTTTCTTCCATTATCTTTTGTTTCACCAATATGTAATGTAATGCAAATCCTTTAACTTGTCTATTCAAATACAATTATTTCATACATTTAGCAACTTTAACTCTAATCAAGACACTTAAAGAACAATTCATTCACTATCTTCTATGCATTGTCTATTACACATAAATATTCATCCGTTGATTTTCAACTACCCTCCTACATTTGGTTCAAGTCACTTAGCAATAGATAAAGACATTATGAAATACATCAAAGACATACCCATTTCAACGTGTAGCACATTCTTAGTCCACAAATGTTTCAATAACATTGTTCCACTATTGTCATTATTGTTGAAGACCATATATAGGAGGTGAGTATTTTTTTCTAAGCTATTGAATGCGTCTTTATGTAAACAAAATAAAAATGAATAATACTAAAGATATTTGTTTGGAAATGAATAAATCTAACAATTTCACTAACTTTTAACCATTTCAATATTTGAAATTTCCTAAGTTTTAAACATCAACAAACTATTCTTGCCTATAATTTTTGGTAACCCACTTTTGATATTTATTGACCATGAAAAATAATTATTTGAAAATGTCATTTCATATTCTAATTATTTAGATGAAACAATAGTTAAATTAATTGAAATTGCTCCATATCCAAAACACTAGAAATAGAATTGGTTTGCAATTATAATATTTATTTGAAGTTTAAATACAAATTTCACACCAACTATTGTTTTGTAAAAAATTTGCATTTGACTTGAGAGTTTTATGTAAATAACATTTTTGTTATCCAAAATATATTATTATTATTATTACTATTATTATTTTTTGAGCCTCATGAAATTTCTATTTTGCTTTGTAGTTTGTCTTCCATATATATTTATCAACTATATTTGCATAAGCGAAGAATTGTAGCAATGTTTTGAATACTATTATAAACATTGTTTTTAACAAACTACTCCTCATGAATGAATAATATATAGTACACACTATGACACACATTATCATTTAATACATGTTTGGATTGACAAAATTATGAAGGTACGTAAGTTTTAACAAAAACTACTCTTTAAAGATTAAGCAAAATTACACCACTAGTTGAAACATACACTTACATTTCAGTTTTACAAGAGTTTATCGGCAATGTTTTGAAAAACTTAGAGTTGGTTTTTGGACACACTATTTGGTCACGCACAAAAAAGAGATTTTTTTTAATTATTTTAAAACTATACATTATGTAATTATTATTTTTCTCTTGTTTTTTTCTTTTATGTGTGTGTCTAAATTCTTGTGTTCTCACAAGAATTATTCTCTACTAATTTATCATGAACTCTTAGAGTATATAAAGAAAATCTTGAGGGACATGTAAGGTTGTTCATTTTTTACTGAACAATTCACTTTCGGATTGGTGTATACATAGTTATATTGTATTGTCAATTACTTTGTGTAAGAGGACATTAACTATTTCTTGACTGAGTATAATCTTTATCCTAAGAAAACTTTGGTATACACTTATATCTAACTACTAATCAAGACTATACACCTGTTTGTGAATCTTTGTGAATATGTATTCATATTTTCATTGAAATTGACTATCCTATTTAACTACACATCTTATTAGTCTGATGTTACCCAATTTTTTACATAAATAATTTTCATAATTAATTTGTAAAATGGAAAATGTCAAAAAGTACATAAAATTAAAAAATATGATGTTTTTAAACTAATATAAATCATATAAAATAAGAACATATTATAGTTAAATATATAACTTTTAAAATAAAAAAAAATGTTGAACTATTTAACAAATATATCATTGGAAGAAACACTTCAAATAAAATAAAAAGCTTCAAAAACCAATTCTAAGTATAAAAAAATATTAAAGATAAGGATTGCATCACTAAGGTTAAAAATTCTTATCAATAGAATCTTATGTTAATAAATCTTACATGGATTGTATTAGTCAACAAAGTTTTACATTTTCCTTTCAAAATAAAGCAAAATTCGCCTATATATAGTTATTCAAAAATATATTTACTTCTTTAACACATAAATATTTTAGTATATTCTACTGTAAAACAAAAACATTACTTTTAGTTTATATATTATTATTTTATACTCAATTATATATTAAATTTTAACGCGCAACACACGACTTAACATCTAATTTTATACTTAAATTGCATGTCCTTTTTTCTCAATCCCATCATCATTCTCTTTTTCACTTTCATAAATTTCTTACCTTTACTATTATATAATACTCTTTTCAAAATAAAATATAAATAAAGATGTAGTAACATTTAGTTTCGTCAAAATTTGGAAGTCATTAACCATAAAAGAACAAGTAAAAAAAAATCTATGTGAACATTTGTCTAAAGTATATGGTAGATATTATTTGGATAAGAAAATTTTATAGTAGTGATAAAACTATAAACTACAACTTGTGCATGTGTGGCAAGTGCATGTAATGCAATATTACCATGGGTGACAACTTCAATGCATTAATATCACATATGGTCAACGGTGGACCAGTAATTAAAAAGCATTGAAATTTTAAAAATAATTGATAAAATTGGAGAAGTTAAGGACTTGGTCTTCAAATTGAACATATGATAATGTGTTGATTTAACAATTTCATTTTAAAAGATATATATTTATTTTCTTTTATTTTTATCAAACGACCATCAATTAAGTTATTGTCTCATTAATGAAAAATAAGGAAAGACATGCACTTTTACTTCTATATGTGATAGCAAAATATTCATCTATAAATAACAATGCAATGCCAAGGAGACTAAGAAAGCAAGGAAGCATTTGTGTTGTCTTCCAAATTAATTCCAATGGCTTCAAAAGATCTGACACATTTCAAAGAAGACCAATATTCACATGATGAGCAAGAAACAATTAGTGAAGAAGAAAATAAATGTAAGCAACTAATCCTCTCACTTCCTAAAGAGAATGGGTCCGGCAACGATTCTTTTTATTTTTTTTGAAGGTTTTTGGATTCCAAAATCTATAATCCAAACTACAATTGGTTTTCAAAATAACTTTCAAGCTAAAGATAGTGATGTTGTTGTTGCCTCTATGCCAAAATCAGGAACCACTTGGTTGAAAGCACTTATATTTGCTATTGTTAATCGCCAACGTTTCTCTTTAGAGAATCATCCATTACTTACATCAATATCCCATGAACTAGTGCCTCACTTTGAAGTAAATGTTTATGTTGATACCATGTTTCAACTTCCTAAAACTAACCTATCAAATATGATTGAACCAAGGATTTTTGCAACTCATATTCCTTACCCTTCATTGGCTAAGTCGGTTAAGGATTCCAATTGTAGGATAATTTATATTTGTAGGAACCCATTTGACACTTATGTGTCTTATTGGAATTTTATGAAAAAAATTACTCCAAATGATCAATCTTTATCTACATTAACCTTAGAGGAAGATTTTGAAAGGTATTGTAAGGGGGTATGTTATTATGGTCCATTTTGGGACAATATTTTGGGTTATTTGAAGGAGAGCATTGCTAGATAATAACTCTTCATCATATGCATATTTATTATTGTTTTTAGTCTTGTTTATAGGAAATCATTAGTTAATTTAAGGAGTTATTTAATATATTTTGTTGATTTTAGTTTTTAGATTTAACAACATGTTTATGTTCGTATTTCCTTTATTAAGTAGATATTTTTTATGGTTTTATGTTATTTCCTTATTTTCCGTGCATTGCTTAATTATGGTGAGAAATCAACATGACATACATGGAGTATTTCTATAATATCTGGAGTTTTAGATGTCTAATTGGAGTCAAACCAAGTGCAAATGAAAGCTAAGATCCATAGCTACAACTTTTATGAAGACACCAGAACCAAATGCGGACTCAAAATAGTAGAAATATGCAGTATACGTCAGACAGAAGATGTTGTGCGCTTGAAGCGCGCCAGCTGCGCTCGAAGCGTGTTTTGGCACCACGACTTCTGTTTTAATGCGCCTGAAGTGCAAGTCTTGCGCCTGGGCGCGTGGCGCACTGAAGAATGCATAAAACTGAGTCTTTCTGAATTTTTAGGGATCTTTATGTCAATTGAGAAACTCATAGACTCGTACCCTAGCGGAGAAGCTCATAGACTTGTACCCTAACAGAGATGCTCAGAGACGGCGGTTATACACCATTGAAGGAGTTTTATCAAGAATCATTCATGAATCCTTCTTGTAATTCTTCTTTAATCTCTATCTCTTTAATCTCTGTAATGAGTAACTACACTCTATTTGTTAGGGATGAGTGGAACAAGATGAAAGCTTTATTTGTCTGAATTGACTCCTGGCTATATGAATACATTTATTGAACTATTTTATCATCTCTGTGCTTAATGCTTTTTATTGCCTGATCAACTTTAAAATGTTCTATGATTCGTAATTTGAAACGGAAGTGGACTTTACGAATGCTTGAGATGATAAATTCATGAGATTGTAGTCTAGGGATAGATGTTGGTCATGAAACCAATTGAATTAGTTGCAGAGACAACAATTTAAAAAGAGAATTTTTGCACTGTAAAGCTTAATCCTAATTTTAAACCCACTAAGGAATTAGGGGTTATTTTTGAATTAAAGGTTCTGTCACTAAGACATTAGGGCAAGAATACTAAAGAGAATTCGGTGATAATTCAATTAAGGAATTCAGTAACTATGATCAAATTAGAAACCAAGGTTGGACTCAAATTGAAACTCATCCCTAACATTTTTCTCATCATAAAAGTTCAATTTCATTACTATTGTTATTTTAAATATTACCTAAATCAATTCGGAAACTTTTTGTTCAATTTCAGTCATTAAAGATAATTCGATAGTAAAACGCAATCCTTGAGTTCGACACTCGGTATTACCATTTTTAATTATTGCTTGCAACGATTCAGTACACTTGCTGAAACGCTATCAAGCTTTTGGCACCGTTTCCGGGGATTGCCATATCACTATTGAGTTATAATTTATTTACTTAATTGGAATTTTTTTCTTTGCAATAAAATTTTTGTTTTCTTTTATTTACTTATTTTTTTTATTTTCTATTTTCTCACGATTTTTTTCTAACCTTGTATGCGAGGCCAGTCCTCAGCTAAGCTTCTTTTTTATCCAGAAATAGAAAAGATCGCAAAAGCAAATTGAAAGGCGGTTCGAGAAAGGAGGAAAAGGGAAAGAAAGTTAGCAGCAGAAGAACAAAATATAGGAGACTGCTTCATATTTGCTGAAATGGCTGATCAACCACCACCTGATTGTACCCTCGAGGAGTATGGGAATCGTGATAGAAATCGTGCTCGTTTCGCTATCCATAACCAACCGGTTACAGTCAACAAATTCGAAATAAGTCTCGCCCTCTACCGAGAGTTGAAGGAGATTTATTTTTCCGGTAAACATAATGAAGATGCAAATAGACATCTCACCAACTTCTTTGAACTATGTGAGACAGTGAAGGTGGACGGTAACAGTGAAGAAGGCAGGAGGTTGACACTATTTCCATTGTCATTAAAAGATGATGCTAATGAGTGGCTAAATTCTTTACCCTCTGGTAGCATCACCACATGGGAAGATCTTGAAGACAAATTCTTGGAACAATACTTTCCCCCAGCAGTGTTTGTTAGAAAAAGGCAAGAGATTTCTGCTTACAAGTAGAAAGAAGGAGAATCACTTCGTGACACTTACAGGAGGTTCAAGAGTTTACTAGTAGGATACCCCAATCATGCTTATGACGACACCGCTCAAATGCAAATATTTTGCAATGGGTTGAGGCCGAGCACTAGAATTATGTTGGATGCTACAGCAGGTGGCTCTTTAAATTACAAGACTACATCAGAAGCATGAAAAATTATCGAGATTATGGCATCCAATGAGCAAATGATGTTGTATGATACAAGTGGTGGGTCAAAAAGTGGTATGCTGGAATTGAGTGTTATGGACGCCGGGTTGGCTCCATAAAAGCTACTCTCAAAACAGATGGAAGAGGTTATCGCTGTCAAGATAAAAAAGGGGATGGCAGCTCTAAATATACAACCCCAAGTGGCCCCTATTAAATTATTGAAACATACAAATTGTGATTTTTGTGGGGGAGCACATAAAAATGGCGCCTCTGAAGTACCAAAGGATGATGACACAGAAGAACCAGAAAAGGTGAATTTTGTAGGTAACAACGGAAAGCAAAATAATCCTTACTCCAGTACAAACAATTCGGGTTGGAGAAATCATCCAAATTTTTCATGGAAAGATCAACATGGTGGATCCCAAAGCCAACAAGGAGCTCAAACAAATCAACCGCCACCGCGTAAAGCTGCTTGGGAGATTGCTATTGAGAAGTTAGCAACAAACACAAGTGTTTTTATTAAAGAGTCAAGAGCCATCCAGAAAAATCAATCAGTCTCTATCAAGAATCTTGAGACCCAAGTCGGTCAAATTGCTCAACAGCTAGCACAAAGAGCACCCAGAAACTTGCCTAGTGACACAGTTCCAAATCCACGAAATAATGTTAATTCCGTGACAACAAAGAGTGGCAAAGTAAGTGAACCAACACAACCAAAAAAAAAAGGGTGGAAGTGCTTCAATCCCAACCCACTCGGAGGAAATAGTCACCCCGACATCAGCTAAGGGGGATATTGGTTGTGAAAAGGACGAAGAACTTTTGGTGCAGAAAAAGGAAGCCCTACCAAAACCCGAAATTCAACTCCCATTCCCTCAAAGATTAAAAAGGGAAGAAACAGAAAAACAATTCGGTAATTTTCTTGATGTTTTTAAAAAATTGCAAATTAACATTCCTTTTGCAGAAGCACTAGAGCAGATGCCGACGTATGCCAAGTTCATGAAGGAGATTCTGTCAAAGAAAAGGAAAATCGGCGGTGAAACAGTGATGCTTACTGAAGAGTGCAGTGGGATTTTACAGAGGAAGCTACCACCTAAGCTCAAGGATCCTGGAAGCTTCTCTATTCCTTGCGCTATTGGGAATAGAACTTTTGGGAAGGCCCTCTGTGATCTTGGGGCAAGTGTGAGTCTTATGGCTCTTTCTATATACAAAAGGTTAGGCATTGGAAGAGTCAAAGACACACAACTGATGATACAGTTCGTAGACCGCTCAATGAAACATCCATATGGAGTGGTGGAAGATGTGTTGGTCAAGGTGGATAAGTTTATTTTCCCAGTAGATTTTGTGGTACTAGACATGGAGGAAGACAATGATATCCCATTGATCTTGGGGAGACTGTTCCTAGCAACAGGGCGAGCTATGATTGATGTGGTGGATGGCACTTTAACCTTGAAAGTAAATGAGGAAACAATCACCTTTAACATCCTCAAAGCCATGGAACACTCTAAAGAAAGAGAAGGGTGCAACCGAATTGAGATATTTGATTTGATAGTTGATTAAGAAGTTGGGCATCAAGTACCCGTTTTGCCGCTAGAAAGAGTGCTATGCCTACCCCAAGATGTTGTTAAAGATAGTGAAGACCCGAGGGAAAAAGAAGTTTTAGCCATGCTAGAAGCATCACCATCTCATTCCCCCCGCTTCCGCACTAGATGGGAAGAGTTGAAGGGGAATGAAGATGAACTCCTAGAAAAAAAACAGACACCACTTATTGAACTCAAGCAGCTGCCTCCTCACTTAAAATATGTATTCCTTGGTGAAAAAGATAATAATCCAGCTATCATTAATGCAAAATTGAGTGAGTTACAAGAAGAGAAGCTATTGAGAATTTTGCGGAAGCATAAGGGTGTCATCGGTTGGTCCATTGAAGACTTGAAGGGAATAAGTCGGACTTTTTGTATGCACAAGATCCTAATGGAGGACGGTCACAAACCGGTTATACAACCCCAAAGAAGATTAAATCCAGCTATGAAAGAGGTGATTAGGAAAGAAGTGGTAAAGCTCTTAGAAGCCGGTCTCATTTACCCCATTTCAGATAGCTCGTGGGTGAGCCCCGTTCAAGTTGTACCAAAATAGGGTGGAACTACCGTCATCACAAATGAAAAGAACGAGCTAATTCCTACGCGAACGATCACAGGGTGGAGAGTTTGTATTGATTATAGAAGATTGAACAGTGTTACGAGGAAGGATCATTTTCCGCTCCCTTTCATTGACCAGATGCTTGAGAGACTAGCAGGACATGACTATTACTGCTTCTTAGATGGATACTCGGGGTATAATCAGATAGCTGTGGCACCTGAAGATCAAGAGAAAACTGCATTTACATGTCCTTATGGGGTGTTTGCCTATTGGCGGATGCCGTTTGGGTTATGTAATGCACCCGCTACATTTCAAAGGTGCATGATGTCCATATTCTCTGATATGATTGAGAAACATATTGAAGTATTTACGGACGACTTTTCTATTTTTGGTTCATCATTTAACAATTGTTCGATTAATCTAGCCCTTGTGTTAGAAAGGTGTGAAAAATCCAACTTGGTCCTAAATTGGGAAAAATTCCATTTTTTGGTAAGAGAGGGAATTGTTTTAGGCCACCGAATCTCCCACAAAGGAATCGAAGTTAACAAGGCCAAAGTTGAAGTTATTGAAAAACTTCCCCCTCCCACCAATGAAAAAGGCACTATAAGCTTTTTAGGTCATGCTGAATTTTACAGGAGGTTTATAAAAGATTTTTCTAAAGTTGCTAAACCTACTTGTAAAAGACACACCTTTCAAATTCAATGAGGACTATTTGAATGCTTTTAACACCTTGAAAAATAAGTTGATAACTGCCCCTATTGTCACTGCACCCGATTGGTCACTACCTTTTGAAATCATGTGTGATGCAAATAACATTGCTATCGGGGCAGTCCTAGGACAAAGAAAAGATAAGTTGTTCCATGTAATTTACTACGCGAGTCATGTTTTGAATCATGCACAACATAATTACGCAACAACTGAAAAATAACTATTGGTTGTGGTTTATGCTTTTGATAAATTTCGAACTTACTTATTAGGATCGAAAGTTATTGTTTACACTGATCATGCTGCCTTGAGATATTTGTTTGCTAAGCAGGAATCAAAGCCAAGGCTACTCAGGTGGATTTTGTTACTACAAGAGTTCGATATTGAGATCCGAGATAAAAAGGGTTCAGAAAACACTGTAGCTGACCATCTATCTCGATTGGAAAAAGTGGAGGAGGATGATGACACTAGACCAATTCGAGACCAGTTCGCCAATGAACACATCTTCACAATTTCCGAGGCACCTTGGTTCGCTGACATTGCAAATTTTAAGGTAGGAAAGGCAATTCCATCCGATTTCACCTACTAACAACGAAAGAAGTTCATCCATGACACCAAATTCTATGTATAGGATGAGCCCTTTCTATATAAAAAAGGAGTGGATGGGTTGTTGCGAAGGTGTGTGCCCGAGGAAGAGCAAGAAAAGGTACTGTGGCACTACCACGACTCTGATTATGGGGGTCATTTTAGTGGGGATCGAACTGCATCAAAGGTTCTCCAATCAGGATTGTTCTGGCCGTCATTGTTTATAGATGCATTCAACTATGTGAAGAAGTGTGATCGATGTCAGCGCACCAGTAATATTTCAAAACGGGATGAGATGCCTCAAAATCCTGTATTAGAAGTAGAAGTGTTCGATGAGTGGGGTATCGATTTCATGGGTCCATTTCCACCCTCATTTGCAAAAGTTTATATTCTGGTGGCAGTGGATTATGTCTTAAAGTGGGTTGAAGCATTTGCTACACCAACCAATGATTCACAATAGGTAATCGCATTTCTCAAGAAGAATATCTTGGCGCGTTTTGGGGTACCTAGAGCTTTGATCAGTGACGAGGGCACTCACTTTCTTAATCAGAAGCTGGAGTACCTTCTTAAAAAATATAATGTGCATCATAGGGTGGCAACCCCATATCACCCACAAACTAGTGGGCAAGTTGAAGTATCCAACAGACAGATCAAATTAATCCTTGAAAAGACAGTGAACGCTTCAAGGAAAGATTGGTCGACAAAGCTTGACGATGCACTTTGGGCATATCGAACAACTTTCAAGACCCCCCTTCGTATGTCACCGTATCAAATTGTGTATGGTAAAGCTTTTCATTTACCCCTTGAGTTCGCGCATCGGGCTTTTTGGGCAAAAAAATACTTGAATTTTGACTTGGTAAAGGCAAGCGAATCTAGAATTCTCCAGCTTCACGAATTAGAGGAGTTCCGGAATTTTGCATATGAAAATGCCAAGATCTATAAAGAAAAAACCAAGAAGTGGCATGACAAAAAAATTCAGTTCAAGGATTTCCAAGAAGGACAACTTGTTCTCCTCTTTAACTCGAGATTAAAGTTGTTCCTAGGAAAATTAAAGTCAAGATGGTCGGGACCATTCAGAATAATCAAAGTGTTCCCACACGGTGCAGTGGAGTTAAAGGATACACACTCGAACTGAAGTTTCAAGGTGAATGGACAAAGGCTCAAACAATATTTAGGGGGAGAGTCAAAATTTCCGATGGAGTCCATTAATCTGACCCCCATTTGAAAATGGGAATGTCAAGCTCAAGACATTAAACGAGCGCTTATTGGGAGGCAACCCAAATTCGTATCCTTTGCAAGTTACTTTTAAATTTAATCTCATTTTATTTGCTTTAATTTTATTGCTAGTATATTAGTTCTTGTTGTTTTGTATGCTCAAGGAACCACAAGGTGGGTGTAAGGAGTAGATTTCGCCTGAAGCCGCATCCAACAGCAGCATTGATGTTTCAAGACTGGCTCCTTGCGCTTGAAGCGCAAGTAAAATCTGTAAGTTTGAACCATCCGCGCCTGAAGCACATTTTTTGCGCCTGAAGCGCGCCCTTTGCACTTGAAGTGCATTTGCGTATTTTCTCCACTGCCATTCAGCGCCTGAAGCGTGTATTATGCGCTCGAAGTGCATTTCGCGCATTTTGCTACTGGAAGTTAGCGCTGCTTCTGCGCTCGAAGCGCATTTCGCGCATTTTGTCACTGCCAACATGCGCCTGAAGCACGCCTTCTGCGCGTGAAGCGCATTTCACGCATTTTGCTTCTATCCATACGCGCCTGAAACGCTGAATGTGCGCCCGAAGCGTGTTTACGCTGCCTTGTGTTTTAAAATGACCTACCCCTCCGTTGTGTCCCCAAACCGGCCTCAAGCTCTCTAACATTCCTCCAATTACACAGTTCATCTCAAGCACCAGTTTTGAATCTCTAACACTTCTTATTGTTCAACCCAACAAAGGTAAGTCTTCTTAACTTCAAGCATTCAAATGTTCATTCATTGTCAAGTAAGTTCCATATCCTTTTGTTGGTTGATTGATTATATTTCAACAAAAATTTATGTCCACTATTGCTGCTTGCATTGTTACATGATTGTGGGTTATACACGCATTGTTGAATGAGAAGTAGTGTTAGGGTATGCCTGCAAGTAGAACTTGTGATGAAGGAACATTTGACTGCATTCAGTACACTTGCTGAAACGCTATCACTAGACCAAACAAAGTTTTATTTTTGAAATATGAAGAACTTAAGGAAGATGCAAATTTTCATGTCAAAAGAATTGGAGAGTTATTGGGTTGTCCTTTCACTCAAGAGAAGAAAGAGATGGTGTGATTGAAAACGATTTATGTAGCTTTGAAAAGATGAAAGAATTAGAAACAAATAAATTTGGAACTACTGGACAAAGAGTTGAAAAAAAACATTTCTTTCGAAAGGCTGAAATTGGTGATTGGGTTAATTATCTTTCTCCTTCAATCGTAGAAAATTTATCCAAAGTCATAGAAGAAAAGTTAAGTGGTATTGGTCTATCATTCAAAGTAAGCCATTAATTAACTAGAGAATGATCAACTGATTATTTTTATGATGGAAAGTAGAAAATATGTAAGATTCACACATTTGGCTCAAATGTAGTTGTTTCTCTCTTTCTCTTTTTTTTTTTTTTAAATAAAGAGGAGTTACATGTCTAGTCGACTATTATTTCAATTATTACCCTATAATAATCAGTTATTATATGGGAATCCTATGTCATGGGAAGTGTATGTTAGTGTTTGTAAAAGTTTAAATAATGTTATCTTATGAATCTTTATGTTGAAATAATTTAATTTTTTTTCTTTCAAATTATGTAATATATATGTAAGGATTGTGTAGGCTAGAGAAGTGTTTGAAATTGCGGCAGTGATGTGGTTGCAATTATGATCATTTTGGTTGTGAATATTGTTGTTGAAATAATATGTATGTGATCATTGTGGCGTGTTTTTTTTTTTTTGGCCTATAAATGAATTATTTAATGCTTAAAATTCAACTATAAATTTTGAGAAAAATTTAGTAAATAATGCACATGAAATTAAAATTTTTAATTATTCTACTTTATAAGTGCATACAAAAATAGGAATTCTTTGTAAACTTTTCAAATAACTTCAAATACTAAAATATTTACAACTTTTAAACAACCTTCAAATGAGATTTAATAAAACTATAAATTCTAATATAGATTCAAGATGTAATTTGGCTTTGACTCATGATACTGAAAGACTGGTGAGCAATTCTGATACTCCTCAGACTTTCAACGTTTACTTGTTATCTAGAAACCATCACCCCCAATATAGTGACCATAAAACCCAGTAACTTAGATTTAATAAAACAATTATATATGTTTCTCAGTCATATCGGTGTGCTAAGTATGGAAAGTCCCCTCGATAATCTACATTTGAATTTAATAAAATATTCTTTATTTGAAGGCTATACTCAAATACCTCTTCTACCCCTAACCACAATCATATAAAACAATTTAAGTAACTAGACATGAGTAATCTAATAAATTAAACTATACTTAACAAGTCATAAAAACTACATTGGTTTTATGCAATGTCCTCTAATTGATTAACCTCTTTTGATAACATTTGACATAATTAAGATTGTAAGTGGTGCCATATTTACTCTCGCTTACCCCATTTTCTCGTCGTATATAGATGGAAAGTTCATCAATTATGAATAATCATCAACTTCACTCACACAATTAAACGTGTGCATATAATATAAAAATCCCATTTATCAATGGGCACTTTCAAGCTACAAATGTATATACATTAAGTACTGTAGCATACATTGAACTTTGCAAAACCTTATTATTTGAAGTCATGTAACATAAAACACCTCTCAATCATGTAATAATATGCATTTTTAAGTACAACACACTATAGTAACCATATAATATTAAAAAGGAAAAACAAAGACAAATATCAGAAGAGATTTTACCCAAAACAACCGCAAGTTCACATTTTCAATAGACATGCATCAACTTTGACAATTTAATTAAAATATCAAATGATATATGATTTGAGTAAAAGATTATTCGTTGAAAAGCTTAAGATATCTAGTTTATAAATATAATTTTTTTTTACATGATAGGTATTCAATTAGTATATTTTAACAAAATAATGTATATATGTACAAAAATGGAACTCAAAATTTTCAACTTGTAACTCGATTTTAACTATCAATTCTAAATGAAATTTAGTGAAACCAGATCCAATTTCAAAGGTAAGCAAGTCTAATTTCTAACGAGACATAAATCAACTCCAAACAGTATTTATAGAGAAAATTATGAATAAAATAGCAAAAGTATATCCTTACGGGTTCAAGGACATCATTATACCATTTTCATCTCAACCTTTATATTTTCAAGTTCATCTACTCAACCAAGTAAATAACATTAAAAATTTAGTATAAAAACCAATTAATTACCAATACTAAACAATTATCATTGTTGAGGAAAAAACCTTTTTGATAAATGTTTTAATGACAACAAACCTTTTGAATTAAATGATTGAGTTTTATGAATGGTGATCTACTAATTATTGCACTTGAGTTTTGTTTAAGAATGATTAGGGCTATGAATCAAGCTGTTCTAACAAGACAGATCAGTCTCCAAAAATGTCCAGAATGATCTGCTGTCCAAAATGATCTTCTGTCCATAATGATTATCATTCACCAGCATATTAACATCAATCTCTAACATGTTTAACATCATTCTCCAGCAGTGTATCATCAATCTCCAGATTGATAAATAATCTCCAGCAGCGAACATTTTTCTCCAGAATAATCAAACATCATCCTCCAGTATGATAACATCAGTCCAGAATGATACAATCATTCTCCTGCATAATGAACATCATTCTCCAGCCTTGTTACATCCTTCTCCAACTTGACTGCCAAAAACGTTGAACGATCTTAAAGTATATCATCAATCAGAGGATATCATCAGAGGGAAAAAACAATGACATTATCAGATGATATTATTCATGGCCCAGATCAGAAGGAAACATGGTCCAGAAGGAGACTTGGTCCAGACCAGAAGGTAATCTTGTCCAGAAGGAGACTTGGTCATACCAGAAAGAAACAGAGTTCAGAAGATAACTCAGTCCAGAACAGAAGACATGTTCCAGATTTGGTCCAGAACAGAAGACATGTTCCAGATTTGGTCCAGAACAGAAGACTTGGTCCAGACCAGAAGATAGCATGGTCCAGAATAGATCACATGGTTCAGATCAGAAGATCACAGGTCCAGATCAGAATATCACATAGTCCATATCAGAAGATTACACTGTCCAAATCAGTAAGCAAAATGGTACACATTAGATCACATGGTCCAGAATTATTCCAGATCAGCAGATCATATGGTCCAGATTTAAATCATGATCAAGTGAAGACTTAATTAAAATTCAAAGAACACTTGATTGATTTTTGATAGAAATCTGATCAAAGTATTTAGGAGATTTGATTCAAAAATCACGGAAGACTTGAAGGAAATTCGAATCAAAATCAATTGAGAAAAGCAAGGCAAATATGAAGATCCAAGAACATTCTAGACAGCATTCTGATGTCACCAGAGGATGACGTCATCAGAGGATGTCACCAGATGATACCACCAGAAGTCGTCCCCAGAGGATACCACCAGATGACGTCACCAGAGGATACCTCGAGAAGTCGTCACCAGAGGATACCTCCAGAAGTCGTCACCTGAGGATACCTCCAAAAGTCATCACCAGAGGATACCTCCAGATGAAGTCATTAGAGGATTCCAGAAAATACCTCCAGAGGATATCACCAGATGATCCCTAGAATTTAAAAGTCAAGAATACGCATCACTATGATCAAGACTCATTTGCAACATAAAGGAAGAACCAAGTGTGCTCTTGAACATTAGAAGCAGAATGAAGAACGTTCTTGCTTTTTCACATGCTCTCACCTAATCACTGACAAAGGACAGCCAGCTATTCTCAACGGGTAAATGAGTTGTCAAAAGTACTTTTTGAGTCTATAAAAGAGAACTCAAGATATAGGCAACAACAAGAACTCACGAAAGCAATTTTTCATCATTCATAATCAGATTCAAAGTGCTTCAAGTTTAAATCAATACATCACTTACATACTTGAAAGCTTCTCAATCAAAAACAAAAGATTCAGTTGTGTTCTTCTTCTTCATATTAGAATCATTCTACTGAATTCTTTTGTCAAAGAATCAAAACTCAAACAAGAGTTGAGCATACTCAGATTCTGTCCAAAATCAGAGCTTCAAGTGCTAAGCAATTCATTACTCACTTCAATCATACTTGAAGTTATCTCACTCGCATACATTGAGTCAGTTCTGATTTTTCCTATTCGATTCCTAGAATCATTCTCGTGTATTTCTCTGTCAAAGAATCAGAACTCAAACAAGTGTTGAGCCTTCTCAGATTCTGACAAAACACTTTAAATCATATCATTGTAAACTCAAGGCTATAGTGTGAAGTATAGTTTTGAGTAAGCTTGTTGGAAATCCTTCTATGATTAAAAGGTGAACTGTAAAATCCTATCTAAAGATTGATATGTGATTTAATTGAACTCCTTTCTGGGTGGAAAGGATTTGTTTTTGTAACAGATCAAAGTTGATCTGAAACAGGGTGTGTAAAACCAAATTTGATCTCTGTTTTAGCACTTAGTGAAAATCTCACCGTTGTAAGGACTGTACATAGCCCGAGTTGGGTGAACCAGGATATATCCGTGTGTGATTTCTCTTCACTAATCTCTATTTACTTTCAGTCTTTTAATTATCAAGTTAAATAGATAAACTGAACTGTTGATTTTAACTAACCAAGAACGTTCTCTGTTTTTTGGTGAAAACCAAGAACGTTCTCCGTTTTCTATTTTCACAACCAAGATCAATCTTGAGTTATTTTCTTATGTTTTTAACAGAAATTTTAAAAGGGCAAATTTACAATTCAAACCCCCTTTCTTGTAAATCGACATTGCTACTTCAATCATCTCTTCTTATCATCAACCCAACCCCAACAATCATAATAAAACAACAACTCTTCATAGTAGTTAGCACAAACACCTAAAATGCATTATTAATAATCAACTATACCAAATCAAATAGGAATATTACAATACCCAAACATGGAAATCATTAACATTTCCTAGTAACATGCAATCAAGATTCCTAACCTCACTAAAGAGAGGTTTTAAGAGAGTTTTCTATATTATCTCTAAGAATAGATGTCAAAGAAGATGAAATTCATCATTGTTGCGCTGTATGTTTCTTTTTCAAACATGCAAGAACCCTAACCCGAAAGTTTACTCATTCTTTCTTTATTCTCCTTCCATGGTTGAACCCCTAATCCTCTATCCATTCTTGTTTTCTTGTTGCCATTTTTCTTTGTTCTCTTCATCCCTCACTCCTCCTTCCTCTCTCACAATTTCCCTTCTCTCTTTTTTCTTTCTCTCGGCTCTCTCTTTTTATTTTTTTATTTTTTTTATTTTTTTTTATTTTTGCAGAGTAATGAAATGAAGTTAGAAGAAGGGAAAGTTGCATTATTCATGATTGATTAGGTTTGAGATGAATGAAGGTAAGTTTTTGGGTGTCGGGCGTTGGTTTTTGGTTCTTTTAATGAAAGAATTTTCATTGCTCTCTATTGGAAGACTAAGGGATATGATAATAAATAGGGTATTCTAATTTTCCTTAGTTTCTACTTTTATATCCAAAAACCCCTTTTACTTTACTAATTATAAAATTTATTCCAAAGAGGATCTCATTATTATATTATTAACATTCTAAAAGTATTAATATTAAATAATTATCTATCATTCAAATTTTCTAATGAATTATACTACCATCCACTTATTTTTACATATATTTCTTTGGAACTAGTACCTTCATCTAGTTTTTAGCAATAACAACAATAGTAATAAGGTAAAATTATAACGACCTCCCTTGAGGTATGTCTTAATACAACTAACATCCTCTTTATTTTTCAAAACATCAATCACATCCCTTACTGTTACAATCAATTAATTTGTCATAACACTTTCTTTTTTTTATAAAAAACATTGACACCGTCTTTTCATATTAGGAATTTTTCGCTTTCCCTGTTTCTTTTCTTCGGTCTAATCTATACACAATATGTATAACTATAAAACACGTTTTTTTTTATTACAATTAGATAAATTATGTCATATTCTTTCTTTTGTTGGTTATGATATTTTTTCTTTTTTGTTGAAAAGTAAAAATTTTTGTGCGACATATTTTTATAGCTAATCACAATATCTTCTTTTTTTTTCTAACATTTTCTTTTGTGATTATATATTTCAGTGCAGAACTCACAAATGAAAAATAATAACTATCATCAAATTAGGGTGTTGTAAAGCCTATGATGTCCGAAGCGATATAAGTGTACCTGAAAAATTAAATAGACAAGATTTGTGTCTTGTTAAAAAATGAATAGGAGAGGGTTTGTGAGGGATTGTGAATTGTGATTGATATTTTAACGGACCACAAAGGATGTTAAATTGTAAATGAGTTGTTTGTCATCCAAAAGGTTAAGTAAGGGAGGTTTGTACTCAATTGAAAAATGGACGGGGTGTAACTTATAACATTTTAATAAATCTTAGAGGAGGTTATTATAATTTTCCCAAGTAATAATAAGGACAAATTGGTAATGACTTAGACATAGAGTGTTACAAAATGATCTTTTCTCGCTCACAATTACAATATCACGGATTCAAACTTGAGACATGTTATTCAACCTAACAATATTGACATTCGTTGAACTAGATATTACAAAATACGTAAATTTATATTTTATTCGTATCAAATATTATAATTTATTACTTATCATATGTGTTAAATATGTCATATTTTATCTTTAAAATCTCGTATCTATCTCATTATCAACTCTACTCCCCTTTCATTTATCTCTAATAATCATTTAAAATACTATTTAAATTTATGCTATCAAATAAAATAATATTAAAAATTATTTGTGTGAGCAATAAATAGTCTGGTGCATTCTAATATAATCTCATGCAGTTGTTGTGCCCACTATGTTGTGACATAGGAATGCGGGTTTCTTTTTCTGTAATTACAATCACACCATAATTATGATTTATTGCGGTTATAAATACTCCGAAATATTGCGGCCACATCACATAATATGATATACAATTTGAAACCTTCGGTCCAAAATAGAAGGTTAAGTATGTGTGAAACATTTAAAGGTGTTCAATATTAGCCTTTTAGTTAAATGAAGATGGTGCCCATTAGTTGGTAGTCCCTCGTTTTAGGTCTATGTGAAAACCAATTTTTTTATGTAATAAAAGGACTTTAAAATAAATTTTTTATTTAATAGAATTGTCTCATATTCTAAATTTAGTATTGTCTCAATAAATATTCAATAAAATGATTTCATTGTCAATAGAAAAATATATTATATGACATTTGATTGAATCCACTATTCAACACAAACTAACTCACTCGTCGCCTAATGTTCTATTCAATCCAAATCAATAGAATTTGATTGTATCGAGCCACAAACACTCGCTGCTTATAAAAAGGTTTGAAATAATGAATCATGTTTCCTTTTGGCATGCTACTTCATTGTTTTGGACCATTCGCACTTTGGTTGTGCTTCCCTAGGCTATACATATCTCGTTGTTGCAAAAGGATAACAAAATGTCATATACGTGGGTATGGGAGGATGATGTCTTGATGTGAAAAATTCGCAACAATGCAATTTTCAATTTTACATCAATTAATAAAAATATCACATTAATATCAATAATAATGACATTAAAGAAGAAAAAACTTATAAATACCACATCTCAAATTTTAATGTTTTAAACCCTTAAAATTAAGGGTAAAATTAATTGCAGGTCATCTAAATCAATGAAATAACTCTACTAGATAAAATAATGAGTGCAATTATTAGTTTTCTCACTAACATTAGGAAACAACAATCATGACATAATACTGTAAATTAAACAAAAACATAATACCTCCACAAAAGTGGGTATAGGAAAAAAAACTCAAAGAAAATAGAAAACTATTAATAAAATATAAGATAATTTTTTTGCTAAAATGATATTCATTGTGAGATGAAGTGAGTAAATAAGTATGAATCTCAATTGGGTAAAGTTAAGAGTTTAATGGATGCGTATTGTCAATGTAAAATAGTTTTACATTGACATTCAATAAGAGTTATCCATTTTAGTATGTCTAACTATAAGAGTGGAATGCAATAATATGTTGTAACAGAATACATTAATCTTATTATACGTCATTGTAAAAATTGTTTTACATAGATATTGCACATCCCATTTTCTCTAAAGTTATTTTCTTTTTGGTTGTTCTTATGGATGTGTTTTTGTTGTGTTGTTCTTTGTTTTGACAGACTTTGACATATTTTTTGCCGGTTACTTTTAACTATAGAGAAAATTAGTAAAGATTTAGTGTGAATAATTTTACATGAACAATTAATAAAAATTATTGATTTTGTAATTTTATCATACAATTTTAACTATTATTATAAAATAACTATACAACTAATAACACACATGATCATTCAATACATGTTTGAATTGACAAAATTATAGAGGTACATAAGTTTTAACAAAATCTACTTTTTAAAGGTTAAGCAAAATTATGGTGAATTTTTCAAATTCACCACTTGTTGAAACATACACTTACATTTCCTTTTTACAACTTAGAGTTTATCTTTTCTTTACTGAAAATTATTCATCTTTACATACTTAAATTTATTAATATTTTGAGTCATCTGACAAGACATTCTACTAAGAAGTAATGATTGTGTAGACACAAAAATTTGGACACACTATTTGGTCACACACACAAAAAAAGTTATATATATTTTTAATTATTTTTAAACTATACATTATTTAATTATTATTTATATATTTTATTTCTTTTATGTGTGTGTCTAAATTCTTTTGTTCACACAAGAATTATTCTCTACTAATTTATTATGAACTCCAAGATTATATAAAGAAAATCTTGAGGGACATGTAAGGTTGTTCATTTTTTACTAAGCAATTCACTTTCGGGTTGGTGTATACATAGTTATATTGTATTGTCAATTAATTTGTAAAAGAGGACATTAACTATTTCTTGACTAAAACTTAGGAGTGTAATCTCTATTCTTAGAAGACTTTGGTATACACTTGGATCCAGCTACTAATCAAGATTATACACTTTTTTGTGAATCTTTACGAATATGTATTCACATTTTCATTGAAATTGACTATCCTATTTAACTACACACCTGATTAGTCTGATGTTAACCAATTTTTTAAAGAAAATAATTTCCATGATTAATTTGTAAAATTGAAAATGTCAAAAAGTAAATAAATTTTAAAAATATAATGTTTCTAAACTAATATAAATCACATAAAATGAAGAACATATTATAGTTAAATATATAACTTTTACGATAAAAAAAATGTTGAACTATTAAACAAATATATCATTGGAAGAAACACTTCAAATAAAACAAAAAGCTTGAAAAACCAATTTTCTAATTAGAAAAAAATGTTAAAGATAAAGATTGCATCACTAAATTTAAAAAATCTTATCAATAGTATCATATTTTAATAAATCTTACATGGATTGTATTAGTCAACAAAGTTTTACCTTTTCCTTTCAAAATAAAGCAAAATTCGCCTATATAGTTATTCAAAAATATATTTACCTCTTAACACATAAATGTTTTAGTATATTCTACTCTAAAACCAAAATAACATTAATTTTAGTTTGCATATTATTATTTTATACTCAATAATATCTTAAATTCTAACACGCAACGCACGAGTTAACATCTAGTTTTATACTTAAATTGCATGTCCTTTTTTTCCAATTCTATCGTCATTCTCTTTCTCAATTTCATATTTCTTACCTTTACTATTATATAATACTCTTTCCAAAATAAAATATAAATAAAAATATAGAAACATTTAATTTCGTTAAAATTTGGAAGTCATTAACCATAAAAATAAAAGTAAAAAAAAAACTTTGTGAACATTTATCTAAAGTATATAGTAGATATTATTTGGATAAGAAAATTTTATAGTAGTGATAAAAATATAAACTACAACTTGTGCATGTGTGGCAAGTGTATAAAAGTAGTTCCATTATTTTCTACTACGAGAGAGAAAAAGAATGCAATATTACCATGGGTGACAACTTCAATGCATTAATATCACATATGGTCAACCTTGGATCAGTAATTAAAAAGTATTGAAATTTTAAAAATAATTGATAAAATTGGAGAAGTTAACAACTTGGTCTTCAAATTGGGGACATGATAATGTATCTCATTAATGAAAAATAAGGAAGGCCATGAACTTTTACTTCTATATGTGATAGCAAAATATTCATCTATAAATAACGATGATTGTCATGTTTTAATGGAGTATTTGCTACCAATAAGTATATGTTCCATTTTACCTTAAAAAGTTCGACGAGCCATAACTAAATTATGTTTCTTCTTCAGGAAAATTTGTAGTAAAGTAATCAATCCTCATAAATTACTGACATTGCAGAGGGAAATTGTTGTTACTTTGTGTGAGCTTGAAATGTATTTCCCACCTTCGTTTTTTGATATAATGGTTCACCTTACTGTTCGTTGTTAAGGAGACACAACTTTGTGGGCCAGCTTACATGAAATGTATGTATCCGATAGAACGATATATGAAAATATTAAAATGATACGTAAAAAGTAGACCAGAAGGTTGTATTGCTGAACGGTACGTTGTCGTAGAAGATGCTAAATTTTGTACTGAATATCTATCCAACGTTGAATCCATAGGACTTCCTATGTCTCGTCATTCGGGAAGAATAACAGGAGATGGGATAATTGGAAAGAGAGTAATGACTATATCAAGGACAGAATGGGAGCAGGTACAATTGTATGTTCTGCACAATGATGATGAGGTTCAACTGTATGTTACAATACACATGGATCAGTTATCTAGTTTTTACATGAATAGGAATAAAAATTGAACACGAGAGCACAATCGAAGTTTTATAACATGGCTAAAAAATCACATTAACTCAAAGTTTGATATAGACCCCGCTTCAATTTCAAAGAGATTGAGGTGGCTAGCAAATGGTCCGAGTTTATATGTCTTTTCTTACACCAGTTATGTAATTAACGGCTATACATTTTATACAACAAAATAAGATGATCAAACCACAATGCAAAATAGTGGAGTCACCCTAGTAGCTGAAGCGATGCATATCTCAAGTGCAAAAGACAAAAACCCAATATTTGCAAATCTATCATATTTTGGGGTTATCGAGCACATATGGGAGTTGGATTACACAATGTTTTGTGTTCCCATCTTTGGTTGCAAGTGGGTCGATAATAATAATGGTGTTCGGATTGATGAGTCAGGGTTCTTGCTTGTCGATTTTAATAGGGTGGGATACAAAGATGAGCCTTTTATTTTATCGTCGCAAGCTCAACAAGTGTTTTATGTCACTGATCTTGCTGATGATAAATGGTCTGTTGTCCTATTAACCAATAAAATAAGTGATGATAACAACAACGTTGAAGATGTTGGTAATGATCTTTTCTTTGCGACATCACAGCCACGTGAAATTGATTCAACTGATGATGGTTTATATCTTATAGATGATCATGATGAGGGAATTTGGATTAACCCATCGATTCGTATCGTTAAGGGACAAACAAATGTGAATCCCACCAAGAAAAGAAGAAGGGCATCTTAAGGTGTTTATGTGTTTTATATAAGTCAGGTAATTTGTACTCGTCATGTAATTTATACTAATTTCATGTAACTTGAACTGCCAGAACTAAGTTCATGTAAATTATACTAATTAGCAATTTGTTTGACCTATCAGAACTGAGTATTTAGCATTTAGCTTGAACTGTATTTGCTTATACTGATTTTCTGCCATAACTTGAACTGATCATTTGTAATTTAGCATTGATATACAGCTATTTAATTAATTAATTGGAAAAAAATTATTTTTCCCATAAGTCATGTAATATGAACTCATCGTGTAATTTATACTAATTCCATGTAACTTGAACTGCCAAAACTAAGTTCATGTAATTTATACTACTTAGCAATTTGTTTGACCTGCAAGAACTAAGCATTTAGCATTTAGCTTGAATTTTATTTGATTTTATGCTTATACTGATTTTCTACAAGAATTGTAATATTTGAATTGTATTAAAATTATTTTTAGTTTTGATTTTTAAAGTAATTTTAATTATAATTTTTTTAATTATATTATTTAATTAATACTATATAATATTTTGATAATATTATCTCACTACTCTATTCGTATTCTATTTTATATCCATATGTTTGGTATTTTACAGCGCTTTAAAAATTAAATTTCAAAACATTTACAGCGCTTTTGTCCATAAGCACTGTAGAAGGCTTTTAAAAATTAATTTTCAAAACATTTACAGCGTTTTTGTTCATAAGCACTGTAGAAGGCTTTTAAAAAGTAAATTACAATTACAAAACATTTACAGCGCTTTTTTCCAAAAACATTGTATGAGGCTTTTAAAAAGTAAATTACAATTTCAAAACATTTATAGCGCTTTTTCCCATAAGCGTTGTAAAATGCTCATATAGTGTCTTTTATATAGTGTGTCTATAAGCACTGTAAAAGAATATTTAAGGTGTTTTTTATATAATCTTTTAAAGCGCTTTTTGTGGAACCACTGTAATAGGTAATGTCTTTTAAAGTGCTCTTTGGAAAAGCGCTGTAAAAGGGTTTTTTTTAAGTATTATGTAAGCTGATAATGAGAAACCACCTCTTCATTTTCTTCTTCATTACGTATTCTCCCTACGAACTTGGCAGTGTAAAACCTATTCATTTTTCTCTTCTTCATTACGTACTCTCCATCTTCATTACTCTCCATACGAACCTGACCCTCTTCTCCCTAGTGCGAACCCTACTGTCCATCTTCATTACGTACTCTTTGTTTTCATTATTCTACATTTTCACTATGTACTATCCCTACAAACCATAAAGGATTTTAAGGCGCCTTTTATTCATATTTTTAAAGTGATCTTTGTGGAACCCTAGTGTTGTCTTCTCGCTGCACAAGTCATTTCTACTTGTATTTCTGTGAAGTCGTAACCCTAAACTACATGTATTGTTATTAATATCTTGTTGTCACTAAACTTATAGTGCATGTTGTATTTATTCAATCTGTTGTTGTCACTAAACTGCATGTTGAACTTATACTATTGAAAAGTGTAGATAAATGGTTTCCAATAACGATTTAGGTCGTCAAAATGATGAAGTTGTCAATATTGACATTGTAAACACTGAAGTTGTCAACACTAAAGGTTATGAAAACGAAGTGAAACGTGGGGCAACTATAATGCAAAAAGTCATCAAAGCAAGAAGTAGTGGAATAAAATTTGAAATATATACTATACTTTTGTTTAGATTTTTTTTTTCTTTTTTGAAAGCAAGCACTTACACTCTATGAGTTTATTAGGTGGGATGGAATGAAAGTGGCTAGCCGATTGAGCCCAACAGTTCATTGGTGCTGTTGTTCGTCAAAATATCCCAATAACAATTGATGATTGGAGAGACAAAGCTTTGAAGGATGCTAAAGACATATTATGGAGTGATATACAAGTAACTTTTTTACTCCACTTTTTTGTTACTTATAATTTTTTCCATTGAAATACTTTTATTCAAACTCTTTATTTATTTGGTTTGCAGTCAGCTTTTAACATTGAAGATATGCGGAAAAATTACGTGCTTAGAGTTGCTGGTAAAATTCACAGAGGATTTAGATCTCATCTGTCGAATTGTTACTTAAGAGACAAGTGGGGAAATTTGAATGTTGAAGCTCTAAAAATTTACCAACACTACATATCAACTGAAGAGTGGAGATCTTTTGTAGCTAAACGATCAGACCCCGCATTTGTGGTAATATTTAATTTATTAGCATGTGTGTTTTATTCATATTCATATCTATTTTTTTTTACATGATTGTTATTTTATTATTTATATATAGAATATAAGTACAACAAATCAGGAGCGAGCAAAGAACTCAATGCATCCATACAAAAAATCGCGTATGGGGTATACATGTTTAGAGCAAAAAATTGTAAGTAAACATCACTTTTATATATTGTGGTAGATTATAAACTATAGTTTTAACTAATATTTTATTTATGTCTTAACGAACAATTGCAAGAGACGAAATCCAATCAATCATTGGGTCGTCATATCTTGTGGAAGGAGGCTCGCGTTAATAAAGATGGAATAATGAATAATGAAAATGTTCAACAAGTTATCCAACAATGTGTAAGTATATTATCACGTTAATATTTTTTAATATTGTCTTTTAAAAACGATACTGAACTTATTTTTTTAATACTACATGTATTTTAGGAAAATTTGGAACAATGTCCTGAAAATCAAGATGATAATAAAGAAGTTAGCTGCATGGACATTCTTGGCAAGGTATTCAATGCTCTTGAATATTCTAGCCGTGTGAGGGGTAAGGGAGTTGGCGTGACTCCCAAAAGTTATTTTCACATGAGAAGCGCACAAATCCATCGAATGATCAAGTTTTAGAAGCACTGAAAACCGTATCAAAGCAAGTTGCATACTTGGTTAAAAAGGATAAGGAAAAGGAACTTCCAAAGGGTCAACGTGAAATGCAAATAGACAGTGAAAATGGAAGTTGCAACATTGGTCATAAAAGTCTCCCGAATGTAATTAATTACTTAACGAAATAAGAAATTCATTCAACCTAATTGTTTCACATACTTATATATTAACCATTGATTTAGGGTGTTTCACGTTGCTTACTATACTTGTCTTCCCCTACCCGTCTCATGGTTGGGAAAGGAAAATTGTATAATACATTGGGAGAAGTATTGCACAACAATCTCGTCCCTGCTGACCATGTTAAAGTGTCACCTGTGATAGCTTTAGAACCACTTGCACCATTGCCTATCCCCGACAACGACAGAGATGTGAATTTTTTTGGAGAAGCAATAGGTAGCTACGTGGCATGGCCGAAAAATCTTGTTGGCACTGAGGAGGTATGTTTTAATTGTTCTGTATGTTTAGTTGTATGATTATGATTGATTATGTTTAATTGCTGATTTTTCCGCTTTTAATTTCACATTTATTTAGATTCTTGCTAAAGGGAATGATGAGAAGATCCCTCGCAACGAGTCTGTCACTTCACCAGCAAAGGCAGAAAAGGTTTGACATATACATCAATTGTATATGAAATGATTAGCTTACCATAATAACTAACAAACTGATCAACCTTATTTTTTTCAGATTCAACCAAAATATAAATCCACTGCAGCGCAGGTGCAAATCCGTGGTAAAAATAAATCTTTCAAAATTCAAAAACTGGATCGAGGAAAATCAGTTGTTGTTCCTAAAATAAGTCATCCACGCCTTTCTCGATTTGGGTCGTGTCTTGACATAACAACAAAGATGAATATGGAGAGCAATAATGATACACGTATCATAAGATGGGAAAAAAGTACTTTCAGAGATGAGTATGTAGAAATACTTGGAAAAGAGCAAATATATGAACTTCTCAATCATAAAGAGTTGAGTGCTACTGTCATCAGCATATACATTAGGTAATATAAATATTTTATTTAAGATAAAAATTATTTTTTAATTGCATCACTCCCACATTTATTGATAATTAATCTAATTTTATATTTTCATTGAAGGATTTTGTATGAAAAGTTGGTTTGCACGCGCAAATTGACAAGTAGGTTTGCATTCTTCTCTCCCCATAAACTATCCATGTTTAAGCTCGATCCAGTTAATGTAAAAAAGTATGTAATTGATATACTTTTAGAAAATAAAGAGAAGGATACGTTGTTTTTGGCACCATATAATTCAGGGTACGTAATTAGATACTTTATCTATATCTTTTTTAATTTATGATACTTTATGAGTTGTGTAAACAAATTGCCAACCAAATTTTTGTTGTTGTAGGCAACATTGGGTGTTGTTTGCCATCAATGCGACCTCTGAAATTATATATTATTTAGACCCATTGCACGGTCATTACACGTAAGTAATATTTATTTATGTCTTACATATATAAATAATGTGTTTGGTCATTGAATAATAATCACATTTATTTGATAGTGCTTTGCAAATTTTCCGCGCTCAAATGGGTGCTTCAGTGTCGAAGAATAAGTCAAACAACATCTCATGGCTTCCAATAAAGGCTTGAAATTTTTGTTATAGAACTTAATTATATGCCTTTAAATTTTCATTTACAATCAATACATAAATAT
This sequence comes from Cicer cuneatum, assembly GCA_037974295.1. NCBI lineage: Eukaryota > Viridiplantae > Streptophyta > Magnoliopsida > Fabales > Fabaceae > Cicer > Cicer cuneatum. The sequence goes on along the minus strand of JBBPBO010000003.1, from coordinate 10,820,690 downwards.
TTATTGGCGTACATATTTTATTTTATAGTGTCTGCGTCAAACTAACAACATAGACTGCAGATACTACATATTGAGATTCATGAAGGAGATTGTTGATCTGAATCAATATATAATTCTAGAAACTGTACGTTATTTTCATTATATTTTGATTTTCATATATAAACTATATATATATATATATATATATATTTGATTCTAACTTATTTATGTTCAAATATTATATCGCATAGTATTTTGACAACATCAATCCAACATACTCTAAAAGTGATCTCATATAAATAAAAGAAGACTGGTGTCAGTTTGTGCTCAAACTGAAAGTTATATAATTTGTTAATACGTGAATTTCACATTGCTGAAAATTATAATTTATTATTGTATATTTTGGTGTGAACTTATCATTATTCTAATTAATTTATTTTATTTTTTATTACAGTAGGGTAAATAAAGAAATTGATGGAGAAATTACTACTGGACTGACATGATATTTGTTCTGTGAATATGTTGCTACTGTCAATAACTTGTAATTTATTGCTACTGTCATGAAGATGTAATTTGTTGCTGTGAATATGTTGTTGTTGTGAATAACTTATAATTGGTATTGTTGATGTGAATATGAAATTGATATTGTGAAGAATATGAATTTTGATATTTGTGAATATGAATCTTGATATTTGTGAATATGAATCTTGATATTGTGAATGTGAATTTTAATGTTGATAAGAACAATCTGAATGTGATATTTGATGTTGATAACAATGTCATTAAAAAGACAATGTTTTTTTAAAAAATGCCATAAAAAATCCATTTACAGAGCTTTTTTAAACGTTTTACAGTGCTTTTCTAAGCTTTTTACAACGCTTTTTTTAAAAAGTGTTGTAAAACTAGTATAAGAAGCGCTCTATATATGGACCTATTATAGCATTTTTTGAAAAAGCGTTGTAAAACTAGTGTAACAAGCGCGCTTTATATATGGACCTACTACAGTGCTTTTTTGAAAAAGCGTTGTAAATCTAGTATAACAAGCGCGCTTTATATATGGACCTATTACAGTGCTTTTTTGAAAAAGCGTTGTAAATTTAGTATAAGAAGCACGCTTTATATGTAGACCTATTACAATGCTTTTGTGAAAAAGCGCTGTAAATTTAGTATAAGAAACGCACTTTATATATGGACCTATTCCAGCTGTAAAACTATTATAAGAAGCGCTATATATATATATATATATATATATATACATATTATAACGTTTTTTTTTTATTTTCAATAGCGTTATTGTATCTTTTTACAGCACTAGATACTGCAGCGCTTAAAAGCGCTGTAAAGGGTTTAAAAAAACGCTTTAAAATGATTTTTTGACGTAGTGGAAAAAGAATGCAATATTACCATGGGTGAAAACTTCAATGCATTAATTAATATCACATATGGTCAACCTTGGACCAGTAATTAAAAAGTATTGAAGTTTTAAAAATAATTGATAAAATTGGAGAAGTTAACAACTTGGTCTTCAAATTGGGGACATGATAATGTATCTCATTAATGAAAAATAAGGAAGGCCATGAACTTATATGTGATAGCAAAATATTCATCTATAAATAACAATGCAATGCCAAGGACACTAAGAAAGCAAGGAAGTATTTGTGTTGTCTTCGAAATTAATTCCAATGGCTTCAAAAGATCTCACACATTCCAAAGAAGACCAATATTCACATGATGAGCAAGAAACAATTAGTGAAGAAGAAAATAAATGTAAGCAACTAATCCTCTCACTTCCTAAAGAAATTGGATCCGGCAATGAATGTTTGTTTTATTATCAAGGTTTTTGGATTCCAAAATCTATAATCCCAACTACAATCTCTTTTCAAAATCATTTTCAAGCTAAAGATAGTGATGTTGTTGTTGCCTCTATGCCAAAATCAGGAACAACTTGGTTGAAAGCACTTGCCTTTGCTATTGTTAATCGCCAACATTTCTCTTTAGAAAATCATCCATTACTTACATTAAATTCCCATGAACTAGTGCCTCACTTTGAAGTAAATGTTTATGTTGATACCATGTTTCAACTTCCTAAAACTAACCTATCAAATATGATTGAACCAAGGATTTTTGCAACTCATATTCCTTACCCTTCATTGGCTAAGTCGGTTAAGGATTCCAATTGTAGGATAATTTATATTTGTAGGAACCCATTTGACACTTATGTGTCTTATTGGAATTTCATGAAAAAACTTATTATTCCAAATGATCAAGCTTTACCTACATTAACCATAGAGGAAGACTTTGAAAGGTATTGTAAGGGGATATGTTATTATGGTCCATTTTGGGACAATATTTTAGGTTATTTGAAAGAGAGCGTTGCTAGACCAAACAAGGTTTTATTTTTGAAATATGAAGAACTTAAAGAAGATGCAAATTTTCATGTCAAAAGAATTGGAGAGTTCTTGGGTTGTCCTTTTACTCAAGAGGAAGAAAGTAATGGCATGATTGAAAACATTGTCAAGTTATGTAGCTTTGAAAAGATGAAAGAATTGGAGACAAATAAATTTGGAACTTTTTATTTTTTGGAAAAAAATAAATGTGGAACTAATGAACAAAGAGTTGAAAAAAAACATTTGTTTAGAAAGGCTGAAATTGGTGATTGGGCTAATTCTCTTTCTCCTTCAATGGTAGAAAAATTATCCAAAGTCATGGAAGAAAAGTTAAGTGGTGTTGGTCTATCATTCAAAGTATGCCCTTAACTACTAGAAAGTAATCAAGTTTTTATTTTTATGATGGAAAATAAAATGTAAGTTTCACACATTTGGCTCAAATGTGGAACACAAATGTAGTTGTTTATCTATTTCTTTATGTGCTTTAGTTTTAGAATAAAAAGGAGTTACATGTCTAATCCACTGAGTGGCTATTTCAATTATTATATGGAAAGTGTATGGGAATTCTTTGGGATGGGAAGTGTATGGTAGTATTTGTAAAAGTTTAATTAATGTTATCTTATTTGAATTTTTTATTTTATTTTATTTTATTTTTGCAAATTTATGTAATTATATGTAGGGGGATTGTGTACGCCAAATAAGATTTTTAAAAATTGTAGTAGTAAATGTGGTTGCAACTATGGTCATCATGGTTGCGAATATTGTGGTTTATGTAATATGTATTGTGATTATTGTGACGTGAATTTATATTTGATTAGCATTAAATATTATAATTTATTATTTGTTTTATAAATTAAATATCTCAAATTCTATTTTTAAAATCTCAAATCTCTCATATTATCAATTCTACATCCCTATTATTTATCTCAATTATTCATTTAAAATACCATCTAAATATATACTATCAAATCAAAAGAAGATAAAAAATATTTGTGTGAACACTAAATAGTCTGATGCGATTTAATACGATCTCATGCGACTATTGTACCCTTTACTTTGACGCATAGTAATGCGGGTTTTTTTGCTTTAATTACAATCACACTATATTTACGATCCGATGCGGTTGAAAATACTCCGCACTATTGCCACCACATCACATGATATGATATGCAATTTGAAACCTTAGACCCAATATGGAAGATTGAGTAGGTGTGAAAGATCTTCAGGTGTTCAATATTAGCCTCTTAACTAAATGGAGATGAGGCCTATTAGTTGGTAATCCCACCATCTAGAAGGCAGATTTTGAAGAAAAATATGAAAGAATCGTGATTAGGTATCTAAATTTGCGTAGTCTAGACAAATCATCTTCCACGTCAGGGTGCTAACGTATTTAGGCGAGTCTTTCAAAAAGCTCATCTAAACCAATTCAATTTATATTTTATCTAAATCTATTCAACTGCGATCAAGTGCGAGTCCAACCCAAATCAATCTATCTCTACCAAACTCAAAAAATCTATCCAAACTTAAAGTAGTTTGATTCAGGTAAATTTTTTATTTTCTACCTGTGAATCTAATCTGTTAAAAAAATTGTGATTTTTTATACTGTTGTGAATATTAATCAAACATATGTTTAGTAATGAGATTAGAACCTCCTCCAAACATGCGGCAAATATGAAGCTACTAGTTGTAGCATTTGAAAAAACATGAATTGTTGTCATGATTGATATATAATATTTCCAAAACACACTATAAAACTTTTACGTATTAATATTAAAGTGTTTCAATTAAATTAAATTTAAGTGTTAAAATTTTAAATTTTCAAATTTAGTACATGAGTTAAATTTTTCATGAAAGAGAATGTGATATTATTATATATTTTTTGAAATTTTTTTAAAGTCATGTCTCACATACCTGATAATACAGTTCATTCATTACCGAATATTTCATCCAATATAAATCAATAGAATTTGAATGAATCGAAATGTTTAAATTGAATTTGTTTCTGTTCTATCTCCCATCTTTCTTTTCTACATTTTTCTTTAGTTATTCACTAGAATAATTATGATCCATCTACAAATTAACTCTACTAAAAAGGTTGGAAACAATTAATCATGTTTCCTTTTGGCATGCTACTTATTTTGTTTTGGATCACTTCCACTTTGGGTTTTCTTTCCTAGGGTTTTCCAGATCTCATTGTAGAAAGATAACAAAATGGCATATACGTGGTTTTGAGGGGATGCTGACTTGAAGTTGACGCAGTCGAAATCGCAAAGGGTTAACAAGCGCTAATCCTAAAGAAAAGAGCAAGTTCTAGAATACACCAGAGAAGAGAAAACTCTTAAATTTATTATTTTATTAAAAGATGCTTTTTGTTACAGCATAGAAAGTCTTCAAATAGATAATAGAAACCCTAGTGCGAAAATTACGTAAAACAGAATAAGCTCGAAATTACGGGAAAAACTAAAACGGCTGTTTTGAGGCCCAAAACGAGCTCAAAACGGTTCTGGAGCTGATACATCATGGCAAAGCTATGGGTTGTGTTCGTGGCGCGATTCCCTTTCTGGAAAGGTATAATAATAGGCAATCTAACACCAGACAATCCTTTTCCGCATTTCCCGTTGCGTTTGCCCGCAAAGCCGTTTCTTCCTCGATTCTTGCTGAAAACCTTCCTACATCAGAAGTGAAGTTAATATCAATAATTTTCTTAAACATAAACATCATATGATAAAGTTAATATTATAACTATGTTGGTATCCTAATGATTTGTTTGATGGACATAATAGGATAAAAACAAGATATGATATTTAAAATCAAATAAATTACTAGAGAGACATACAAGAGCAGAATTTAAATTTATACATTGACATTACTAAATAAAAATTTTAAATTTTATATTTAAAACTATCAATTGACAAACAAAAATAGATAGTTTAAAACCATTCATTTAAAACAATTTAAACTAAATAAACAATCTAAATAACAAAAAAATTAAATAAGTAATGAAGTAATTTTATATTTAAAACTATCCATCCACACTATTAAATAAACAATTTAAATATTTTTAAAAAATCATGAGTAACCAAATTATTTTATTTTATTTGTTAGAATGTAAATAAAGATATGATATATATTATATGCAAACGGAAAAAATACCTTTGTAAATAGATTATATTTATTTTAAATTTCAATTAATTTTCAAATTTTTATAATTTTGATTACTAATGTATTAAATTAGATAAAAAGACAAAACTACCCTTGTGATAAAATCATAAATATTTTTTAAATTAATTATTAATATTTTATTTTAAGTTTAATATCAAATTCTATTAATTATTTGTATATTTACATTTTATTATAAAAAATTTTATATTTTATTATATTTAAATTTTTATATTTTATAAATTGTTTTTATATTTATATTTTGTTATATTTCATTTATATTTTAAATTATATTTTATAAGGGTAATTGAGTAAATTACTATTCTTATCATATCCTACTGGTTTCTAACTCAACTCATATTCAGGATAAAAAATTCAACTAGAGAGACAGGATATGTTAGAGTTATGGATTAATTTATCATATCATGTTGGGTCATCAAACAATAAATTCAAACAATATATGATAATTTATTCATAACTTCCCTCTTATCTTGTCCATTAAACAGACCCTAAAACTACTATCTATCATATGCAGTACTCCAATAACTTTAATAAATTTAAAATATAAAAAGTAAAAAGTTTGGGGGACTAGGTCAAAAGCCAAGGAAAGAAGTGTGGACAACATTGTCTCATTAAAAACCTTACCTAAAAAAACCTAAGAGATACAACCAAAATAAAGGGGAAAAAAAAAAAAGGGCAGTGCAATAGAGCAACCATCATTAGCAACCTAAAGGAAAATTAATGAAATAAGAAGAAGGAAAAAAACTATATCAATTGCAACAAAAATCATTCCAAATACAAGGCAGCGACAAATTCTTCCAAGTAAAACAACTAGTGTAAAACCAAATATTTGCACATTTGTCAGCACACTTGTTACCTTCCCTATAAATGTAGGAAATATGCAACTGCATTTTCCGTGTAAAGGAAATGCAGTTCAACCATATAGTCTTCAATTTCCACGACAGAAGATATGTATTAGTAAATGATTGGACGACCAATAAGGAGTCACACTCTATCCAAAGACAAAACCAATTTTTAGAATGGGAAATTTAAATAGCATACATAGCAGCAAAAAGTTAAGCGTAAAATGATGTAGAAACACCTAATCATCGGAGAAACAGCCACCAATAGCGCCACTTGAGTCCCAAAAAATAGCTTCAATAGTAGAGAGGTCAGGATTACCTCTAAAGACATTGTTGACACCTAATTTTGTCCGCTTTTTTTTAGACATTTTATTAAAAAAAATAATACTAATAATAATAAATATATAAAAAATGAGAAAATATAATAAATAAAAATAAATAATTACACTATAAACTTTAGACAATCATGGGTGTTCCTGGTTCTTGTTTGCCTCTGATTCCTGTTCAGACGTTCATTCTTTTCTGAAACATAAAAAAAAAAAGTAAATAATTGAATAAAAAGAAACCGAAAAGAAATGGATTGATGGTAGTAAAAATCAGTATAATGGTGTTCAATTAAAGGAAAAGAAACCAAAAAAAAATAGATTGATGGTAATAAAAATCAGTATAATGGTGATCAATTGAAGGAAAAGAAACTGAAAAGAAATGGATTGATGGTAATAAAAATCATGATAATGGTGATCATTTGAATGAAAAGAAATTGATGAATAGTAATAAAAATGGTAATCCATCCACAATTATTTTCTTATCTTTTGTAACTTACACCCAAAAAGTCTATAAATAGTTGACACCAAGAGTAGAGAAGAGAGAACACTATTGAGTAAAAAAAAAAGAAGAGAGAATAATAGGCAAAAGAGGAACAAAGAATATGAACTTGCTAAAATCAATCCAGCAAAAACAATTTAGCAGTAAGGTATCGCTTTCTTATTGTTCTCTAATTTTCTTCTCATTAATCTTTGTATCGCATCCTTTAAAAGAAAATGTATTATAGTTTTTTTTTCTTTTTATGTTTATGCAAAAAATAAACTCATATGTTAAGCTTTCATTTTTCTTAAGTTGTCTGTTTTTAAAATTGGTTTTGCAACACAAATACTAAAAAGAAAAATATAAATAATTGCTGTTTATAAACAAATCACTAAGGAAAACAAACTTCAGCATATTGTAACATAATAGAAAACCTATATCATGGTTGTATCAAATAACTCAAAAAAACCATAACAACAATAAATAGTTTTTTTTTCTTTTCCTTATAATTAGAATTAATACCCAATTGTCGGTAGTCTTTGTACCGCAACAGATCCGACAACGCATGAGCAAATCCTTTAACAGGTTATTTCACTGTCACGTTCATTTGTTTCGTTCACATACCGCTACGTTACCGTTGTTTTCTAACAAAAATCAATTTTTCTTTACTTTAAAACCAAAAATACAAAAATAAAAAGATACAATATGTGAACATAATCTCACCTTTTTTTCATTATTATTATTATTATTATTATTATTATTATTATTATTATTATTATTATTATTATTATTACTACTTTTGGATATGTATATATTAATAACTATAATAAAACAATAATTAAAATAGAGCAATAATAAAATCGTACAACACATAAATATTTTCTACCCAAGAACTATGTGTGTTTTGATTTCTCCATTGCACTGGGGATACATAGCAGGAAGGTCTTCCCCTTGTCAAATCAAATTAATAAAAATATATTTTTCCTTCTTTTATTAATATAAATAATTTATTTTCCTTTTTTTTTAATCTTTTAGGGGATAAAATAAATAATTTGTATACAATTAATTATAGGGTAACCGTTTTAACGGACGATGTAGGGTAATATTACTTCCCTAATGTAATCGACTCCCGAATCCGTATTTATGGTTCAAGAACTTTATTTTAGGTTTTATCTAATTTTCCCTTTTAAAAAATAAAATTGGTGGCGACTATCTTTTTTCGCAGACAAACCGGACGCAGTAGACACCATTAGTATTACATTTAATAGAACCACAAACAAACTTCAACCAATTAACTTGCGTAACAACGAGGGCTTTAGGAGAATCACACTCAATAGAAAAATATTTTAGAACAGAGAATTCTTGCATTGATGAGATGCATCACCTTTAGAGAATATTTCTAAGAGATATACAATAGAAAAAACCAGTTAAGTAGCACGATGAACGTTAATCAACTTATTGTTAAAAGCTAATTGATTGTGGCCAAACCAAACAACCCAGATTATGTGAATGATAGTATAGCTCACTAGTTCCACAAATGAGTACCAAAAACACAATCAATAAAAATATGGGTAGTAATTTCATAAACCTAAAAGAAAAACCGACAATACGACACCACCACACACCCATGATTCTGCAATTGATCATTTGTGGACATATTATTATGAAAATGGTGTCAAACAAGAAAAGACTTGGAAAGAGGAATTACAACATTCCAAATATCTTTACTCCAATTAAGTTTCAAACTGATAGGATGAAGAGTTGTGTAAGCATCTTTAAAAGATAAAACTTCATAATCTGTAAGATTCCAAACTAATTGGTCATCACAATTAATTGATGAGGTAATAATATGATTCATCTCAACCGTAATATCAGGAAATGCACGGGCAAAACAAGTGAAATATTCCAAGAGTGATCAACCAAAAACTCAACTACATTAGACTATAAATTGGACATCCCAAATTTTAACGTTTGAAACCCTTAAAATTAAGGGTAAAAATCACAAGTCGTCCAAAACAATGAAATAACTTCACTTCATAAAATAATGAGTACCACCATTAGTATTCCTAATAACACTAGCGAACAACAATCATCACCCAATACTAGAGACCAAACAATAACATAATGCATCCACACAAATGAGTATAAAAAAAATTAATCAAAAGAGAAGACAAAACTCACTACGCTAAAAATTGCCTTTTACAGCACTTTTTATAAGCCCTTTACAGTGCTCTAGTATCTAGTGTTGTAAAAGGATACAACAGCGCTATTGAAAATATAAAAAAGCACTGTAATAGGTCTCATATATAGCGCACTTCTTATAATAGATTTAAAGTGATTTTTTAAAAGAGTGTTGTAATAGGTCTCATATATAGCGCGCTTCTTATAATAGATTTACAACGCTTTTTTAAAAGAGCGTTGTAATAGGTCTCATATATAGTGCGCTTCTTATAATAGATTTACAGCGCTTTTTCAAAAGAGCATTATAATAGGTCCCATATATAGTGCGCTTCTTATATTAGATTTACATCGCTTTTTCAAAAGAGCGCTGTAATAGGTCCCATATATAGCGCGCTTCTTATATTAGATTTACAGCGCTTTTTCAAAAGAGCATTGTAATAGGTCCCATATATAGCGCGCTTCTTATATAAGATTTACAGCGCTTTTTCAAAAAAGCGCTGTAAAACGTTTAAAAAAGCTCTGTAAAAGGATTTTTTATGGCATTTTTTAAAGAAGAGCTGTCTTTTTTATTACATATTATGAACATCAAATATCACATTCAGATTCTTCTTTTCAACATTAAAATTGACATCACAGCAACAAATTCATATTCACATTCAACAATATCAATTACAAGTGTTTCACAGCAACAAATTACAATAAATTACAGTATGAATTACATATTCACAGAACAAATAACATCATGACCGTAGCAATATATTCACAGTATGAATTACATATTCACATAACAAATTACATCATGACAGTATATCAACAAATTAATTACAAATTATATAATGTTCATTTCGAGGACAAACTGGCACCACTCTTCTTTCATTTCTTTGAGATCATTTTCAAAGTAAGTTGGGTTGAAGTTGTCAAAATACTGAAGCAAAATAAGTTAGAATCAAATATATATATATATATATATATATATATAGTTTATATATGAAAATCAAAATATAATGAAAATAACGTACCATTTCTAGAATTATATGTTGATTCAGATCAACAATCTCCTTCATGAACCTCATTATATAGTATCTGCAGTCTATGTTGTTAGTTTGACGCGGACACTATAAAATAAAACATGTACGCCAATAAATATTTATGCATTGATTGTAAATAAAAATTTAAAGGCATATAATTAAGTTCTATAACAAAAATTTCAAACCTTTACTGGAAGTCATGTGATGTTGTTTGACTTATTCTTCGACACTGAAGCACCCCTTTGAGACCGGATAACTTGCAGAGCACTATCAAATAAATGTTATTATTATTCAATGACCAAACACATTATTTATATATGTAAGAAATAAATGAATATTACTTACGTGTCGAAGATGTTCTTTATATCAGGGTGATTGTTGAAATGACCGTGCAATGGGTCTAAATAATATACAATTTCAGAAGTCGCATTTATGGCAAAAAAACACCCAATGTTGCCTACAACAACACAAATTTGGTTGGAAAATTTGTTTACACAACTCATAATATCATAAATTAAAAAATATATAGATAAACTATCTAATTACGTACTCTGAATTGTATGGTGCCAGAAACATCTTGTCCTTCTCTTTATTTTCTATAAGTCTATCAACTACATATTTATTTACATTATCTAGATCGAGTTTAAACATGGATATTTTATGCGGAGATAACAATGAAAATCTACTTGACAATTTTCGCGCGCACACCAACTTCTCGTACAAAAACCTTCAAATATAAAATTAGATTATAATATCAGTAAATTAATGTGGCAGTGATCCAATTAAAAGGTAATTTATATCTTAAATAAAATATTTATATTACCTGATGTATATGCTGATTACAGTAGCACTCAGCTCTTTATGATTGAGAAGTTCTATATTTGCTCTTTGCCAAATATTTCTAAATACTCTTATCTGAATATACTTTTTTCCATGTCTATCATACGTGTATCATCGTTGCTCTTCATATTCATATTTGTTGTTGTGTTAAAACACAAACCAAATCGAGCAAGGCATGGTTGACTTATTTTAGGAAGAGCAACTGATTTTCCTCGATCTAGTTTTTGCATTTTGGAAGGTTTATTTTTACCACAGACCTGCACCTGCGGGGCAGTGGGTTTATTTTTTGTTTGAATCTGAAAAAAAAATAAGGTTGATCAGTTTGTTAGTTATTATAGTAAGCTAATCATTTCGTATACATGAATTTATGTATATGTCAAACCTTTTCTGGTGCCTTTTCTGGCGAAGTGACAGACTCGCTGCGAGGGATCTTATCATCATTCCCTTTAGCAACAATCTAAATAAATGTGAAATATAAAAGCGGAAAAATCAGCAATTACATATAATCAATCATAATCATACAACTAAACATACATAGCAATTAAAACATACATCCTGATCAGTGCCAACAAGATGTTTCGGCCATGCCACATAGCTACCTATTGCTTCTCACAAAAGTTTCATATCTCCGTCGTTGTCGGGGATAGGCAACGGTGCAAGTGGTTTTAAAGCCACCACAGGTGACACTTTAACATGGCCGGCAGGGACATCTTGTTGTGCAATACTTCTCCCAAAGTATTGTACAATGTTCCTTTCCCAACCATGCGGGTAGGGGAAGACAAGTATAGGCAGCAACGTGAAACACCCTAAATTAAATCAACGGTTAATACATAAGTATGTGAAACAATTAGGTTAAATGAATTTCTTATTTCGTTAAGTAATTAATTACCTTTGGTAGACTTTTACGACCAATGTTGCAACTTTCATCTTCACTTTCTATTTGCATTTCACGTTGAAGTTGTTTTCCTTATCTTTTTTAACCAAGTATGCAACTTGCTCCGATAAAGTTTTCAGTGCTTCTAACACTTGATCATTTGAGGGATTTGTGCGCTTCTCATGTGAAAAATAAATTTTGGGAGTCACGCCAAATCCTTTACCCCTCACATGGCGAGAATATTGAGGAACATTGAATACCTTGCCGAGAATGTCCTTGCAGCTAACTTCTTTATTTCCATCTTGATTTTCAAGACTTTGTTCCAAATTTTCCTAAAATACATGTAGTATTAAAAAGATAAATTCAATATCATTTTTAAAAGGAAATATTAAAAAATATTAAAGTGATAGTATACTTAGACATTCTTGAACAACTTGTTGAACATTTTCGTTATCCACTATTCCATCTTTATTTACGCGAGCCTCCTTCCACAAGATATGACGACCCAATGGTTGATCGGATTTCGTCTCTTGCAGCTATTCATTAAGACATAAACAAAATATTAGTTATAAACTATAGTTTATAATCTAGCTAACACAATGTATAAAAGTGATGTTTACTTACAATTTTTTGCTCTAAACGCGCATACCCCATATGCGATCTTTTGTATGGATGCATTGGGTTTTTTGCTCGCTCCCGATTTGTTGTACTTATATTCTATATATAAATAAAAAAATAACGATCGTGTAAAAAATATAAGATATGAATATGAATAAAACACACATACTAATAAAATAAATATTACCACAAATGCGGGGTCTGAGCGTTTAGCAACAAAAGAGGTCCACTCTTCAGGTGTTATGTAGTGTTTATAAATGTTTGGAGCTTCAACATTCACATTTCCACACTTGTCTCTTAGGTAACAATTCGACAGATGAGATCTAAATCCTCTGTGAATTTTACCGACAACTCTAAGTACGTAATTTTTACGCACATCTTCAATGTTAAAAGCGCTCTGAAAACCAAAAAAAGAAATAGTTTGAATAAATAATTGTTATGATTTATCAAGTAACAATTTATCAGTTTTAGAGACAATAACAAATTAATAAATAAAGTACTTGAGACAACAATCACTCAGTAAAAATGGGCGCAAAGTAGAGGAGAAGAAAGTTCGTAATAGGGTTCAAAGGGATAGAACGTATTAATTATGTTTTTAATTGTTTTTTTATATATAACTGCTTGTAGTTTTACAACGCTTTTATCCATAAGCGCTGTAAACGGCTTTTAAAAATTAATTTTCAAAACATTTACAGCATTTACAGCGCTTATAAACAAAGCGCTCGTGACAGCGCTGTAAATATAGTGTGTGTGGGCGCTATATTTTACAGCGCTTTTATCCATAAGCGATGTAAACGGCTTTTAAAAATTAAATTTTAAAACATTTACATAGTTTACAGCGCTTTTATACAAAGTGTTGTAAATGTAGCGTTCTGAACGCGCTGTAAATTTTATATGAGAGCGCTATATTTTACAGCGCTTTCACGCGAAGCGTTCTAAAAGCACTGTAATCATTATGTGAAATCACTATGACCCTACAACAGCGCTTTTCTGTAAATCCTAACCCCTTCATGACCCTACAACAACGCTGTTGCTAAAGCGCTTGTCAATAAAGTGTTGTTGTATCCTCCGTTATGTTTAAAATATTATACAACAGCGCTTTTAGTTATTAAGCGGTTTAAAATGCGCGCTGTAAAATGTCATTTTTTGCGTAGTGACTATTAATAAAATATAAGAATACAATGTGTAGTCTTTTAAGTTACACTAAAATATCATATTGGTCGTTAACTTTTTTTTATCAAGTTAGTTCTTTATGTTTCCAAAAATTATAATGTTGAACTATTTTTATTCCTAACCATATTTTAATCATTTTTAGTTAGATATCTTTAAAATTGTTCTGTGAGTTTTGTTATCAATCATACAAAGAACAACATAATCAATTTTCATGGGATTTCATGATATGGATTAAAATAATTTTGCGTTTAATTTCAAGAACCTAAAAATGTATCTCAGTTGAACTATCTCTTGTTTAAATATTTTTTAAAAAGTTGATTAAGAGTTTATGTTCTTATGATTATTTCAATTTAAATCCCATAAGAATTACTTGAGTTTATTGGAAAAAATTGAGAGAATTTTGAATTTCAATTTTGTTAGTTTCAACTTAGGACCATCATGTAAATGTTTACAAGCATAAAAAACGAACTTAACATTAAAAGAAAGACAAAAAAATTAACTTATTAAAACAAATATTAATATGTTATTTTCGTATAATTTAAAGGACACCATAATTTAATTTACCTAAAATATATAAAAATATCAACATAATAATAAAAACAATGTACTAAAATTGCAACCATATGTGGCATTATTGCTCTCAGCTTGAGCAATTAATTTTGCAAGTTTGGTCATGATTAAAATTGATTTTAGTTAAAAGTGAATTAAATATAAATGATTGATGTTTAGATATCTTTAAAAAAACGTGAGATGAACAATAAATTTTAATGTAAAAATCATGTTTGGACTCATAAGCTATAACTCCTAACTTCAAGTTAGAATCAATTCTGCTCAGTAACACCCAAACAAATCAGAATCAATTCTACACCTCCAAAATTAATTTTGATTCCTTCAAAAATACAACCAAACATGTACTATTAAGATTAAATCCCTTTAACCACCAACACATTGGTCAAGTATAATACACACATTTTATTTTTAATATAGGTGCGGGCTCACTTGAGGAGGACCCATCCAAAATGTCGAATGAAAGATAAAATTTACAATTGTGATATTTTAAATTAGATATTTTGTATAAACTTTTTAAGTTTTATTTAGTTACGACGTTATCTTTTAAATTATAATTTTGCTTACACCGTTGTCCTTTTGAAGAACTTTCGTTAAAAAAAAAAATATTCACTTGGCCATTAAATTGTTGACGTGTGGGCGACAATAATGAGATTACAAGTCTAAATAAATAAATTATTATTTTCATTTTTATAAATTAAAAAATAAATCTCTCCACTGTTCATCTACTTCATCATCATCTTTCACTTAAAATCCAAATAATACAGTAAACGAACACAAGTTTTTTTTTAAACCGAAACAAAAAAGAGAGTGTAAAATCATCACATGACAAATTAAGACATCACAATTATGTTGACATGCCACATATCATTTGAAACACTCTAGATATATTAATAAAAAGGAAAAAGTTAAGATGCAAAAACACTTGGGGGACTAGACCAAAACCCAAGTCAAAAAACCAAGGGAACTCAACATCTGCCTCACTAAAAACTTGGTCAAAGATGGATAACAACTGGCAAGGAAAAATAGTATAGAGCAAATAACAAGGGAAAACCCTTGACAAGGATCGACATTAACAAAATCTGAATTTAGTAAAACTTAATCTATTTCGATTTATAGAATCTGAAATGCAAAGCAGAGTAGAATCTATTCAAAATATTATATTCTAATAAAGACCAATAGAAGCATTTTTGTCAGCTAACTAGTTGCCCTCTCTAAAAATATGAGAAATGTAAAATTGCATGTTTTTTATTAACTCCGTACAACTAAACCATCTATTCCTTAGATGTCAAGGAGTAGCACTAGAATATCTGAAAGCCATCGTCACTAGCTGAGAGTCAGTCTCTAACTAATTCCTGCTCATGTTATTCTTATAATTTATCTCAAATGCAATAATCAACTCATGGATATCATCTTGAAAAGTAGTTGTGATATGCAGATTAACAGCAAATCCACCTAAAAATTAGCATTTTTATCCCTGAAAATCCTTCCACAAGTTGTAGGACTTAGACATCCATTAGAAGTACCATCAATAGTACACTTAACCCAATTGAGGATGGGGTCTGCCACAACACCTCCTTAATGCAAGCAGGTGCATGAATCTGAACAAAGAAAACCTTTAAAATCACAAATTTTTGCTTGTCAGAAAGTGAAATGAAAATGACATACAAATTCCTGTTAGAAAGCCTGTTAAGATGGAACGAAAATTTTCCACATGTTGAATTTGGTGTCACAAATCTCTGCTACGAAAAAGACATACAACTTCATTGTTTATAAGAAAATCAAATTTAGTCTCTAACATATTAAAAATAATCGCAAACAAGTCTAAGGTGAGATATGACATTTGTTGCTCAAATCAATTACTTTTGGTGATAATATTTTGAATTATAAATATTGCTTTGAGATAAAAACGTGTGTCAGTTAGAAGTTAGAAACAATGTGCGTAATTTTTATTTATACCATTAAGATAAATAAAATTAATATAAGTGTTATATTATAGCTCATGGTTGGTGGACTAGATGGAGTATCCAAGACAGAGATGACAAACATTGGCCCAAAATGATAGTGTTTAGATTGGGCTCACTAAACTCCAAGAATACGCAACTCAGCACACAGAATGACGTTATACTTAGCACAAACAATTCAGCTTTGTACGAATGACAAGACTATGTGACTGTGAACTCGTACAGATAACCAAGTCGACATCCATGCACTCAGTCAGCCCTAAGATAGGGTGGCACATTCATGTGCCTATACATATGACCAGATGGTGCGTCTGTGCACCCAATCAACCTTAAAGTAAGTGGAGCATCACTAGGACTAGAGGCTAGACTAAATGAGCCTAGAACTTCTTGTAGGCACATTTCGCAAGAGAATTTACCTATAAAAGAGGAAGAGACAATTAGGGTTAGGAATTTAGCACCTCAAGGCTAAGCTCTTTATCTTTCACCTAAAGTAAATTTAACTTTGTTGCATGGATAAAACTAATAATAATATGAAGACGTTTTTACTTAACAATATTGCTCCTTGCGATTTTGCACACTTGTCCAATTATCATCAAGTTTTTGGCGTTTCGAGTTTTGTATTAATCTATCAACAACACAAAGTAGTAATACATAAGAATTTAATTTTCTATTTTTTTATTACATAAATGTATAAACTTATTTTTGTTTCTATTTTTATTTTATATTTAAAGTTTCAAACGCTTCAGACAAACATAAAAAAAATAGTAAAATTGTTTCTACATATACAAGAAGGTTGCAATTTCATTTCTTTTAGCATTTTAATTTCTATCTATAAAGATAATGAATGGTTAAGTAAAATTCATATTATTTTTTTCAATTGATATATTATCAGCGTTTTATATTCTTTCAATCAATTTATTTTCGATGTTTCATATTTTTTCAATCAACGTATTTTATGTGTTTCATATTATTTTCATCCAATGTATTTTTGTTATTTCTTTTTGAATTTTCCAAGTTGAAAGTGAATTAAATATATTACAAATTGCTAGGGAATATTGAATAAACTAGCTCGTTACATTGATAATTAATTAGTTACACTTATTAACTATTCTCACTAACTATATAAACCTTATTGTAACTTACCAACAGTTTCACTATGAATACAATTTTCATATCATCAATTATTTCTATAAAAAAAATAGTAACAAATTAAGGAATTTATTGGCACCCAAATAATAAACCTAAAATTTTTTGAACCGGCGCAAACTGACATCACGATACATAAATCTGCAACGATTAGAGAACCGTTGCAAGTGTCTATTTATGACAGAACCGTTGCAAGTGTCTATTTATGACGGATAGAACTGTCACAAGTGTTCTTTATAAATGCCGCAAATTAAATTTTTTCTTGCAGGGAAAGAATAAAATTTATGAAAAGCTGAGGAGAAAGAGATGAGTTTAACTGCTATACAATTTGGATTCATTAGAAAAAAGCTTCCCTTTCATTACTTTCCAAGAAAACAAGGGACGAAAAAGGGATTTGGGGCAGATATCATAATGGGGCTACCTATTCGAATTTACAGTACCTCTTCTTTTTATGTATTGTTAAAAATGACTAGGGTAGAGTTGCATATTTTTTGGGTTTGTTGGAGTTGCATATTCTCTTTGGGTTTTGTGGTAATTGTGGACTTTTTATAATATGAGTAAAATTAATTTATGGTGAAATTATTATTTTTATTTATAAATATTGAGTCATCACCGATTAAATGGTCACATCATTTAAAAATATCTGCCTAAATATCTATTTTGTAAAATCTTACGGACACGTCAATGTTTTGGTAAGGTCTAAATTCACAAATAACTAAACATGGAACAAACTTGAATGATAAGGATGAAATAAAATAAAAAAATTACATGATTGAATAAGATTAATAACAATTTACAAGGAAAAAATACATTATTATATTTTTGTTGTCTTAAAAATATATATTATAAATTCTTTTACTTTGAGACTGTAATATTATTAATTAATATTGTTACTATTTTGCTAAACGTGGAATAAGCCTTTGTTATATCTACTATTTCCTCTTAATATCCATTGAGTCAAAAAAATAAAAAATTCCCTAGCCACTTTAAAAGTTTTGAAAATGACTTGAAGAGCAAGAAAATATCGTATTGTTAACTTTAGAAGCAATGAGACCACTTCTTCATCTCTTTCGTCGAACATCATGACCAGGTTCATAGCAACAAAGTATCTTCATATATATCACAGTTTTCTGCATATCATATAAATCACCTTTAATTTGTTCCAAGAACATAAAAATTTCCACAATAAATACCACATTTTGCTGTGCATTTTTGTAACCAAGATAGCTGAATAATATGTATGAGGATTATTGTTGGATGTCTCTTGGAGTTCCTTTGAACGCTTCATATATAAGGAAAATTTTAATCATTTCTTCTGTGAAGTGTTTGGGGGAACTCTTAGGTTCAATCAACATTATGTAATAAAAATAAAACAAATTTATTTGACATTTTATTTGGTGGGAAATTCTGGCTGCTCACAGGTTTTGTTTGACACTTTGATTTTTTCTTTTTTTTTTTATACATTTGACTTTATTATTTCATAATTGATTTAAAGTTTTAAACCACGAGTACTATTCTTTCTTCATTTGATATATACTCATGCTATGATTCCATTTTCTTGTTGTAAACAAGGTTTTTATGTAATTCAGTTTTTCTAATAGCAAATAAATTACACTCCCTCTTTTGTAAATAAATTGTTTTAAAATAAATGATTTTTTTATTTATAATATAATATTAATTATTTTTTTAATTTTCACTTTGCATTAATTGTAAAGGTAAATGTGTCGATATTTGGTAAGAATATTTTTTGTAAGAGTATTTCTCTTTTTTTATTTATAAATTTTTTTGAATACGTATAAAATAGTCAATTGAATTATTCATTGTGACTTGTGACATAAAGTATTAATTAAAGGCAAGTAATTATTTGCAGTAAAAAAAATGATGGTTGAAATAGAGAGAAGATGAAGTAAAAAGCGAGTTATACGGTCACTTGATGGTTTTGAGGAAGAACGTATAAGGATTGAGTGACAAAAAAAATCATAGATTCAATTGTCTCTTTAACAAAAACTAACCATCAACAACTAATATTAATCATTTCAAAAAATAAAAATGATGAAAGTGAAAATGAGAAAACGGAAAACAAAACAAAAAATCTTGGAGAGATAGAAAGATTGCAGAGGGTGTGTTATTTTGATAAATTGCCTTTGAAAAAAAAAATTCTTTTAGAATAGTCTAGGAATCTTTTGATGAGAAACAAAGTCTCTATCTCAGCATAATCATCTCAAAAAAAAGATATCATTGTGTGAAACGCAAGTTAGTTAATCTATTATCCTATCAGGTGAACAAATAATGAATCAAACAAGCGAACAACTAACTAGCTGAACAAATGTAGTAAGTCGATTAAGCACCAAAATCCGAACGACGTGAACAGGGTTTTTTAGTGTGTTTATGTCCTTCATATTTGGGCTCAAAAAAATGGATTAGCAAGCCCAATATTTCAAAGGGGAATAAATTAAAGTAGCTTATTTTCTCATTCTTGTGTTGTCAAGGACCTCCAATTAATACGTTATCTCAAGAACCTCTGATTAATACGTCTGAATCGGTCAATCCATAAGTGTATTTTGACAAAAAAAAACACATCTGAATTAACCTTTAATCCATATTGCATTAGGAGTGGAAGAATAAGCCATCTAAATCAAAACTCAATCTTGCTTTAGCATTTTCTAGTAACATCAACTGCAGTACATACTTCAGCTATAAACAGTGTTTGTCAGTTACTTCAGCTCAAGTGGTCCCTCTCCTTCAAAGTTCAAATATATTCTAGCTGCACCACCATGATTTGAACAAACTTAATTTCTTCTTCTTTTTTACCTATAAAGTGATACATTGTCTCAAAGCCTTGCTAGCTTGTCATTGAAGATTAAGGAAAGAACATGCAAATTTGAAAGTAATAAGTCACAGCCACAGAGGTTAATTTATTTCTGTGAAACATAACAGGACGGTTTCATTAATAAATATAGCAGAACATTAATTCAACTAGCTAGGAACCCATGAGTATGATCAGCTTGTGTAAATTGAGCAGAATGAAGTGTTTGTTGGCATTTAAATGTGAGCGGTAGCCGCATATCAATTATAAATAAGTCAAATGATGATCATGTAAAGTAGGTGATTCGTATTCTCAATTTCTTAAAATTTTGGGTGAAGATAGTTTGGTGTCCAATTCTCTTCTTATCTTAGATCATTGGGCTCGTAATGTTATCGTTTCAAATTCTAATATCAACTCTTTTTAATTATATAAAAATTTGAAAATTAATCTATTTCCAAATTAAATGTTGATCCAACAATTATATTGCTGGTGGCAGAAGCCATTAGCATTTCATACACATTTTTTTAATTAACCTATTATATTTGGACACAATATTACATAACAATGTAGTAAATTCGATTTCAAATATCTGCTGAGAGAAGTATCTATGAATAAAATATATATGAGCTGTACTAATATTATATAATTCATCCATATTTTCTTTGAATTTATCCTTCTTAATTTTGGTCATTGATTAACGTTTTGGGGAAAAAAATGAATCATGTCCCATGAAATTAGTGCTGACTTCATGCTCTAATTTTTTTAAAGTTTGTTCATGTTTTCAATATCTTTTAAAATTGGTAAAATACAACGAAAACAATACAAATTCAACATCGCTAAAATTCAAAATAATGAATTCACAAACAAACTCACAACATTTAAGTTAATAGTATAAAACAGCAAAATAACTACAAATGTGATAAAACCAAAGTGATCAGAATAGTTGTGCCTAAATTTGTAGCTTTGATGATCAAGTCAATGACTGAATTTGTAATGAATCGAAGTTTATGTATCTATATGAATAAAACGAACACTGCAACAAAACGAAAAACCAAACAACGACGCACCAACATGATGAAACAAAACAATGTCACACTTAGATAAAGAAATCACATAAACACAAAGAAGAAGAAAGAAATTGATGTATATAAAAATCACTAATTTAGATAAAGGAAGAGAAAAATGATGTATATGGGTTATTCCAAAAACAAAATGGATACAAACCACTCATGTTTGGTGTATGAGAGGGGAGGAGAAGGAGTAGAGGTAGGTAGGTCAAACTAAAAAATTATAATGGACAATACTTTCAAGTTTCAACGTTGAATATTACAATTCTTGTAAACAAAAATTACAACCAAATTAAACACATTTATTCTATTATTCTAATAATTATCCTAGGGTCATGACTTAAATTTTCCTTTTTGATTTTCCTCCTTATTATCTACTTGGTCCTCATCACTTTAATAATACTCTTTCTAGTGTTGAATATAAAAGAAAGTTAGGTGAACAAAAATAGATGTATTTGATCTTAAATTTAGATAAAGTACGTTCATTTGTTTATTTGTTCATTTTTGTTAACCAATTTTCTCTTATATTTGATACCAGAGGGGTGTCTAACAAAATTGCAATTTATTCACACCACTCATAAACTACAATTTCAAGCACAATAGTTCAATAATTATCAAGCATATCTAATAGATATAACTCATACAATATTCATTACAGGCACAAAGTAGTAATACCTCAAAAGATTCTTCAAGGATTTGGGTTCAAGAATACACAATTGATGACAAAAAAATCCAGTATAAGATTACCGGTGTTTTTATCAATGTAAGATAAACTAGTTACTAAAATGTGAAAACAAAATGGCGAAAAACATAGATGTGAAATTCAATAGAAAACTAACCTTGGATAAGATTTCAGCTTCATATATCATTAATCGTCGATCGGCAAAAGAACTTTCAATCAGCAAAGAATCAGTTTTTTTAAAGTAATAAAATTAGCTGCATGCAATAAATAATCATTTCAAGCCTTTATTAATAATAATCATTCACCGGTGATTCCGAGAGTTCCTCCAAACACTTCAACAAGGTGGGCGAGAAATTGAATCCTTAGTGAAATGTTTAAGAGAACTCTAGGAACAACCGATGCCTATATGTCTGTTTTTGATAGTTAGTTAATTGGTAGATTTGATAATACGAAGAAAGTCTATTTACATATTAAATATTCTCTTCAACTTTGAATATAAACAAAACTGAGTAAAAAAAACATTGATGTAATTCATTTAAATTTTAGACTAATTGTATGTTTGATTTCATAGCAGAGTTACCAAAATTACAGTGTATTGTCGTGATTTTCTGACTCACCGTAATTTTGATAATTTCACCATAATATCAAACATAGACTAAATACATCAATATTCTTTGACTTAATTTTATTTTTGTTTAAGACCGTAAGTATAATAAATAACTTACCTCGTAATCAGATTTTTTTTTCCATAGTTGCATTTAATTATATATAGTTATTATTTGTACATAATGAACCTGGACTAAAAGGTAGGGTATATGGATGATGTAGAAATAAGAAAATAAGGCAAGTAGCCAAAGTCAACAGCTTTTTTAAATTATCTTTTTTCCCTCCCTATCATTTTAAGCAATTAGTTTTCAAAATATATAATTTTTATTTTTAAAAATGTTAATGTTAGTATTGTTAGTGATGTATTGAACGGTTAAGATCAAATTTGCGACAACCTTGTCACTCTATCCTCTATCTCAGTTACCTCGTCCACCAAGTTGTTTTCAGAAGATATAGTAATTCTTATAAATGAATCTGGTATCTATATTTTTTATTTTGATGGAAAAATTGGTATAAATATAGGCACACAAATGCTGTTTCAGAATTACACTTTTACTAGAGCATCTTCCTCAAATGGTAAACTGCAAGGCTGCTCTTAAAACATCAATTTGGTTAGAATGTTCGGATATAATATGCATAAAAGTAAATCACTCTTTTTGTCTCTTGAAATTATAGAGCTCGAATAATTTAATTCTTTAAATTTATTATGAAATGATAAATCTATTCTCTGAAATTAAAGATTGTCAATCAACCTAATCTCTCAGTCATCTAATTCAGAGTCGTATATAACAAGACTAGTACATGTAATTGGATCGTTAATTTGTGATCAAAGCATGCACCACACCATACGCTATACCATACCATCATAGTGCTTATAGATGAGGAATGAGATAATTCAGTTGCCAGGGAACCTTTCTGCTTAGTGTTAAATATATTCTTAGTGTACTAGGTTTTGTTAAGTAGTGCAATGTCACATTAAATTCCTTCAAATGTTGCCTTCTAGTGTACTAGGTTTCCATCAGGTAAAACCTGGGGGAAAATAGATGTACGCAGTCTTCCCCTCACAATCAGAGAAGCTATTTTTACGATTTGAACATGTGACCTCTATGTCACAAGGAAGCAACTTTGCCGTAGTGCCAAAGCTCGTAGAATTACAGAATGAAAATATGATCTGGAAAGCATTCTCAAAATTTAGAAAAATATGACTCTTTGAAACAATGGTTTAAACAATACATCAAAAAAGCTAGAAAAAGAGAAGAACCGGTAACTAAGCTTAGATCTGTCGATATATATACCCAGCAAAATATTTCCTACTAAAACAAAGTTGATATCCAACTCTGATCACAATATATATATATCCCCTTTCTGTATCTATGACAACAGATAATAATGACAATGATGATTAAAGAAAAAAGCTGTAATGTAACTTATCAATCTCTAACTCTATTAGTTTTAACCTCCTTCAAGTATCTTTGTTCTGGAAGATTACATAAATTCACCTTCGCCACTGAGGTTGGACCAGCTTATCTGAAATTGATAATATCCACAGAAAATGGTGAGTAATTGAAACAGTAAAACTCAAACAACAATAGGAGTCAACTAATATTTGATTTAATGTGTGTAAAATCCACACATCTTTTTCTTTGATTTAACACGAAGTATGAGTACTTTTTCATGAATGTCATGCCACTTACTATTACCTATTTTAAGTGAATCCTTTAGGCCTACTAAATTATACTTGTGTTTTCTATAAAAAAAAATATGAAAATTTGAGCCAAGTTAGCGAAATTCTAATCAAGAAACCTCAAACACTTGCATGCGGCACTCACTATTAATAATATGGTAGCTTTTGATACAAACCTCATATTAATATTGTGGAGGGTTAAGGAGACAAAAAGAAGTTCATATTTTCTATATTTCAATTAAAGATAACAACGGAGTCATGGCTAGTTTAGAACATAAGGTGTCCAAGAAAGACTTTGATTCCCTATCCTTGTAACTTGGCTTTGATGTGCTTACTTAACTATCCAAGAGTCTATGCCATAATACATAATTTTTGCAGATGATATACTTTTGAATGCAGAGAATGCAGAGTTAAGAGAATAAATAAATGCAAAGGAGATGTGAAGACAAACTTTGGAACCAAATTGATAGGTGCTCAATTTATAAATGCGACAATAAGAATTAATGAAAGATTAATCAATATATGATAGTGTATTTTATTGATGATAAAGGGAAATTGAGCAAAGGAAACAAGCCTTCCTTTTACTCCTGAGAGCTATGCTCACTCCAATAAGAGAGAATCCTCTCTCTCCTCACACTAACAGAATTTGTTATGCCCCCCTCCTTACCCACATCTCCCCTATATACGGGGTGGGGCCAGCTCACCTTTCTTAGATTTTCTAACATACACTCTCCATACCTTAGGTGTACTATGTGTCCCACTCGACACGTCATCAATTCCTTCTTTGTCCCCATCAATACTCCCCCCTTGAGTCACAGACTTGTCCTCAAGTCTGACGGCTGGGAATTGTGTTAGCACTACACACTCGTCCTCCCATGTGGCTTCTTCAATAGGCTTGCCTTTCCAATGAACGAGCAATTGTTTGACGTCCAACCCCTCCTTAGTGATAGTGCGAGTGGCAAGCACTGCTGCTGGCTCCCATGGTGCAGCAGGATCACCGTCGAGGCCCAGGGGCAACTCATGCTCAACCCGATAATTGCCAATTGCCTTTTTAAGCAATGAAACATGGAATACCGGATGAATGCGAGCTGTAGCAGGTAGCTGGAGACGATACGCAACTGCACCAACCCGTGCTGTTATCTCAAAGGGCCCATAGTATCTTGGGGACAGTTTCAGGTTGATGCGTGCTTCAACAGAATTCTGTACATGTGGCCTTAATTTGAGAAAAACCCATTCACCAATTTTAAAACTCACATCTCTTCTTTTCTTGTCAGCTTGGTCCTTCATGTGTCCACGAGCTCAATCAAGATGGTACTTCAATTGTCTCAAAGCCTCGTCACGGTCAACAAGTTCCCGTGTTACAGCTTCTACCTTGGTCTCCCCTCGAAGGAACCGCGTGAGAGTTGGCGGTGGCCTCCCATAAACCAATTCAAAAGGAGTCGAATCCGTAGATACGTGGTACGTCGTATTGTACCAGTACTCAGCCCAGGGCAGCCACATTACCCACGTCTGAGGCTGATCAGCTATAAAACAGCGAAGATATGTCTCCAAGCAACGGTTAATGACCTCTGTTTGTCCATCCGTCTGTGGATGGTAAGCGGTGCTCATTTTCAACAAAGTCCCCTGTAATTTAAACAATTCACACCAAAAGTTGCTGACAAAGATAGGGTCGCGGTCACTCACAATGGAAGAGGGAATACCATGCAGTCGCACTATCTCCTTTGTAAACACCTTGGCCAACACACGGGCATTAAAAGGACGCTTGAGAGGAATGAAATGGCTGTATTTGGACAGCCGATCACCCACCACAAAGATCACGTCAAATCCTTTGGATTTAGGAAGACCGGTGATAAAGTCCATTGATACATCTTCCCAAATCTGTTCCGGAATTGGCAACGGCTGTAACAGACCCCCAGGGGCAGCAGCGACATATTTTTGACGTTGGCAAGTATCACATTCTTGCACAAATTGCTGGATAGTTTTCTTCATGCCAATCCAATACACGTTCAACGCTACTCGTCTAAACGTACGATGGAAACCGGAGTGGCCCCCTTGTGGGGTAGAATGAAACTCTTTCAAGATAACCGGTATCCATGGAGACTGTGCAGAAATCACCAGCCTCCCCACATACAACAACACCCCTCGCACATAAGAAAATCCAAACCGAACCGGTTTGTTCTCCTTGAGCGCAGAAATGACTTTCTGTAGAGCAACATCTTTGTGGACCTCATCAATCACTTCAGCCCTACCCAACCACTCAGGGACATGTATCAAGGAAGTCATTTCCCCACTATCATGCATACGGGACAATGCATCTGCACCTTTATTCTCGAGTCCGGGCTTGTAAATGATATCGAAATGATATCCAAGAAGCTTTGCTGCCCAATTTTGCTGATTCATGGTGCAGATCCTCTGTGATAACAGCTGTTTTAGACTCTTTTGATCGGTACACACCGTAAATTTTCGGCCTACGAGGTAGGGACGCCAATGTTGGATAGCAAGAGCCACTGCCATTAGCTCTTTTTCATATGCTGATTTGGTCAAATTTCCCTCCCCCAAGGCTTTGCTAAAATAAGCAATTGGCCGCCCTTCTTGAATTAAGATAGCACCCAGCCCATTCCCAGAAGCATCACTCTCAATAAAAAATTCTTTCTGAAAGTCTGGAAGTGCTAAAACAGGGGCAGATGTTATCTTTTGCTTTAACAGTTGAAAAGCTTGCTCAGCACCCTCTCCCCACTTGAAATTGTCCCTCTTAGTCAGCTCAGTTAATGGCCTCGCCATTTTGCCATAGTCTTTGATGAATTTACGGTAGTAGCCCGTAAGCCCCAAAAAACCTCGCACTCCTTTCACATTCTTCGGAGTAGGCCACTGTAAAACATTCAACACCTTAGCGGGGTCCATCGCTACCCCTTCTCTTGAGATGATATGACCCAAATATTCAACACTAGGCTCCGCAAAACTGCATTTCTTCCTATTAGCCACCAGACCTTGCTGCTGCAGAATGCTCAGTACAGAGGATACATGATGGAGATGGTCTTCCAAACTCGGGCTGTACACTAATATATCATCAAAAAATACCAGCACATATTTTCTTAGAAGAGTCTTAAAAATGTCATTCGTTAGGGCTTGGAACGTCGAGGGTGCATTCATCAATCCGAACGGCATTACGAGATATTCGTAATGGCCTTCATGGGTGCGGAATGCAGTTTTGTGCACATCTTCAGTCTTAACTCTCACTTGATGGTATCCCGATTTGAGGTCTAACTTTGAGAAGTAATGAGCACCATATAACTCATCTAAAAGTTCATCAATCACCGAAATAGGGAACTTGTCGGGAATCGTTACCTTGTTAAGAGCACAGTAATCTACACACATCCGTCATGACCCGTCTTTCTTCTTCACGAGTATCATCGGACTAGAAAATGCACTTTGGCTAGGACGGATGACTCCGGACTGCAGCAGCTCTCTGATTTGATTCTCTATTTCATTCTTGTGGTGGTAAGGATACCTGTAGGGACGAACATTAACAGCGCCAGCTCCCTCCCTGAGATGAATAGCATGCTCTTGCCTTCTCTTAGGAGGTAACCCCTGGGGCTCTGCGAACACCTTTGAGTACTTCGCCACTAGCTCATGAATCTGATGAGTAGGGGTCAAATGTGAATCATTGACTGTTTTGCTCAACTCAAGACCCTTTGGTTCCCCTTGTGCTCTTGCAGATAAAAACATTCCTCTGTACCATAGCTTGGGTCTTCCCAACAAACTTTGCAAGGCCAGCTGGTTTTTATGTTCACTGCCTTCCCCACGCAGCTCCACCCATTGAGAGTCAATGGGGAAACACAACACCTTTTGTGCCCAATCGACCCACATGCCCCCAATGGAAGCTAACCAAGACATTCCGAGGACAATGTCAATTCCATCCAAATCGAACAACCAAGCATCAATGGTAGATGTCATGTTCCCCAGATCCAGCACCACTTTCCTACAAACTCCTTGTACCACTACATTAAACCCATCCCCCAATTTGACATTGAGAGGAGTAGTTCCTTCCACTGGCCATCCCATTGACCTCACCAACTTGTGCGAAATGAAATTATGCGTCGCACCACTGTCTACCAGCACCAGCAAGGGTACTCCTTGAACTCGACCTTTTAACTTGATGGTGCGCACATTCCCTAACTCCCTGGGACTCGGGTTATCAATCTGAGCCAAACTCATAATGCTGAGTTCAACTCCTTCTCCATCTTCCTCCTCTGTATCAGCTGCAAAGACTTGCATCTCACCGTCATCGTCTTCCTCCATCACCATTACACAAAGCTGACGATCTGGGCATTGGTGACGAGGATGATAGGCGCCACCGCACTTAAAACACAGGTTTTTCTGCCACCTTTCTGCAATCTCGTGGGCTGAGATATGACAGATCCCACGATCACGGGGAACAGATCGTCGTGAGTCTTGACGGGTCTCTAACTTTGGATTCGACCCGTTTCCTCCTTTCTCTTCGCCGTCGTTGGAGCCCTTGACTACGACTCAATCATTGTTTCGCATTCGACCCGGGTGAGTTGACCCGGATCCAGAATTAGGGTTAGATCTATACGTAAAACCTAACCCGGATCCTTTAGGCCCATAATCACGAGGCCCATTCCAATCAATCCTCTTCTCCTGTACCTCCGCTTCCACAGCACGTGCTAGATACATCAGCTTCGCACGTGAGATTGGACCTAGCGCTTTGAGGCTACGAACTCTTCCTCGTATCCCATCACGGAGGCCATGGATGAAATATCCAACAAATTGAGCTTCTAGTAAACGATCTACCTGTGCAACCAACCTCTCGAACTCCTTGATGTATTCCTCCACGCTGCCTTCCTGCTTCAACGACGAGAGTTGCTCAAACACGCTCCCATCACCGAGACCGCCGTATCTCTCCAACAACGCATCTTTGAAAACTTCCCAGGTCAAATCAGTCTCATCTTCAACCAGCGCTTTGAAAAAATGGATGGTAGATCCTTCCATACAGAGCTGAGCCAGACTAACCTTGATCTCAGGACTCGTATGCTGCACTCGAAAATAGACCTCAGCTCGAGCAATCCAACCAGCGGGATCATCGCCGGTGAACATTGGGAGTTCAATCTTTTTCATCGATTGACGGAATTCATCAAGCTTCTCTCCCTGCATCTTCTGGATCAGCTTCTTGATTTGCTCGTCGTCAGCACAATTCGAGTCTCCATCACTCTTCTACCGAATCACCCATGTCCTTGCTTTGAGTGATGAGAGAGATGAGCCTTTCTTGGTCTGCAGCAGCTTGCACTCGCATCTCAGCAATTGCAACCTCGAGAGTTGACATTCGGTTCTCCAATGCATGAACCTTGTTTTCCATCTTCTTCTTTGGAGGCATTCACCAAAATTTCATACACTCACAGGTTTGTATTTCACTGGTTTGTAATGTATCCAGCAGGTCGGACCAAATTGATAGGTGCTCAATTTATAAATGCGACAATAAGAATTAATGAAAGATTAATCAATATATGATAGTGCATTTTATTGATGATAAAGGGAAATTGAGCAAAGGAAACAAGCCTTCCTTTTACTCCTGAGAGCTATGCTCACTCCAATAAGAGAGAATCCTCTCTCTCCTCACACTAACAGAATTTGTTATGCCCCCCTCCTTACCCACATCTCCCCTATATACGGGGTGGGGCCAGCTCACCTTTCTTAGATTTTCTAACATACACTCTCCATACCTTAGGTGTACTATGTGTCCCACTCGACACGTCATCAATTCCTTCTTTGTCCCCATCACAAATGATGTTCTCTTTCGATGTAAAACAAAGTAATTTCTGCATCTCATTTTATTTTTCATTTAAGATACTGCACACATCTTAAGAAAATCATTAATTATTATATTCCTTTTCATGGTAAAATAATATTTTTTGACCAAAATATATTTATTGTAGTATGACTGTAGGAGTTATGTACAAAGGACTAGTTAATATAAGGAAGGTTAGGATACCAATAAATAAGGGTATTGTTAGAAAAATATTGATATTCTAAAGTCAAACTAATTTTAAACAAGCTAATATTCCAAGCATGGAAAGTAAAATGTGATGGAGGGAGTATACAAGGGGGCACTAGTTATAGTTATAACTTAGAGATAAAAGTAAAAGACTACATCAAACTACCAGTCACATGATTTAAGTATCTTAGTTAGGTTCATTAGTCAAAATGACGGGATAACTGAGGAAGATATAATTCATTAGATTTAAGCGACGCAGATGAAAACGGATGAGTGCTTAATGTGTAATGTGATATATATATATATGTGTATATTATAATTGTACCAGTCAAGCTCAAGAGAAAAGGAATACTCGGGCAAGCACTTGTTGAGGTTATATGGTTTAGTCCTTTATGTATTATTAGGAAGAAAAGGAATACTCAAATAAAATAAAAAATATTGAAATGATGTGAATGATAGGTATTAGGTAGTATATTACTATTACACATTACAAAGCATTAATCCATATTTATATTAAATAATAGATTTTTTAATCTTAACAAAATAAGGAAACAAGTCATCTTATATAGGGAAATACCGAAGTCAAGCCTATAAGATAATCTAAGATACTCTAAAATACAAGATATTATAAGATATTTTTCATATATTCTAACAATTCCCCCAAGCTACAGGCTAAACTATAAGCTTATTGAAAATGTGATGGGGACAAAGAAGGAACTGATGACGTGTCTAGTGGGACACATAGTACACCTAAGGTATGGAGAGTGTATGTTAGAAAATCCAAGAAAGGTGAGCTGGCCCCACCCCGTATATAGGGGAGATGTTGGTAAGGAGGGAAGGGGGAACAAATTCTGTTAGTGGTGAGTAGAGAGAGGATTCTCTCTTATTGGTGTGAGCATAGCTCTCAGGAGTAAAAGGAAGGCTTGTTTCCTTTGTTCAATTTCCCTTTATCATCAATAAAACACACTATCATATGTTGATTAATCTCTCATTAATTCTTACTGTCGCATTTATAAATTGAGTACCTATCAAAATGTACCCTATAGAAAAGAAAAATAACCAAAGAATATAATTTGAGATTGAAGGCCGGGCTAACAGATAGGGCTAGAGACTGCATTTAAAGCAAAAGTCAACGCCAGATCATGTCTGCGACCAAAGCCATGAAATCCATAAACGAAGACGAAAAACATAGGCCAAACTACATCTAGGTAGCCAGAGCTATATTGCTGCTTTAGAATAGCCAAGCTCAGACTCAATCCAAATTACACGGTGTACTATTCACTATATATGACACAAAGCACGATCAATTTTTGTGGAGAAGAAACTTTTCAGTAATAGTAAAAAAAAAATATATTATTCTTTCAAACATGAGTTTTTGTAGTCTAGCAGTACACTATAGGTATTCATTTACAAGAACAGCAAAATTTTCCTCACAGTAAAATTCATCTAAAAGCAATATCAATCAGTCAATGAAAAAATACAGAGAAATATTGAAAAATTCCAAATGCTTACCAGTCCCATCCCTTGAAGATGACAGAGATTTATCAGTCCTTGCAACTCCTCTACCGCTCAAAGTAATCAGCTTTTCTGCTCTTGGGGAAAATGAACCCGACCTGCTGTTAAGTGAAGATGAAAGTGAATGCCTCCTGGTTAAACTGTTTTTGTCTATGATATCAGTAGCAAATCTAGGGGACCCTTGTCCCCTTAGCCTAGCTTTTGCAGATTCAGTAGGAGCCATATAACTCGGCACTCTTGGAGTGTTATGTAACTCATTTTCTTGATCATTAAAATTAGCAGGTAGTGAAGCTCTTCTTTGGTAATTGTTGCTGATAACTTTGTCACCGCCGTTTAACTCTTCACTAACTCCTAATTTTTCATCTCCTACATTCTTCACTCTAGTCTGTAAAACAGAAGTAGAATCATTTTGTGGCTTATCGTTATTCTCTTCTTGTGCTTTCTTTTCAAGATCTTTCTCAGGATACGACTCTTCTGACTTTGGCACCGTAATATCTTTCATTTTTTTCTCTGAAGAGGAATTTGGCCCCTTCTCTGAAACATCGGTAACAGTATGATCTGAAGTTGTCCTAGAGCTGTGTTTTCTTTTCTCATTAACAATCTCAGATCTGTCTGAAACATTCTGCATGCGAGTTTTTTTTAGACTACTTTTCTCAATTTCTTTCTGTGGCTGTTCCTGTGTTGAAAGCAATGAGTTAGTTGAATCTTTTTTTGGACGTTGTTTATGTTTGTTAGAACCTGAACTTGAGCCATCATCAGGTTTCACAGCAGGAGATTTCCGGATACTCCTTTTAACTTGTCCCTTTTCAACTGTTTGACAACTGATATTTTTTTCATCAGAAACCGAGTCAAGTTTCTTCTCCGATTTAGAAAGAGGTGCCCAAAAGTGTGACCTTGTCCAACGGTCAAGCCAGTTCCAAGCCAAGTAAGGTTCTCTAAGGTCACTATTGAGAGATAGAGGAAAAGCATGGGACGATGAAGCCAGCAGCTGAAATGGATGTTAAATGTAATGAGCTTTTATCAAAGTCAAAACTATGCATAGACAACTTAGTTTCAAAACAATAAGAAATAAAGAAAACAGAAAAAAACCAGTTGCTCAAAACTTTTTATTCCATTCATAACAATAAATAATGTCTGTTCTCAATCGCAGAAAATAGCGATTTGTTCAAATTCTGCTAAGCTACAATGTTGTAGCCGCTATTTGACAACTTTGCACTAACTCGCGCATCGCAAAACAGTAGTGGTTTGTTAAAATTCCGCTACGCTACACTGACATCCCTGAATAATAATATTAAAAGGGTGAGTAGGATAAAAATAAAATTATTAATTGAGCAGAAAAATGCTATGACTTATCAACTTACAATCATAACACAAGGTTCACTCAAAATAACTTTTTGCTCAACATTAACAATTACCTGAACTATTGGAAATTACATGATGGATAAACTTCAGTTGAAGCATGCAATGAATATAAAATTGGTGTAAAGCAAGATCTTGAATGTCAAAATTAAAAAAAAACAAGTTGAAAACTTCAGGAGCCCAAAAGTTGAGAGTCAAGACAATTTTTTCCTTCTTCAATGCAATTACTACTACCTAAAACTAAATGAAGAGCACCAAGCCTACACATAAAAAGGGAGGAAACCTTCCATGGACAATAAAATCATCAATTGATAACAATTTTTTGAAAGTTTTAATTAACTTAGATTAGTCATATTTCAGATATTAGAAAAACCTAAAACAATCAATTATTTATAATTTTGTCATCTATATAGGAATTAGGAATTAATTGGCAGTTCCTACCTTGTGAACAAAGACATTTTCTGACAGCTTCTCTGGCTGTGTAGATGTAACTACGCCAATAGGTTTTGAAAATTGAGAATCCTGATGAAAGTATGTTGAAGAAGTAGTTAGTGAAGCAATACATGGGAACATTCAAATGATAACATTCACCTGTTCATCTACACCGCAATGCGGCATATGTTCTATAAAGCACCTTTTGACACTGATTAAATGAAAAACATCTAACATTTCCACTAAGAAATTCAGGGAGAACTATGCACAGATCATTGAATTGATTAAATTAGCCAAATAACTTTTACCTTACAAATATTCAGGACAGAAACCCCAATGTCAGAACGCCTAACGTTGTAACCACGAGCCAATGCTTGGAATTTAACAATTCCCTTCACACAATGTAAAGCAGAAACAGCTTGTCTTCTAACCAAGTGACCACGAATAAGAGATTGCAGCAGTGTGATACCTTTGAGTGTTTGAAATTCCCAACGAGCCTTCAATGAAGTCATGCAAGAATCACTTTAAGTCATTATTAACCATTAACTATACATAAAGAAACTTTCTGATAAAGAATCTATTTTTAGAAAAATTGCATGTGATGGCTTGAAAATTGTAAATCAACAGGTACAGAAATTCTTGATCATCAAATATATCGTTGCACTAGATGATTTCAAATAAAAATGCTTGACAGACAAAGCTATAACCCCAAATGAAATACCTATATTTTTCCTTTTTTCTACAACTGCAACTTTATTTAAAATAAAAATGACATAGTTGTGGCTACATTAGTATCTTCAGACATTTCTACTCTATTGAATTGATATTTACAATGTCCATAACATCTCTCAAATGTATTTAACTGAAACATATCAGCTAGCATGACATAAATGTATAACTACAAGGAATAATTACCTGATAGCCTCTACAAGCAGCTTGAAGTTTAATAGCTGCTTCTGTAAGCTTGAGTGTCTCAAGCTCATCTTTAGATGCAAAATTAGCAACTTCGGGTGCACGAGCCTCTTCATTTCTATTGGAGAGAATATCCCTCTCATGCGATAAGCTACTAACAACTTCCTTTTCTGAAAGCACTTCTTTAGTAGCATTAGAGCCACATATCGGTGGTGATATCAGCAAAGAATCCACAGTTGGAATCGGATTAGACACAGTTAACTCAGAAGACCCCAGCGCATCTTTGTTACTTGAAGATTTCTACATACACAAATTGAAACAACAATTACAGCTTTACTATTTCAAAATTCAAATTACTTGCAGCTTATAGGCGACAATTATAACATTTTTCTGCCTTTTATAGTTTCCTTGTAACAGAGGTAGCAGTTACATTATATCAAATCATAAACAAAAGTGTGTAACAACCACGAAAACACTTACAAAAATATCATTCTTCTTCGATGAACTAGACTTTGATGACGATTTCTTCCCCGAGAGTAAGCTCCTGATCCACTTCCCAGGACTTCTTCCTTTCCCCATCACGTCAACAATCGATGCTTTGCGAACCGCAGAACACAAGCATCAAAATCTGCAAGAAGCATATACAAATGACCCTCAATTACATGAAGCAAGTATAAAAATAAATATTCAAGCAAAAAAAAAAAAAAAAAACTTATTTTCATGAAAATAGCCATTTTCAAGCAAGTACAATAATCCATTTTCATATAAGTATAATAGTAACATAAACATGAAGGAAATGAAAATCTCAAAACCAGACCCCACTGATTAATTTCCAGTAACGACAATAACCAAAAAGGAAGCCCCAGAATTGCAATTAATTGAACACAGAAACAATCAAGAGTCAACTTCACAGTTCCATTAAAAGCAACATTAAAATAGCAAAACACGATTTAAAAAAAAAAGTTTGAAAAAAGAAAAAGGTGCAACCCTAGTTAGTGAAGCAAAAATGGAAACACAGAAGATGCATGCCAACAAACAATAGAAGAAAAAAGGGGGAAGTGAATAAAATGTATAACCTGAAAATAGAAGGAGAATGAACCCTGAGAATCCAATGCTGAAGAAATGAAAAGAAGTAAGATTTGAGATGTGTTATTTATTTAAGATGATATAATGAGAACTGAGAAGGAAGAGAGAAAGTTTGTGTTTTTGGTTTGTTGGAAAAAAGAGTGACTGAGCATGTGGAAGAAAGAGAGAGAATAATAATAGAACTTTCAAAACTGAAAAGCAACTAAATAGATTCCCTCCTACGAGGTTTCTTCAAACAACTAAATACATCCTCTAATTTCTCTTAGAAAAAATATATAATTAACAAATTATATTTCTTTTTTCATGTACAAAAAAGTTGTTTTTTTACATAAATTAAAAGAGAAAAGGGATATGTAATATAGTGGAAAATAGGTTTACATTGAGTCAAAACACTCTACTTTACTTCAATTTAATGATATAGAAAATAGATAATTGTATTTGGAAATTAATTTATATAATGCATAACTATTAAAATCAATTTAATTTAGTAAAAAAATTATGAGTAGTGTTTTTAAAAAGTGAAATGAAGTATTTGCAAGAAAAAGAAGAATAATATATGTCAACATCTAAAATTTGTAAATAAATTGTAACTTCTTACTCTCATATGTCATTCAATTGATAATTGGTCAAACTCTTCTATATTTGTGCATTCTTCTATTTCTTGCGTAAATTTGTTGTACCTAATAGCATTACTCTTTTAAGAAATCATCTTCATTATTTTCAAAAGAAAAAATAAATAAATTGTTTGTAAATTATACAATGAAGGTCTAAAAACGAATTAAATCTAACAGTTGAATTGGTTGAAATAGAAATCAATCATTTTTCTACTTAGTTTGATGGGAGCTGTATTGGTAATCTAGGACCTAAGTTTGGTGGTCTTATTAGAAATAATTTAGAAGATTTGATTACAAGTTTTGCAAGAAGTTGCAGTTTCACTTCAAACACTAATGTTACGTTTCAAGCCATCTCACATGGTTTGGATATATTGGAATCATAAATTTATAAACGTAATTTGCGAGTCTGATTCTCAAACAACACTACGTTTTATTCAAGAGGGCGTGCTTCATACGCATCCTTATACACCTCTTGTGGATTATATTAGTCGTCTAATATCTAAGTGTGTGTTTGGATAGAGTAATTGGAAATTCTAGAGAAATTAAAATTATAGGCAATTTAAATGTTTTAATTGAATTTCTTTCATTTCTATTTTGTTGTTTGGATAAAAGAATTTTTCTTTTAAAATAATTTGGGGTAAAATTGAAAGTCATATTTAGACAAAAACTGAAATTTTATAAAAGTTGAGGGACTATTTTGCCAATTTTTATGGACCAATTTGCAAAATTTGAAAAAAAATTAAGAACCAATTTGCAAAAAAATATATAGACTAATATGCAAATTTTAAAACATATAAAGTCAAAATTACAGAGACCATTTCATGATTTATATACTATAAAGTAAATAGGGAATTTGAAATTCTTATATTTTAGTTGATATGTGAAATTTTTTAAATTTAGCTTTGAAAAAATACCTAATGAAATTCCTTTATTTTGAAAATTATCTAAACTCATTACCCAAACAAGGTAATTTGTTTGAAGGATTTGAATTTCCCTAAAAATTTACATTCCCTAAAAAACTTACATTCCCTCTTAAGTTTTATGTGGTATTTAAAATTATCTAAATTTAGTTTTTGAAAAAATACCTTTATGAAATTCCTTCACTTTGAAAATTATTCAAACCTATTACCCAAACAAGGTAATTTCTTTGAAGGATTTGAATTCCCTTAAAAGATTACATTCTCTCAAAAAATTATCTCATCTAAACACATTCTAAAGATTTGACGGTCGGACATTCTTGAAGGTGCAAACACGAGAAGGGGGGGGTTGAATTGTGTTTGTAAAACTTAATTTCTTTTGTTGTTTTGTTGAATGTTGATGCAAATTATTTGATGAATAAATAATCAGACTTAGCAGCGGATAATCACAACATAAGAACACATCAATTTATCTTGGTTCACCTTTAACTAGGCTACGTCCAGTCCCTTCCTTCAGAAGACCTTTTCACTAATTCAAACTTCTTTGAATTACAACACTACTGACTCTTCAAGCCAGTCTTCCCAAACAGACTGACAACCTCAAACTTTTGAGGAATAACAACACCTTGACTCTACAAGCCAAGTTTTCTCAAACAGTCTGACAACCTCAGACTTTTGAGGAATGATAAC
This sequence comes from Cicer cuneatum, assembly GCA_037974295.1. Classification (NCBI taxonomy): domain Eukaryota; kingdom Viridiplantae; phylum Streptophyta; class Magnoliopsida; order Fabales; family Fabaceae; genus Cicer; species Cicer cuneatum. The sequence goes on along the minus strand of JBBPBO010000003.1, from coordinate 10,782,727 downwards.
AATACCTTGACTCTACAAGTCAAGTCTTCTCCTACCAATCTGACAAACCCAAATTGAAGAAGGAATCTACACCACTATCGAATTAGATTAAGATGGTTTGGAACTTTGCAAAGTTGCTTCTGAAAAGCTGATTATTGCACTGATTCTTGTACTCTTTTGTTGCTTCTGAAAAGCTGATTGTTGCTCTGAATTTCTCTCTCGAAAACACTTAAAAAATATTGCTCTTGCACACTTGTATTTCTCTCTTTTGAACTCTCAGATAACTTTGAATTGAAGCTTGAGTTCTTGTGTTTTTCAATGATTTATTATTCAGCATTAAGCCTCTATTATATAGTTGAAATTAGGGCTTTACTTTGATCTGATGCTTTACTTTTGGAGTGTATTTCGATTAATTCTGTTTTGAGAGTATTTTGCTCAAATTCTGTTTCTTGAGTCTTTTGCTCCAATTCTGTTTTGAGCATTTTTCTCAAATTCTGTTTCGAGCATACTTTTAGCTAGATTCTATTTTTCTGATTTTCGTATCTAACGAGATCCTTTTATGATATCCTTTGACAGGTTCCTCTGATGATACCCTCTGATGATCATCATCTGGTAATTATCATCTGGTGACGTCATCCTCTTATTTCTTCTTCCGGTGACGTCATCCTCTGATTTCTGCTTCTGGTTACGTTGTCTGATTTTTCATTCTTCTTCTAAGTCAAAATACGATTTTCATAAAATACATTTGTTAACATCAAAACTTTAATTGCAATAACCAACTTGGTTCCAACAATTCTAAGGATTGACGACCGATTATCATCCACATTTTGTGTGAAGAAAATATTTGTACTAATTGACTTACTAAATTGGATGTTTTGTCCATCATCTTGATCTAGTATTTATTTAATAGACTTTATAGAGATTCAATTCCTCCTAATTTAATTTTCTATCTTTTATTTTACATTGATAAAAAAATTAAAAAATTATTGTAGTCAAATTAAACTAGTTTGAATTGGGTTTGATTGATTGAATTGCAAGTGATTTAACTGAATTTTATTTTTTGTGTTTAATTACTTATTTAACTTTTTCCTTTTTAATACTTTTTATTTATTCATTTGTCGTACGTTTCAATCGTAATTAAACTAATTCAACCATGATACAAGATCTCATGATTCAATTTCTTAAATATTGTTGTTGAGAAATTGTTTTCTTCATGGGAAAATATGTAATCGTGAGATATTTTGTTTTCTTGAAGCATGAAATAATTTGTCAGCATTATATTTCTAAACTATTTTCATGAATTTGGTAGTGTAGTAATTTAACAATTATTTGTTTTTTTTTCAGGTTTTTTAATCAGTTTAATTTGTGTTGTTGTTATTACTAACAAAAAGACTGCATTAACGTGTCAATTCTATCAACCTTAGTATGCTCTATTGCACTTGTCAAATAATAATAATAATAATCCACACTATTTTTATAAAAACAAATAAATGACAACATTAATAGCTCAAGAGTGTAAATTCTTGAGTATGGCCCATAAATACAGATAAGTGGGCAGAGTCACACAAGCGGAAGTGAATGAGAAGTTCCTTATAATATAATTTAGGAGTATTATTGTAATTTGAATTTTAGTATTTAATTATAAGTTGTATTTTATAAACTCTAATTAATCATTCTAATGCAAAGAATTACGATTGCTTTGCAAATAGAGACAAATATATTTTACCAGAACTTTGTAATTCTTTATTTTGCATTTTTTTCTCTCTATTTTTATTTTTTTAGACTGAGATGTTGTTCTAACACAAATCATATTATATTTTAAATAAAAATTGTCATTTCACAGTTATATTTTTAAATTAGACCCATTTGTATCATATTATATAAGAGATTATATTTTAAAGATTTAAAAAAAATTATTCAATATTTGTTTGTTTATCATAATAAGAATAAAAAATCAACGAAAATTTTTTTTTAAAAGAAAGCAATTCCTATTTTTAACAGTTTATAATTTTATTTTTTCATTTTTCTAAAACCCTAACAAAAGACTAAAAACTCTTTAAAATATTTCTTTCCCATTAGTGGCATATTAATTTGGATGCATTTAGCTTCAACCGTACAATATATAAACTGTCCTTTGGCCTCTTTAAGATCATTCACTCACCATTCTTAATTTTCCTAACAATACAAAAATTTAATTTGATCCTCAAAATATGAAGAATTTCTTGATTTCTTTATACTTGTTGTTTCCAACAAGCATTTCAATGATTCTTCTCCTCCTTACTCCAATTCCAAGTGCACAACAATTAACAACAACAGAAACTAAAATCCTTCTCCAACTTCAAATCCTTCTTGAATTTCCTCAACAATGGAACAACACCAACAACTTTTGCAACCTTCCTCCATCACTTTCTCTCAAATTCACATGCATAGAGTCAAAGGGTCATATAACAGAATTAACCATAATTGGAAACAAGAACAAAAAAGATTCTCAAACTCTCTCACAAAGATTCTCTATTGATTCTTTCTTCAATGTTTTAACAAAACTTACAAACATGAAAAGTTTGTCATTGGTTTCACTTGGTTTGTGGGGTCCACTACCTTCCAAGATAATTACTAGTTTTAAGTCACTTGAAGTTTTCAACATTACTTCAAATTTTGTTTATGGCAAAATTCCATCATCAATTTCATCTTTGAAGAATCTCAAGAGTCTTGTTTTGGTTGATAATTTCTTCAATGGAAATGTTCCTAATCTCAAAAGATTAACCTCTCTTGAATATATTAATTTGAGTTTCAACAAATTAGGACCTGAATTTCCTTCATTAAATAACAATTTTGTTAAGATTATTATCTTGAGTAATAACTCATTTAGAACTCAAATTCCTCAACAGCTCATGCATTTTGAAAAACTTCAACTATTTGATATTTCTTATAATGAAATATTTGGAAACATTCCTTCATTTTTGTTCTCTCTTCCTTTGCTACAAAACCTAAACTTTGCTTCAAATCAATTAAGTGGTTCAATTTCTATGAATTTATCTTGTAGTTCTTTTTTAACATTTCTTGATATCTCACACAACTTTCTAGAAGGAAACTTGCCATCTTGCATTGATTCAAAGTCGTCGAATTTGAATCGAACGATACTATATTTTGGTAATTGTTTGTTAACAAGAAATTTCAGTGATCAATATCCATCTTCATATTGCAAGAAATCAATAGACTTAGCTGCTAAGCCAAGATTTAAGAAGAAGAAGAAGAAGAAGAAGAAGAAGAAGGAATCAAAGATGCAATTAGGAGTAATATTTGGTATTATTGGAGGTTTTGTTGGAATTGCAGGGCTTTTGATTCTATTTTTTCTGTTCATTTTGAAAAAGTCCAAATCAGAAAGAGAAGTTGGTAAAATAGATAGATCTATTGTTGATGATAGAGTTTCTGTTTCTGCATATTCAAGACCAAATATTTATGCAAGTAAGCCTACAATTTCATATGATGATATAATTAAATAAATAGTGTACAAGTTAAATTTAGATAATATTTTTTATTCCTTAAGTGGTAGTTTTTACCAAAAAATCTTAGCTCTTCATTTTTAAGCCATGATTTATTTATTTATTTTAATGTGGAAATAGGAAGTAATTTTCCTCAGCTAATGAGGCTTGGTGGACTTGGATTACCACCATACAGCATTTTCACAATAGAAGAAATTGAAGATGCAACCAACAATTTTGACTCATCAAATCTAATAGGAGAAGGATCACAAGGACAGGTAAAAAAAAAATAGGTTTGAAACTTCTCAGTTACCAATATGGATTTGGATTGCATGTGTATTTAATTGCACACAGTTAGCATGTCGATGGCCTTTGGATTGAGATTAGATGGTCAAGATTTCAATGCATAATTTGATTATTTTTAGGGTTTAAAAAACTGAAATATCGAACTTCAAATCAGGACCAGCAACAAACATCCGATCATATTTGGACCGACGTGTTGAATTCGTGGAACTACTCACTTCATGAAATCCAAATCCAACAAATATCCTATTTGTTGTTATGTCGTAATATTATTACTTTCTAGTATGACAAGATAGTAAAATATGGTTGGACATTTATATTTACTCTATTAGTATATAATTATTAAACTCGAAATATATTATCTATTTACGATTCTTTAATAGACTCTCTTCAATGAAATGGGCCCACAAGACTGAATTTGTAATGGAATTTTCAATTGTATTTACACAGCTATATAAAGGTAAACTCAAAGATGGTTCAATGGTCATGGTGAATCTTGTAAAACTAAAGCAGAAGAGTTTGACAAAAATCAGTGATGAGAACTTGAAGGTGTTACCTTATTTAAGGCATAGGCATTTGGTGAGTGTTTTAGGACACTGTGCCATTACTTATCAAGACAATCCCAAAACAACAAGCACAATATTCATTGTATTTGAGCATATCTCAAACATGTCATTGAGGATTCATCTTACAGGTAAAAGACATTCACATACTTCAAAATAGCCAACATTTAAAATGGCCAAAAAAAGAGTAACATGAAATTTCAATTTCAACAGATAGGAGAAAAAAGGAAATGCTGAAGTGGCAACAAAGAATGTCAATCATTATCGGAATTGCAAGAGGAATCCAATTCTTACATACAGGAGTTAATCCTGGCATATTTGGAAACAACATAAAGATTGAGAACATTCTGTTGGACAAAAGTTTTAATCCAAAAGTTAGTGGATATAGCATTCCATTTCCATACAAGGTTAGTAAAACAAATTATATGTATTTTGATTTATTCATTATCTCACGTTAAGTCTATAAAGCACTGATATAGACACAAACACTAGACATGGACACTAACTTATTGACTTCGGTTATAATTTGAGAAAGTGGATATGATTGAATGTAATTAAACGTGCTGGTGTCGTGTCAGTGTCTAATACCAACACGTGTCACATTGAACACATCTTCAATATGAAGTGTTGGTGTTATATAGTTTACAACCTATGATATATTACTTTGTTAATTTTCAGAAAAGTTCTGAAAAAAAAATTAAAGAACAAAATATCCACAATCATATTGGCAGGTAATTTTGTCCTTAACATATATTTTTCTTCCATTCTTTTCCCCTGATGCAAGTAACCAAAATATAATATGGTGTTATCTCAATTTGCAGCATCAATAATGCAGAAAAGGAAGACATATATCAATTGGGTGTGATTCTACTTGAAGTTATCACTGGCAAACTAATTACATCTTCTACTGAAGTAGAAGTGTTGAAGTATGAGGTATACATGCCATTGACACATCATTCTTATTTAGATACATCTCATTATTAAATGCTTACCAAATCAAAAGGTTCACTAACATTATAGTAATCATGTTATGTGTATGACTTTAGAAGTAATTATAGTAAAAGACAAACATTTTTAATGATTTGACCATTGTGATAGATTGACAGAGTAAAATTTTTTTACCTTGTATTGTCAGTGAAAAAAATTTACATTGTCAACACATCATAACCTATGATGTGATTTTATGTTTAAGTTTCCGATCTTTAATTTCCACTTTAACATGTTTAGCTTGAGAGAAGTTTATCTGAAGTTGCATCACCAACAACATTAAGGAGCTCAATTGATCCTTCCCTCCATAGAACTTATACACATGAATCATTGAAGACTGCAGTTCAGATCACCATCAATTGTCTCAATAAGGTTCCCAGTAATCGCCCGTCAATAGAAGATATTCTCTGGAATCTGCAGTACTCCATTCAAGTTCAAGAGTCAAGAAGGTCTAGCAAAAGCTCAATATGAAAATGTAAACTTGCTGCCAATAGAATTGTTTATTAGTTATGTAAACTTCATAAGTTATTTGTTCATAAATAAATAAGGCCATCATTTTCAACATTAGTACAATTACCCAACAAATTTTTATTTAGCTTCCTACTGTTGGGACCAAAATCAATCCTTATAAACTGATAATCAAGACCTCAAGATCATTAAATCAACAAACCAACTATGCTCAACAATGTCACTTGTATATTGTTTTTCAGCAGACACTAATCAACCTCTTACTAAAGACTATTATTTTATAGCATTTTTTTTGAAGCTGTGTGAACTTGTGAAAGAAAGTATTATATATGGGATATGAAGGAAAGAATGAAAAGTAGGTTTCATCAGGTGCTTTCAAATTAAATTATGACCAATGCATCCTTTTTAATTCTTGATGAATCAATTGTGATTTTCTATAAAATGAGCTAATATTAATTATGATTCACTAACCTGCGTCTGACCACTTTTCTTAATAAAAATTAAATAATTCATTTATTTAATTAATAAAGAATGATAAATTTGTAAATGAAATAACTTAAACAAAAAGTACAATTGGAAGGAATAGATGTTATACTAAAATTCAGTATCTTAATTAAATTTAGAAGGATCCAATTGTGTAAATAAATATTTGAAAAGAAAAATAAAATTAGAAGGAAAAAAGTTACACAAAAGTCATGTATTTCCTTTGTATATAAGTATAGATTATTGAAGTGTTCATCTGAGTAGAACTAGACTCAAATCTCTTAAATAATCGGTTTGAGAAAACTCTACTTAAAATATAAATTAATTCTCGGCAAAAAACGGATACTTTTCCTAATTATTGGCCTACTTGTTTAAACATCTTTTAAAAATAATTTTTAAAGTTATATTTTTGTTATAGGATTTTTAAAAAGAATTTATAAACAAAAATTTCAAATGAGATATTTGTTTGAATAATTTCTCATAAAAACTCATTTTAAGTATTTCATAATTTTGCTACAGCTTTTTTTGTATAATAAAATTTCAAAAAATGCTTAAAATGATAAATTATTTTGAACAACTTCCAGTAAAAATCATTTTTTGTAAAAAAAAATATTTGATTTTTATTATGCTAAAATATATTACAATTAATGAATCTCAAATATCTTCTACTATTTTGGAGCAGTTTCTCCTATGCATCATTTAAAAAAAAAGTCAAAATCACTTTTAGTTTAATTTATAATCACTTTTAGTTTAATTTATAAGGTTAAATAAATTTTTTGTTCTTATAAATATATTATATTTTGTTTTTATTCTCTAAAATTTTTCTTTAAAATTATAGTCCCTCGAATATTTTTCATCAACAATTTTAGTCTTTACTTTTAACCAAATGATATGTATCTACTGAATTATTGAATACTTTTTTTCATGTATATTTAAAACATTCTAACAATATTTCCATCCAACTAAAGATAAATTAAATATTATTTTTTAAGTTTTTAGCGTTTAAAAATTTATATTTAATTAATATTTTATTAAAAAATTATAAGTTATTGTAGATGAGATTATTTTAATAAACAGATATCAAAATTATAAATATATAACAATTGCAGAATGAAAAACTTATTTAAACCTAATTTATAAGAAACCAGCCAATTATTACCCATAAAAAAAAAATTATGATTCATTTGATATGAACACTAGAGAAGCATAGTGCAACAGAACACAAACAAACGTAAGAGTGTGTGACATGACCGAAAAGGGCACCAACCTTCAATGAAGTTGAAGAGTGACATAATAACAACACTCAGAAAACTAGTACAAGATGGTTTATACAAAGAAGCTCTTCACTTCTATTCCCACCACCACCACTCTTCTTCCCACACTCCTCACTCCTTCACGTTCCCCATTCTCCTCAAAGCATGCTCCAATCTCTCTCCCTCTTCCCCTTCCCAATCGCAAATCCTCCATGCCCATCTCTTCAAAACCGGTTTCCACTCTTACCCTCACACCACCACCGCCCTCATTGCCGCATACGCCGCCAACCCTATCTCTTTCCCCAACGCCCTCAAACTGTTCGACGAAATGTCCCAGCCAACTATCACCGCTTTCAACGCCGCACTTTCCGGACTCTCCCGAAATGGACCTCCTGAACAAGCTATTGGGCTTTTCCGTCAAATTGGGCTTCGTACTCTCAGGCCGAATTCTGTCACTATCGCTTCTCTTCTCACTGCACGTGATACAAAAAACCCAAGTCACGTGCACCAAGTTCATTGCTTGGCGCTTAAGTTAGGAGTTGAAAATGAGGTCTACGTTTCCACCTCGCTTATTACTGCTTATTCCAAAAGTGGAAATTTGGTTTCTTCGAAAAACGTTTTTGAAAATTCGCATGTGAGAAATGTGGTTACTTACAATGCTTTTATGTCGGGGTTGTTACAAAATGGGTTTCCTCGTATTGTTGTCGATGTTTTTAAGGATATGATGATGAGTTTGGAGGAAAAGCCGAATATGGTTACTTTGGTGTCTGTTTTTTTAGCCTGTGCTAACCTTTTGAACATTCGTTTAGGGAAGCAGGTTCATGGGCTTAATATGAAACTAGAAGCATGTGATCATGTTATGGTGGTGACTTCACTTGTGGACATGTATTCAAAATGTGGTTGTTGGGGTTCTGCTTTTGATGTTTTTGATGAAGGTGAAAAGAGGAACTTGATCACTTGGAACTCTATGATTGCAGGATTGATGATGAATGAAGAGAGTGAGAAGGGTGTTGATGTGTTTGAGAGGATGGTGAGTGAAGGGGTTTTGCCTGATTCGGCAACCTGGAACACTTTGATTGGTGGGTTTGCACAAAAAGGGTTGTTTTTGGAAGCTTTTAAGTATTTTAGGAAAATGCAGTATTTTGGTGTGGTTCCATGTTTGAAGATTGTTACTAGTATTTTGTCTGTGTGTGCCGACTCGTCTGTGTTGCGAAGCGGGAAAGAGATACATGGGTATGCTGTGAGAATTTGTGTTGATATGGATGAATTTTTCGCAACTGCTTTGGTTGATATGTACATGAAATGTGGATGTGTTTCTTTGGCGCGTTGTATTTTTGATCAGTTTGATGAAAAACCAGATGATCCTGCATTTTGGAATGCAATGATAGGAGGGTATGGAAGGAATGGAGATTATGAGTCTGCTTTTGAAATCTTTGATGAAATGTTGGCTGAAATGGTGAAACCAAATAGTGTAACATTTGTTAGTGTTCTGTCGGCTTGTAGCCACAGTGGTCAAGTTGAGAGAGGATTACATGTTTTCAGGATGATTAGAGAGTTTGGTTTGGATCCAAAGCCTGAGCATTTTGGTTGTGTGGTTGATCTTTTGGGTCGATCTGGTCGGTTAGGCGAAGCTCAAGAGCTGGTGCGAGAATTAGCAGAACCTCCTGCATCTGTTTTTGATTCTTTGCTTGGTGCATCTAGGTGCTACTTAGATTCAAATCTTGGGGAAGAAATGGCCATGAAACTTGTTGATATCAAGCCGGAAAATCCGGCTCCGCTGGTGGTTTTGTCTAACATATATGCTGCATTGGGAAGATGGAGAGAAGTAGAAAGGATAAGAGGGTTGATCACAGATATAAGATTGGACAAACTCTCTGGTGTTAGCATGATAGAAGTTGCATGAGAATTGCTTTTGCATACATAAAAAAAACTTGAAATGAAATGTTCTTTTTTCTTTCTGATAACATAAAGTTTGTTATATTTTGAAGTATTCTTTCTGCCTTGTAAATCAGTGATTCAACATCTCTTTCACTGCGAATCCGTAGTAATCGTCAAAATGGTAATCAGGCTCCGAGATGAAACAAGAGATTACATCTCTCAGTGTGATGACTCCAACTACTTGATCTTGTTCATCAACTGTGTAAATCCTGTGAATACACTGTGAAGAAAGAGTGTGAATCACGCTCTCAAGAGTTGAGTCAGGCTTGCATGTTAGAGGCCGAGTAACTTTTCCAGTTCCATGGGATGCTGAGAGTATTTTCTTCATGAAATCCATCACAGTGAGTTTCCTGAAAGTCAAAATGAAGGGATGGTGAAGGAGAACATTTCAGTTGAGTAATTAAATCTCTTACAAGCTTGTGTGATAACCATTGGCCATAATTGTAGCTGTTGTTTGTTTTCCTTCAATAGAAAATATCAACCCACAAACAATTACACACATGTATATTAAGTGGACGATTTCGTGAAAATCTAGTTGATTAATACTAGCTCTGTTCTTTTTAAGTTCTCATTACAAGCTTATTTACACATAACAAGAAAATGGCTAAATTTGTTATTTGTGATAATTTTTTTTAATACTCTTTTAACTATTTATTATCTCATTCCATTTATTTATTTTTCTGCAATAAATAACTAGAGATGTTTTTATCAAAATCTTTGGATAATTGTTATTTGTGATTATTAGTGTTCTTCCTCCAAATCTTTGGAATCCAATTCTTGGGTTCCTACCAATTGTCATGTTTGATTATCTTTATTTTTTCATTTTAACCAAAGATGAATGCAAGAAAGTTTTGTTTTTGAAACTGAAAAAGCGATGTTGTTTCTGATTTTAGATTTTACAGATTGATGTGTTCCCTTAATTATTGTTAGATATACATACCATGCAGGTTCCTGATTTTCTACTTAGACTCACTTGAAATTGGAGAAAAGTTCAGGCCTTAGCAACAAGTATCTGATGTCTCTTATGCTCAAGCTTCCAACAATTTTCTTTGTTGGCCCCTCTACCACAGGAAGACCACCAATTTGACTATCCCTCATAAGCTTGAAAGCTTCAAGAATCAATTCATTGCTCTGGATGTCAATAACCTGGACAAGAAAAACTAAGATGTTTTTAAACTTCCAAGCTGAGGAAAGCGGAAAATTTTAAACGCAAATAGCTACCTTATCAGCAGACATAAAAGGAAGTCCCAGATCAGATATAGGCTTGGCTGCAATGCAGTCAAACCAATCTCTTCCTTTGCATCCTTCAAGACCTTGAATAACTGCAGACTGAGTAATGAAGTTTACAATGTCTGGTTTTCCTGGTTCTATCACTGGTACATTCCTCAGCCTATACTTTGAGAGAAGCAGCAACACAGTCAACATAGCACTATTTCTTGCAACTGGAACAAAAGGCGCCCATCGATATGATTGAAGTATTGATCCTACCTGAAGTCGAAAAATCAACAGAAATGTATCTTAGATTTTTATTGTAGAGCTTACGTAAAAATCTTGCTAAACTATAACTAGCTTAATTTAATCGCACAAAAAAAAAACAATGGATTGTGCAGGAACACAGCCATCATTTTTTGGGTGACAATCAGCACGACAAAAGCCAAATGAATAGAGCCATAATGCCTTGCTTGGATAAACAACTTAACTTAACTAGACGTTTATAGCATAAGCGCTTATCATATAAGTACCCATATATAAGCTATAAGTTATTTTGGTAACAAAAGATAAAATGGAGACAAACTTTTTTAATATAAGTTATTTTCATAAACTATTTTTGAGAGCAGATGGAAATTAACTGAAAACAGTTTATAGACATGTAATAAGTTGTTTCCATAAACCCTCACAAATAATCTCACAAGTGTTTTTGTCAGTAGATAAGATCAAATAAGTCAATCCAAATAACCCTAAATAGCTAACCAGCTTGGCTCAGCCAGCAATGACCTTGTCTATTAGGGAGAGGTACACTAATTTCAAAGATTTCTTCTCAACCAAGGAAGAAAAAAACTTGTACAGAAAATGCAGAAAGCTCATAAAAAGAGAAGAACTTGCAGATTACAGTAAAACAATTGTTGGTGTACCGTTGTTGACTTGAAGGGTTCTTCTTTCAGTAGAACTTTGTAAAAGTCCTCACCAAGGTTATTTGCAACTTGAGGAGCATCTTTAGCCATGGTTTTATCTGCAGCAACACCACCTACCACTGCTGCACCTACTGCAGCAGCAGTTAGTCCAGCAACTGCAGCAGGACCTGTAACTCCTAATGCTATTGCTCCCAAAGCACCGACGGTTCCCGCGCCGACTCCAGCAGCCGTTGCAGTACCAGCTGATATGGCAACTGCAGCAAGTTCTGCACTCTCCATCACCCAGAGAATAATAGCTGAATAATCTATGATGCCAAGGTACCTGTCTCTCCAATCTGAACCAATTCCTGCATCTGGGTCTTTAACTGGTGCTGCTAAGATGTTGCTTTCGGATAGAATCTTAACAGCTTCGCCAACAGGTGTGTCGGCTAGAATTTCAATCACTGCCAAAATATTTTACAGGTTACAGCTTTTAGCCATGTAGAGATCAATGTTGTCAAATAGAAGCTATAGCAAATCACTATTATTCCGCAATACGCTATTTAGTACTAAGTGTTGTCAAATAACAGCTATAGCAGTTCTATAGCAATGTACCATTAGCATAACGGAATTTCAACAAACTATTTTTTTATTTGCGATTGACAACATTGGTAGAGATTCACTTTAAATGCATAAGATGATGTCTTCCGAAAGTAGTTCGGTTGGTGAGTTAAGGGACGTTGAAGGCGTTTCAAGTAGTACGTATCGGGTTCGATACCAGAAATTAACATAATCTAACAAATTACTAACATTTGCCTATAAAAAAATGCATAAGGTGATGATAGCTATGAAATGCCCTTATTTATATGGTTAATTAATTCACTTACCTTTTCCTCCTGGAACGCCTGGAAAAGAAGAAACAGGAATCTTTGCAAATGAATCTGTCAATGTCTCCTGCAATGCCTGTGGTAGTTTCTTTCTAGATTGTATGGTTTCGAAGTATGTGTCGCATTTTGAAAGTGGAGTGCTTGTTCTGACTTCTTGAGCATGCGCCATATTTGAACTGAAGACATTTTTATTAATTGATGTTTCAATTATTTTCAAGAACTTGCAGAATTGTAGCAGTAGAAAACTAGAAATATCTATACCCTGTCTATTTAGTACACTTTTGTCTTCATAAAATCATAAAATTGAATTGGACATACTTGAATGTTCTCAAGTAGAAATGTTTTTGCTTCTTAAATTTCAATTTAACTTGAAAATTTACCTATGAAATGGGTTAATGAAATTTGAAGTTTTTGCTTCCAAATGTGATTTTTTAGCTTAAATATATTCTAACTTATTTTCACGTCAGTATATTCAACATTTTACATTCAACTCAGGTTTAATCAAAATTAATTTTATAAAATGAATTCTTTCAAAATCTATTTTCGCCACCGTTGCTCCAAACAAACACCAATATCACTTTCTTTGAGCTGTTTAAAGTTAGCGAGATCCTTGGGATTATGATACATTTCTCAACTGAAAACACACACACAACTCACCAATATGTCAATTTAAATTTATAATAACATTCTGTGAAGATTTAACATATGCTAATATCATTTTGGTTCATTCATCTCTCAAATCTTAATCATTCCCAGGAATTATTTTCCCCTCAAATATGAGGATCATAAGATGGCTTATATGACAAGGCTATAAAATATTTTTTATTTGGTTGGAAGATTATACTCATGCCACGATTTTTTTTTCATGTTTGTTTATCATCTAAATGAACTAGTAGTAATCAAGATTACTCGTCTTATATATTGTCTATTACATTAATCTCATGTTTAATTGGTATAGCCAAATGTGTACTATTGAAGAAGAAAAAATCTAGCAAAGAAAATTGTTCATAATGATAATAACAAATAATGTCAATCTCAAAAACAATAAACAAACAGTACAATTCTAAATTTCTTTATGTAATGCTTCAAAATTTTAATGCATGAAGAATAGACAAGTGATTTGAGAGCTTAACATACCTATATCACTTTGAGAATGGCAATGGATTCAGAGACACATTGGAGTTCTATTTCTGTGATCTATATTGGAGAAGCGGTTGTGTTTGTTTTGTAAATGGCCTTTGAGATTTACTAGCACTGCCAAGTGTTGTTATAGGACACGTGTCAAAGGCTCTTTGAACCATTTGTTAACTGCTAATTGCTAATACTAGTTTGCTTGGTTTTTTCATACCTTAAAAAAATATTGTACTATTTCTTTTTTGGGTCAAAGCATTGTACTAGTTTGATCCTATCATAACCTCACTACCCCACACATGATAGCTTTTTTTTTTTTTATTTAATTATGAGAAGACACTTATAATGTAAAATAATTTTATATTATTTTACATGTATCGCATCGTATTATATAGTTTAAATTCAGCTATAGTTATTTAATTATTTGACATCGCAGTGAGTTAGGAATAAATGATAATATAAAATTATTTTATTTTATCAATATATTATTTTTAAATATTTTTTTTATATCTGATGAACTTAGTTTCTACTAAATCATATTTTTGTTCAAAAGTACATATTTAAAGGGAAAAAAACCTTATTTTTATTTCAAGGTACACATTTGTAAGAAGAAAAAAATGTACTTTTTTTTAAATATGTTCTTCTGGAAGTACAGAATTAAATTTTTGAATATGTATTCTAATGTAACTTTTATCATTAAAAAAATAGTTCTTACTTATGAGTGCTACTATTTTAGACCAATCTATGTTCAATATTTTATAATTTAAAAAATGAGTAAAGATGTCCTTAAGTTCTAGTTCAAACAAACGTCGATATTATTAAATTAAATGTTTATCCCAGATTCGAGTCGGGACCTCACAATTGTGTAAATTAATTATAATAAAATTTACCATTTCTTTTAAAATAAAAAATTGAGGAAAGATAACCTTTGTTAAAAAACAGAAGTTCTTACATTTTAAATCTTAATTAGTTTCAGTTTATTTTTTGATATAAAACACTATTTTAACTTTAAAAAAATCATTTTCAATTTTTCAAATAACATGGTACTGTCTTTAGTGAAAATAAGATAAAACATAGATCTCTCAATCTGATAACAATCAATATTTGAAAAGGAGTAATAATTTATTTTTTAAAAGTGAATAAATAAACAATGGAACTAAAAATGTGTTCTAATAATGATACAAACATCTCAAAATTTCTCAAACAATTCTAAGCTAACAGAATGAAGTGATTTAAATTAATTTAATTTAACATATTTCAAAGATGAGAAGATCATATTGTAACTTCCCATATAGTCTTATTTGGAATTTGGAATATTGCAGAGATGACCCTATCTGTTCCATTCATAGTCTTCATGTTTTGGGTTTGCAGTATATACTTCTGGTTTTATGGAGCTACCAAAGGCATTCCAACCTAAAAGGCATGGCATGATAAACTGCATACAAAACCAACAAAGTTAATCAAGTTGAGTACATAAAGTGCAATATGCATTTACTTAAGCAAAAACATATTGTCTGATTTTAGTTAATATATCATCGTCGAAAAAAATCACGAATATATTATTTCAATTGTAAATAAAGTACAAACACTAATCTAATTATAGACTATGCTATAACTAACGGGTCTGATTTATTGAACCGAATACAATTATTACTAATAATTACAAAATATACACCTAATGGCTAATAACTACATCTAAGATCACATATTTACAAATGGGGAATAAACATGATTGGAACTTTTCATTCCAAAATTATAAATTGTCTGTCTGATAGAAGCAGAAATTCTATAAATCTTGAAGATTTTTCACCACTTCTTATGCAAAAGGCATATTCCTAATTTTGCTAGACAAGTATTTTGTTGATTACAAAGGTTTAGCTAAGCTAGTATTTTGCTAGAAATTTTACTACATGAAATAGATTTTATTGCAATTTTCTATGGTATAATAACATTAAGCCATTTCTGCTACAGAAAAAGATCTCTATATAAGCAAGGTGATCTCTACCCTTGAACTTTAGAGGGATAAAATCAAAATGCACTTGAAATCAAAACAAAGGTAGATGCACCTTTGTTACTTTATAGAGATCTTATTCTTCTGCTACTACATTTTCCATTGCACAATAAGAGAGAGAAAGAGAATCATACATGGAAAAGTGAATTGAAAACTGCAAGCTCGGCCTTTGTGACAGGGATGAAGATGCTTTCGTTTATGTTCTCGATCTTGTTTTGAACACCTTTTGAAAATTGACATAACAAAGTCAGGGATTGGAGTAAATTTTACAACATTTAACTATCTTCATTTATATTATAGTTTAGAAGAGGACACAATTAATCCATAATTTCATGATCGAAGGAAAGCAAAATCAAATTACTAAAATAACAGCAGCAACATAATAATTTTATATAAAAAAGAGCATTACGTAGGTTAAACATGTGACCAGAACCGTCTTGAAGTGGCTCCACCTTCAAAACTTTTCTCACTTTACCTTCATCACTGCATAACAAGACAATTTCCAAAATGCTTTAAAAGTATAATAAAATCACAGCAACAATACACACACGAGCACGCACACAAAAAAGTGCAAAGCTTATATGATGATATTACATATTTGAAGACATTATCATCATATATGATCTACATATATGATGATATTACATAACTGAAGACATTATCAAATCCCTTTCCCATGTGAGAAGGAAAGTCTTTTTTTATAACAAGACAAAGCAAAGCAAAGATAAGAACCTTTGAATATGTTATGCTAGATCATTCATTACAATAATTTGAAGGGTAGAGCACAGAAACTACCTTTTCCCAATAAAAGGGTCGTGAAAAATTTCACAAGAGTCTTTTGCACCAAGGCTAATTAGAGATCCCATTTCACTGACTGATAGTGAAAATACCTGCATTCAAGAAAATACTACTAAATCACGTATTACACTATAAGAATACAACTAAGTTCAACAGAATCACACATTTCAATGAAATCAGAGCTTACTACATAAACTCATACAATCTCCATAAAGTTGACTCATAGACTCATTATAGTTAATTTGATATACAAAAATAATGTTTTAACAAATAATTTAATACTATTGCATAGTAAATAACAATAACTAATTTCACTTAGTAAGAAAGCAACCACAATAACTAAGATAAGAGTTTTTTAAGTTTTAATCAACCACAATAACTTAGATAAGCCAGTATTATATGAGAAAGCCTATGATACTAAGAGCAATGCGATGTGATGCGATTATGAAGATTTGATCAAAGTTTTATTCCATAATATGTTAAAGTTAATCTAACAGCTTATATGCTTATATTGTTCACTAGTTATGTCTTCAGTGCACTTAATGCAGAACTATGATACTGTCGTAACATAAAACATTATACAAAACAATTTTTATCATTTCAGAAAGACCAAGACACTAATTGATACATTATATCCTGGTATGCCGCCATCACCATGTTATAGAAGAACCATAACTCACTTGCTTTCTGTTCCAATCATATTGGCGAACACCGACAGCAGGAGCAAACTGTAGCAGCACACAACCTTCTCTAGATATCTTGAATGACCCTGACTGCAAAAAAACACAAAAAATGTTCCATTACTAAATAAACACTCCAATATTCAAATTCTACAAAACAAAACAACTCCACAAACACTAAAAATTTATACTATTAGAACACACAAAATCTAATGATAACTTACATCAATTAACATAAGGATTTAATTGATATATATTGTCAGTATAAAAAAAAATTGTATATGCATCCAATTATATCTTACTATAATACCACTTTATTAGAATAGCTCTTAAAATATATTCACAATTATTTGATGGTATATGAAAATAAATCTCTTGAATTGTGAATTTAATTTATATATATTTATTGTCGTGTTGGAGTCAGAGTTTTTTACGCAGTCAATTAATCATAACCATCAAATCATTGAAAATGTTTTACCTTAACCATAACTACTTCTAAAGTTACATATGAGTTATTGTGATTTGTCGCCAATGTAAATACAACAAACAAAAATTAATCACTTAAACCATTAACATAATCAAACTAGCAAATAAAAAAACAAACGAAGCATACTTCCATTGAAGTGAATTCCGGAGCTTTAGGAGACACCGTGAGAACAGCTTTCCCTTTGTAAACTGAGTGACCAACATAAACCCTTGGTGTCAATTCTCCCACTGAACACACACACACACACACAAAATTATAAAAATAATATAGTTCAATCATCATACAACACCAATCATTATGAATTTCTTAAATGACCCATTATTCCAAATTACAGATAGAAAAGCTACAAAACAAAAAGCTCTGATTTTTGTCATTTTTGAAGAGAAAATAAAAATTGGATTTTTCTCTTCAACAATAAAAATCAGGCTTAAATTGTGAGGAAGCAAATTGAAGATGAAAATAGAACAAAGAAGAAGAATTGAAGGGTAAGGAAAAAGTAAAGGTACCTGAGGGAGGTTGAGGGCGTTGAGGTGGTGGAGGGAATGGTTTTGGTTGGAAGAGTTGTGGGTGTTGACATGTGACAGAGAATTGTGGAAGAGAGATGGAGAAGGTGGGACCCACATGCCTTAAAGGAATTGATTTAATTGGAGTGGTGAAAGAGTGGTTTGAGAGTGAGAATGGTTTTGTAGTAGTGCTGTAGGACTGTGTCTGCAACATCTTCTTCTTCTTCTTCCACCCTCTATCCTTCGTTTATTTACTGATTTTTTCGTCACTTTCAATTTCAAAGAATTATAAATGTACTCTCAAATTAAAAATCACAACTTCTATGGAAATATAAAAAAAAATTATTAATATTATCAAAATTTTAACAAATAATTGAATTAATTTTGTATTAGTTTATGTACTTCTGCTTTTATATATATTGTATATGAAAGATGACTAAATTAGTAATGCATTTGTCTATTATTTTTTAGTTTTTAATAATTATATAAATTATTTTCATAATTAATAATCATAACAAAATTTAAAAGTTTCTGTGGTATTAAATTTATAACATACACACGCTGTTTATTAAGGTCGTGTCGTTTAATTATTAATCAATTAATTTAATAGTACTAAAGTATATCAATCTGCAAATGTATAGTAGAAGTGTTTTTTTTTTTTATCTTATATCAATCTGCAAATGTATAGTAGAAGTGTTTTTTTTT
>JBBPBO010000003.1:10692621-10763836 GCA_037974295.1 Cicer cuneatum | reverse complement strand
GTTTTTTTTTTTTATCTTATAGAAGTCCCCTTTATAAATAGGGAAAATGTGCTTATATTGTCCATGTAAATTAATTTTACTGGTAAATAATTATTTATTTTATCATTTCATTAAATAATTTCAACCGGCATAACTAAACAAATCATTCAATCAAATATTTAAGATTGATTGTTGTAAAACTTTTTATACCGAATGTATAGTCATTAAATCCTTAAAAACAAAGTATTAATGTAAAAGTTTAAATTTGTCTTCCTTAATTTACTTATTATTATCAATTTAATTATTATCAATTTATTTAAGAGTAAATAAATAACTATCTTTTATTAAAATTTATATCATTTATTGTTTTCTTTTTCAACATTTTCCTCTCACCTCATATTTGATCTCTTTTTCATCTTTTATTTTTTCCTCTTCAAATTATTTCTTGAATAAAAAAAACAAAATTTTTCGCTAATAAAAATAATATTTTTATCAAATGTTTCGAACTAGACTTAAGTCCAATCTACTCTAATTTGAGTCTTAAACCAAACAAATGACAAACTAGGGTGTCACATGATATTCAAATGGATCAAAGGTGAAAAAACTTTCGAATTAAGATTGACTTCCTTTCTACATTACTTGATGGCAATAATGATTTTGATACATGCATCTAAGCCACACAATGGTAACTGTCAGTAGATTATCATTTTGGACATGCGTTCAGAAATCAAACGATGGTTCGCAGATCAAATAATTCACAACTCTAACAAACTCATTTGAAAAACCTAGAAGAGATCTTATAAAGGGAGACCTAACACATGTCAAAGGTGCACATTATTCTACGTTTCTAACCCTAAACTTCTCACTTTCAACACACAAACTTGTTCGTCAAAGTGTGTGCAAGTACATCACCTCCACCGAGGAGTCACTATCATCCATTGTCAACCTTTGCACTTCTACCACTTCGCCCAGAAGATCTTGGTCCAATCCATATTGGTACCATCTTTGAGGAACGGCTTTTTACAATTTTACCACCATTATTTTCATAGATATGAATCATGGCCCTAAAAAAGATTGTCAATCAATGAGTGGTGGCAAGTACAGTGGTCGAGCCACAACTGTTAAGACAAACTCTCATTTTAATGTTTTGATGAAAATAAACAAAAGTTAATTAAGAACGTTAATTATGATTCTAAAATGTTATGTTAATTTAACTTGTGCTTTTGAGTGTCTTAATTCAAAGATAGGATTCAAGCAAAGCCAAGAAATCAGCACAATAAAGCAAAACTCTGAACAGGCAAGAACAAAGAACATTCTTGACAAAATTTGGAAAATGGAGAATGTTCTCCAGGTCCAAGTATGGTCAAGACAGCTTCAAGATCAATCAATCTCCATTAATGGAATGAAGATATTGCCTCTGGAATTTACATCAATACTATCAGTACTTGACAAGGAACAAATAGGATCCATTCTAATCAAAGAAGTCATTCGAATCACAAAGGAAAAAGGCTATGAATCAAGCTGGTCCAAGCAAGACTGAACAGTGTCCAGCTTAACTGTCAATAATGACAAACGATCTTGACAATATGCAAGGCATCAGGACAAATTCCAGAATGTTTAGAAAATCATCCAAATTGATTATCAATCTCCAAGAAACTCAAAGGCTAAAAGTCCAGATTGATCATCAATCTCCAGCAGCTTCAGTACAACTTTCTGCAGCAACTCTTCACGATGTTTTCAAATCTGTTCTAACAAGGATCAAGACTCTAGTTCAAGATAAAGGCATCAATCATCACATATCTGAAGTATTAAAAGATCATTAGACTCAAAAGAATCTGATCAAGAATAAAGATTTCAGCCGGTCAAAACAGAACTCAAAAGTAGTCAAAAGCTGAAATATTTTTTAATCAAAAATATTGGTTCTAGTCAAGCCTGACAAAAGCACTTCCAACGGCTCTTTTGACCTTCATTAACTGCTCTCAAGCCTATAAAAGGAATGCCAATGTTCAAGGAAAACGCAGAAGTTCAAGTGCTAATCAATTGATCAAATCATTCACTCACATACTTGAAATTCTCCAAATTCTCAAGAAAGTCAATTCTGTTTTTTTAATTCAATTTGTTGTTATACTTATTCTGAATTTCTTGTAAAGAATCTAATCTCAAACACGAGTTGAGACATCTCAGATTCTAAACAAACAATATCATTATTATTATGTAAAAACTCAAGACTATAAGTGTTGAGTATCGTTTGAGTAGATTGTAAGAAATCCTTTTATGGTAAAAAGTTGAATTGTAAACTCATATCTAAAGATTGATAGGTAGATTGATTGTGTATCTTTCTGGGTGGAAAGATTACAGATTGTAAATAGATCAAGATTGATCTACCCTAGGTGCTGTAAATCAGGAAGGTTCTTGTTGTAAACACTTAGTGGAAAATCTCACAATTGTGAGGATTGGATGTAGGCCAAGTTGGGTGAACCAGGATATATACTTGTGTGGTATGTCTTATCCTTTATCTATTTATTAAGTCTGATTGATTTTCAAGTTAAAAATACAAACTATTTTTCTGATTTTTAACTAATCAAGAACGTTCTCTGTTCTCTGATAAAAACCAATAACGTTCTTCGTTTTCTGTTTTCTTAACCAAGATCATTCTTGAGTTAAAATATTAAGTTTTTTCAGGAAATTTTAAAAAGGAAGATTTACAATTCAAACCCCTTTCCTTGTAAATCAATTTTTCTACTTCAACAACCACCATTCCACGACGGAGACACCACTTCCTTGTCATTAGTGGTTCTTGTTGGAACCAAGTTGGTTCTAAGTACTTAGGATTTTGATGTTTACAAAAGCACTCCATGTAATCTTATTTTGTACTTAGAATTATTATATTAAATGCCACTAGAAGATGAAGTCACCAGAGGCAGAAGATAAATTACCAAAGGATAAAATTAGACCAGAGGATACACCAGGATGTCAAAACACCATCAGAGGATATCTTTCCTGGCCCAGATCAGAAGGAAGCAGAGTCCAGAAGCAGAGTTCCAGACCAAAAGGTATCATAAGTCAAACTTGGTCTAGAGTTATTTCTGACCAGAATATAGCCTGGTCGTGAAGTGATAATCAGTCCAGACTTGATCCAGACTTAATCAGAGCATAAATTAATTGGTCCAGAACAAGAGATTTAATCCAGATTTGGCCCAGACCAGAAGATAGCATGGTTCAGAGTATGAAACTCAGTCCAGATCAGAAGAAATGATGTCCAAATATAATCCAGACCTGATCCAGATCAGAAGGTAATTATCCAGACTAAAATATCATAAGTCCAGATTTAATTTCAGTTCAATCCAGACCCAGTCCAGAATTGGTCCAGATCAGAGGGAAGATATTCAAATCAATGGTCCAGATTTAAGCATCATGGCCCAGTGTTGGCCGAGATCAGAAGATCAGAACATGTGGTCCAATTTTGGCAGAAATCAGAAGATCACATCAGATCAGATTATATGGCCCAGTGTTGGTCGAGATCAGAAGATCAGAACGTGTGGTCTAGTAATGGCCGAAATCAGAGGATCATAGCAGATCAGTTTGTATGGTCCAGATGTGGACGAGAGCAGAAGATCAAACGGTCAAGATTTAATCATACTGATAATCAGTGGAGACTTGATTAAATTTGATCAAAGTATTAAAAGGTTTTGATACAAAAATAAATTGAAGTCTTGTGGAATTCAGAAGCTATTGGCGGGAATAAAGATTTGGTCCAGAATTAATCAAGAACAAGATTGGCCAAAGTTATTTTTGAATGCAAATCTGGAGCTAAAAAGATATGTTTTTTATTTAAGTAAAGCCCGATTGGCCAAGTTATTTTTGCAAGAGTATCTGCAAAGATACATCTTGAACTTAAGTAGGAAGAAACCCTACTTATTCATCTATAAAAGGAGGTTCAAGGCAGAAGACTCAGCATCAAAAATACTTGAGAGTCATACACTTCCAAAAACAAAATACTTGAGTTTTCAGTGAGGTCAATTGTGAGTATCAGCTGTCCAGAAGCAAGTACTCTAAGTGTTCGTTCCCTTGTGTTAGATCTAAGGAGTAGCAGATTACTTAACAATTAGATTCAAGGTTCTTTTCCTCAAAAGTCTAGGATTGTTAGACTGTTTGAGAAGACTGACTTGGAGGGTTAGTGGTATTGTTGTAATTCAAGGTTTTAAATTAGTGAAATCCTTCAACGTGAAGGGACTGGACGTAGCCTCGTTAACGGTGAACCAGTATAAAATTCTGTGTTTTATATTTACTTTACATCCGCTGCTTACTCTGTTTGATTCATACATCAGGTTTTGTTATAAAACTGCAAAAACAGAAAAAGTAATCAAGTTAGTCAAACACAATTCAATCCCCCTTCTCGTGTTTGCACATTCACTTCCATCAAAGAACAACTTGGAACTCCATACTCCAACAATTCCCTCATCTCAACAATAACCAAGAAAGTATTTAGCTACTTTGTAACTTGATTATAATGGTTCAAAGACAGTGTCAATTGATTGACAGACAAAATCAATGTCTAGTCATGTTGAGAACCACTAGAGAGAGATTTTAATAGTGGTGCCATCGAATGATGGAACAACATTTTCAATACTGCAGGTGTTGAAAGGTAGGACTCTTCATCGAAGACCATTCCATTCACCACACCATCATCACCACCACTTTCCTTCCCTTGAGATCAGTTCAAAAAAAAAACACACATACACACACCAAAGAGTTTTGATGGCCATATTCCTGAAGTTAAAGGTCTTTAGGGAGATCAACACGCAAGCCATATCGTTACAATGGGAGGACAAAAACTCCCCCAGTAGAAAGTATCAATACCACAAAAGAAATATCTCCCAACACCCTGGAGAAAATACAATTGCTCCCTCTCTTTGTCTTAAAAAGTGTCTGTTGAGACAAAACTCCAACTTAAATAAATTTTGATGATAAACAAAGATTAATTAAGAATTATAATTATGATTTTAAAGCATGTTTGTGTATCTAACAAGTGCGCTTCAGTGTTATCAAACGAGATAGGTACCAAGAAACTCAAATAAGATCATTATGTGAGAAGCAAGAACATATATGAAGATTCAAGAACATTCTGGACAACACTCTGAACATCACCAGAAGATGACGTCACCAGAGGATGACGTCATCAGAGGATGTCACCAGAAAATGACGTCATCAAACGATACCTTCAGAAGTCATCACTAGAGGATACCTCCAGATGACGTCACCAGAGGATACATCTAGAGGATATCCCCAGAAGTCATCACAAGAGGATATCTCCATATGATGTCACTAGAGGATATCACCAGAGGATACCTCTAGATGACGTCACTAGAGGATACCTCCAGAAGTCGTCACCAGAGGATACCTCTAGATGACGTCATCAGAGGATAGTAGAATATACCTCCAGAGGATATCACCAGAGGATGCATCACTGTGATCAAGACTCATTTGCAACACAAAGGAAGAACCAAGTCTGCTCTTGAATATTAGAAGCAGAATGAAGAACATTCTTGCTTTTTGGCCTGCTCTCACCTAACAACTGACAAAGGATAGTCATCTGTTCTCAACGGGAAAATGAGCTGTTATAGGCACCTTTTTGTGTCTATAAAAGAGAACTCAAGATAAATGCAACAATCAGAACTTAAGAAAGCTATCATTCCATCATTCCTAATCAATTTAACAGCTTCCTCCCAATTTAACATACACTTTCTCAAGTTCTGTTTAGCTCTTAGAAACTGCATCATCTAATCAGGTTCTGCGCTTTAAAAAAACACTTTGTGCCTCTAAGATCAGAATCAAATACTCAAACACGAGTTGAGGATATTTAGATTCTAATCAAACACCTTATTATTCCATTGTAATCTCAAGACAAAGTGAGTAAAAACTACTCTTGAGAAGTTGTGAAAATCCTTTAATGTTATAGAGAAGGTAGTGTGAGTAATCCTTTTGTAAAGATCGAAGGATAGATCAATGAAAAGGATTACTCACACTAATCAATTTAACAGCTTCCTCCCAACTTAAGAAAGCTAATCAATTTAACAGCTTCCTCCCAATTTAACATACACTTTCTCAAGTTCTGTTTAGCTCTTAGAAACTGCATCATCTAATCAGGTTTTGCGCTTTAAAAAAACACTTTGTGCCTCTAAGATCAGAATCAAATACTCAAACACGAGTTGAGGATATTTAGATTCTAATCAAACACCTTATTATTCCATTGTAATCTCAAGACAAAGTGAGTAAAAACTACTCTTGAGAAGTTGTGAAAATCCTTTAATGTTATAGAGAAGGTAATGTGAGTAATCCTTTTGTAAAGATCGAAGGATAGATCAATGAAAAACTCCTTTATGAATTGAAAGGTTTTGGTTGTAACATATCAAGATAGATCTGCAGAAAGTTTGTGTAAAATTCAAGAGAGTTCTTGCCTTGGAGCACTTAGTTGAAAATCTCACAGTTGTGAGGACTGGACGTAGCCCAAGTTTGGTGAACTAGGATATATCTGTGTGTTATATTTCTTCCGTTATCTATTTAGTTTTAAGTCTTTAACTATCAAGTTTAATAGATTAACTAAAACTGTCATTTTCAACTAACCAAGAATGTTCTCCGTTTCTGGATTAGAACCAAGAACGTTCTCCGTTTTTCTGATTTACAACCAAGATCAATCTTGAGTTAATTTTTAACAGGAATTTTTAAAAGGTTACTTTACAATTCAAACCCCCTTTCTTGTAAATTGTTACTTCAATTGGCATCAGAGCCCGGTCTCTAAAAACAACACGTAAATAGTGTAGTAGGATGAAAATGTCAAAAGTAAAGTACATTGCTGAATGAGGGTCATCAAATCGACGACCCTACTTTGATGGCTCATATTACTACTTCTGGAAAAACAAAATGCAGTTGTTCCTAAAGTCCCAAGACACAAGAATGTGGCGCATCATTACAGAAGGAAACTTCATACCAAGGGTTGATCAAAATGATCCAACATCTGTTGAAAAAAAGAATATGATTGGACAACAGAAGAAAAATCTAAGGTACTACTAAACTCAAAAGCTCAATTATTTTTATCATGTGCCTTAAGCAGGGAAGAAAGTGAGAGAGTCGATGAATGTGACTCTGCAAAAAGGGTATGGGACACATTGCAGACTTATCATGAAGGAACAAGTCATGTAAAGGAAACAAGAATTGATATAGGAATAAGAAAATTTGAGCTGTTTGAGATGAATGAAGGAGAAACAATAGATGAAATGTACTCCAGATTTACAACTATTGTTAATGAAATGTGATCCTTAGGCAAGGCCTACTCTGTACAAAATCGTGTAAGGAAAATCATGAGATGTCTTCCAGCTATATGGAGGCCAATGATAACAACCATAAGTCAAGCAAGAAATCTTGAAACACTTGGGCTAGAAGAACTAGTAGGAACCTTGCGAGCACATGAAGTGCTGCTAATGGAAGACAAACCAACAAAGAAAGGAAAATCAGTGGCCTTAAAAGTCTCTCAAGAAAGCATGCCATCACAATCTGAAGGAGAAACCGAAGAAGAAGGACAAGAAGAAGCAGATGAAGAAATAGCTCTCCTCACAAGAAAAATCCAAAGAATGATGAGAAGAAGATAGCAAATCAAGAAGGGATTTCCAAGCAAGAAAGAAAGCTTCAAAATTGAAACTGATAAGAGCCAAATCACTTGCTTTGGCTACAACAAGCAAGGGCATTACAAAGCTGAATGCCCACTGAACAAAAGAGCACCAAAGAAATTTCCCTACAAAAAGAAATCAATGATGGTAACTTGGGATGACTTTGATGATTTAGATGTAGAGGAAACAAAAGAGGCCAAAATATGTCTCATGGCAGGCATAGGAGAAACAGAGGTAAAAAACTCAGAACACTGTATTTTGTGTGAACAATGGGAACTGAATTTGATAACTTACTTAATGACTCAAACCTACTTATCCAAAAATGCAGCTCTTTAAATGAAAAATTTCATAACGAAAAAGAAGAAAAAGAAAAAACTCAAAAGATGAATGATGAGTTAGAAAAAATCATTCAGAACTTGAAAGAATCACAAACCAAAAACTTTAATGATGAGAGACAAGAAAATCAAGAATATTCTTCAATACAAAAGGAAAATGATCTTCTCAAATCTGAAGTTGAACTTCTCAAGAATGACTTGTCTAACTTCATTAAAACAACATAAACTTTTCAAAAAATCATGGGTTCTCCAATAGGAATTTTTGATAAAGCTGGTCTTGGTTTTGACAAAACACAAAAAACAAAGATGTATGAAAACTTCTTTGTGCCAGAAAGAAAAGAAGAAGAATGTAAAATTAGATGTTCATATTGCAAAAAAATAGGACATCTTGAATTTGTATGTTATTTTAAAAAAAGGGATGAGAAAATAAAAAATAGAAGGAATGTTGAAAAGGGAGAACGTTCTCCAAGTATTTTACAAAAAAGAGAAAGTTCTGAAGCAAAAGTAGAATGTTCTCTAGAAAGCAAAAAAATGGGAGAATGTTTTGGAGGCTCATTCCAAAATGTTTATGAAGTTCCAAAAAATCATAATGTGAAGTTTTCTTCAAAACCAAAAATTAAATGCTCACATTGCTCTAAACTTGGTCATCTTGAGTCAAAATGTTATTTTAAAAAATCAAGCCTTAAAACTAACTTCCAAGGACCCAAAGAAAAAAGGGTACCTAAAGAAAATATAACATCATATGCAGGATGGGTGTCAAAGTGTCAAGAAAAAGCCATGGTTCTTGGACAATGGTTGTTCAAGGAATATGACGGGAGATTAACAAAGCTTTTTATCATTCACTAAAAGAGATGGAGGATCAGTAACATTTGGAAACAATGATCAAGCCAAGATTAAAGGTAAAGGAACAATTGGTAAGGAAAATTCTGCCAAAATAAATGATGTTCAGTGTGTTGAAGGGTTGAAACACAATCTTCTAAGCATCAGTCAGCTCTGTGATAATGGCTTTGAAGTTGTGTTCAAACTAAACTCATGCGAAATCAAAATGGCAGAATCATGAGAGATTTTATTTTCTACATCCAGAAGGAAAAATCTCTATGTCCTGTACATTGAAGAATTACCAACTGAATCATGCTTCATGTCCATCAATAAAGATAAATGGATATGGCATAAGCGTGTTGGACACATCAGTTTAAAAACTATTTCAAAGCTGTCAAAATCAGACTTGGTGAAAGGACTTCCCAAAATTAACTTTGATAAAGACAAGATCTGTGAGGCATGTACAAAAGGAAAAATTGTTAAAAGCAGTTTTCATACAAAAGAGTTCATCTCAACTAAAAAACCTCTTGAACTGCTTCACATTGATCTATTTGGTCCTATCAAAACCACAAGTCTAGGAGGCATGAGATATGGGTTTGTCATCGTTGATGACTTCTTTAGATATACATGGGTGCTATTTTTAAAAAATAAAGACGATGCATTCACTACCTTCAAAACTTTTTGCAAAAAGGTTCAAAATGAAAAAGAATCTAACATAATTGTTGTGAGAAGCGATCATGGAGGAGAATTCATAAACGCATCTTTTAAAACATTTTTTGACGAACTTGGCATCTCTCACAATCTATCATGTGCAAGGACTCCTCAGCAAAACGGAGTCGTTGAACGAAAAAATAGAACATTACAAGAGATGAAAATAACAATGTAAGAAGAATCTGAAGGTGAGAAGGGGGGTTGAATTGTGTTTGACTAACTTCAATACTTTTCCTATTTTTACACTTTTAAAACAAAACTTGATGTATGAATAACAACAGAGTTAGCAGTGGATATAAAGTAAAAAATAAAACACAGAATTTTTATACTGGTTCACCGTTAACGAGACTACGTCCCGTCCCTTCACCTTGAAGGATTTAACTAATTCAAACCTTGAATTACAACAGTTCCACTGACCCTCCATGTCAGTCTTCTCAAACAGTCTAACAATCCTAGACTCTTGAGGAATACAACACCTTGACTTCCTAAGTCAAGTCTTCTCCTGCCAATCTGACAACCCCAGATTGTAGAAGGAATTACAACACCTTGAATCTAGTTGTCAAGTAATCTGCTACCCCTTCTGACTCCCTCAGATTGTAGGCTCTACTTCAACAACTTAGATCTAACACAAGGGAAAGAAAATAACACGAGTGCTTGCTTCTTGAAAGCCGGAACTCACAATTAACCTCACTGAAAACTTGAGTGTTTGCTTTGGAAGTGTATGACTCTTTTGTGATTTTCGATTCAAAGTATTCTGCCTTGAGCCTCCTTTTATAGATGCATATTTGGGCCTCTTCCAAGCTTAATTTCGAGCTGAATCTTGCTGGATTCTCTTGCAAAAATAACTTGACCAATTGGGCTTTATTTAAATAAAAAAAATATCTTTTATTAAGCTTCAGATTTTCTTTCAAAATAACTGGCCAATCAAGTCTTTAGTTCCTTCCCGCCAACAGCTCCTGAATTCCACAATACTTCACTTTATTTTTGTAACAAATCTTTTTAATACTTTGATCAAAATAAATTAAAATCTCCACCGTTAATCCTCATGATTAAATCTGGACCATTTGATTCTTCTGCGCTAGTCCACATCTGGACCATACTAATTGATATGCTGTGATCCTCTGATTTCGGCCATCCTTGGACCACACGTCCTAACCTTATGATCTTCTGATATCGACCATCCTGGTCCAGCACACTGATATGTTGTGATCCTCTTATCTCGGCCACTGCTGGTCCACTCATTTTGACCTTATGATTTCGGCCAACACTGGGCCATGGTCTGATCTTCTGATCTCGGCCAATACTGGGCCAAATAATTAAATCTGAACCATTGATCTGAGAATCTTCCCTCTGATCTGAACCAATTATGGACTTGGTCTGGATTAAACTGAAATTAAATCTGGACAAATAATATTTCAGTCTGGACATTTTACCTTTGATTTTGGATCAGGTCTGGATCAATTCTGGAAATCATTTCTTCTGGTCTGGACTTAGTTTCATACCCTGAACCATGCTATTTTCTAGTCTGGGTCAAATCTGGGTTAATTCTCTTGTTCTAGACCCATTAATTCATCCTATGATTAAGTCTGGAACAAGTCTGGACTGTTTATCATTTCACTGCCAGGCCATCTTCTGGTCAGAATAACTTCTGGAATAAATCTGACATTTGACTCCTACTTGTCTAGATCAAGTCTCCCTCTGGTAGGCTTCCTTCTGGTCTGGTCCAGGTCTCCTTCTGACTTTGCTTCCTTCTGATCTGGGCCAGCAAAGATATCTTCTGGTGATGTTTTGACATCTTGGTGTATCCTCTGGTAATTCCAAGATGCATTCTGGATGCATTTTCTGTCTCTGCAATCTTCAATTTCTGGTGGTATTTAATGTAATAATTCAAGGTACAAAATAAGATTACCTGAAGTGCTTTTGTAAACATCAAAATCCTAAGTATTTAGAACAAACTTGGTTCCAACAATCTCCCTTTTTTTTATGATGACAAAACCTTAACTTATTTTGCTAGTTTATAACTCGAAGACTTGAATTACTCCCCCTCAGACCAATCTCTCCCCCTAAGTCTGATACTGACTTTTTCTTCTCCTTTTCAACTCCTTCTATTTTCACTCTTTCTTTTTTTTCTCTTCTCCTCTCCTTTTCAACTCCTTCTTTATTCTCTCTTTCTTTTTCTCTCTTCACATTTCCTCTCCTTTTCAATTCCTTCTCTTTTCATCTCTTTCTTTTTCTCTCTCCATGCTTCCTCTCCTTTTCAACTTTTTCTCTTTTTCACTCTTTCTTTTTCTCTCTCCCTGATTCCTCTCCTTTTCAACTTATTTCTCCTTTTTTTTCTCTTTCTCTCTCTCTCTCTCCCCCTTTTTGTCATCAGCCAAAAAGAGTTCCTATTATTTTTGTAATTTTTTGTTTTTCTCTTTACAAATTACAGAAAGTAAAACAGAAAATAAAAGACATAAAATTAAAATTACAAGAAAATTAAAAACTCCTAAGATGACTACTTAAGCTAGTCAGATATGGAGGTAATGTTGAGATGCTTCTTGATGAACTCGAACCTATCTTCTGGTAATGCTTTGGTGAAGATACTAGCCTATTGATGATCAGTGTCCACAAACTGGATGCTTAAAGTTCCTTTTTGAACATGGTCCCTAATGAAATGGTGTTTTATTTCAATGTGTTTGGCTCTAGAGTGTAACATAGGGTTCTTGGTTAGGTTTATGGCTGAAGTGTTATCACAGAACAAAGGGATATTGGTTTCAAAGATGTTGTAATCTTCAAGTTGATGTTTCATCCAGAGTAACTATGAACTGCATCCTCCTGCTGATAGATACTCAACTTCAGCTGTTGACATGGCAATGGTGCTTTGTCTTTTGCTTGACCAAGAGTTCAAATTATCACCTAAGAAAGTGCAGTTGCCACTTGTACTTTTCCTTTCCAGCTTGTCTCCAGCATAGTCGGAATCACAAAAACCTCTGAGTTTGTAGGTGAGGGTTTTCTTGTATAACAGGATACGATTGGTGGTTCCTTTAAGGTATCTCAGAGTTCGTTTGACAGCAGTTAAATGGGATTCCCTAGGGTCAGCTTGAAATTCGGTACAAACACAAACACTAAACAAGATGTTAGGTCTAGAAGCAATTAAATAAAGAAGGGATCCAATCATACCTCTGTATGTTTTCTGGTATACCTTTTGACTGGTTTCATCTTTCTCAAGTGAGCACGTTGGGTGCATGGGGGTGGCCATAGGCTTACATTCACTCATTTTGAACCTTTTAAGAAGTTCTTTAGTGTATTTAGATTGGTGAATGAGTATACCTGATTTACCTTGATGAATCTGAATTCCCAGGAAGAACTTAAGTTCTCCCATCATGCTCATTTGGAACTCTTTCTGCATTAGGTCAGAAAACTCTTTGCACAAAGTGCCATTAGTCGATCAAAATATGATATCATCAACATATACTTGAATAATCAAAATATCATTTTTAATGGATTTCCTAAATAGAGTATTATCAATCTAGCCTCTATTAAATTCATTATTAAGCAGAAATTTACTAAGTCTGTCATACCATGCCCTTGGTGCTTGTTTTAAACCATATAAAGATTTTTTAAGTTTGAAAACATGGTCTGGAAAATAAGAATTTTCAAATCCAGGGGGCTGTTTGATATAGACTTCCTCACTTATATAGCCATTTAAGAATGCACTTTTAACATCCATTTGATACAGCATTATATCATGATTAGCAGCAAGTGATAAAAGAATTCTAATTGCTTCTAACCTGGCCACTGGAGCAAAAGTCTCAGTGTAGTCTATACCTTCCTGTTGATTGTATCCTTGAGCTACAAGTTTGGCTTTGTTCCTTACCACTTCACCTTTTTCGTTGAGTTTGTTCCTGAACACCCACCACTTGGTTCCAATAATGTTTTTGTTTGGTCTGGGTACCAGATCCCAAACATCATTCCTTTGGAATTCATTCAGCTCTTCTTGCATTGCAAGTATCCAACCTTCCTCTGCCAAAGCTTCATCAACATTGGTTGGTTTGCATCAGCTTCTGGTTCCGGAATATCTGTAACAGCTTCTGATTCTGATAAATCAGCTTCTGGTTCTGGTGAATCTGTAACAGCTTCAGATTCTGGTAAATATCCAGATTTCTCTTCTGACTTATCTTGGCTGTTTCTGACTTGATCAGATTTATCTTTTGAAGATTTGTCATGTGTTGCTGACTTGCTTGTATTCTCTACCTTTCCAGGTACATCTGTTTCTTCTACTTCTGCTCCCTTTGGTTCTGGTGAACCTGCACTATCTTTATCTTGCTTTGATTTGTCAAGATCAAGCAGTTTGTCATATAACATAATATTGATCAAATAATTTAAAAATGAACTCAATACAGCCAAACCATTAATTATGCTACTGGTGCTTTCTGCTTGTCTTTGAAACCACTGGAATGCTGTTTCTGCTGAGGTATTCAATTCATGTGAATCACCTGGTTCCTCTGACAGTTTGAAAACCTGTAGAATACTTATCTAGCTTTGATTTGTTAAGATCAAGCTTCTTGTTATCACAGTAAACATAAATATCAAATAATTATAGTATTTACAGCAAGATGTAACCTCTATGTTAGTTGTTTCAGTTTTACTCTGAAAATCCTCCTGCTTCTGATTTTCAGATTTCAAATCTGTATGTTCTGTGATTACATGGTTTGGATTAAGGGATTTGATTTCCCTTCCAGGTTTGTAGTCTTGAGGAATCTCACTGGAGTGTTTGAAGAACTCTCATGATTCTGATTCCTCTCTTTCTGCTTTGGTTGATACACCATGTTCCTCTGGTGATTATACTAATTCTGGTAATTATGCTGGTTATGGTTCGGGTTCTGGTACTGATTCAGATTCTGGTTCCAGTGTTGGTTCTGGTTCCAATTCCTGTGCCTTAGATACTGGTTCCAGTTCTGGTTCCAGTTCCTGTTCTGATTCTGGTTCCAGTGTTGGTTCTGGTTCCAGTTCCTGTACCTCTGATACTGATTCCAGTTCTGATTCTGGTTCCAGTTCCTGTTATGATTCCTGTGATATGTGTGATTTCTTTGATATTTCCTGTTCCACCTATGATTCTGGTTCTGGTTCTGATAGGTATTGTGTTGACCAGTTCCTCTTCTACCAGAGTCACTTGGCTTATGTTTGGTAGACGTTGGAACATAAACCTTCTTCTGCTTGTGCATTGCCAACATCCATTGTCCAGGCACCATTGTTGGTGTCTCCTTCTGGTTGCTCAGAATATCTGCAACATAGACAATTTGATCTTTTGGTACCTAGAACTGATTGGGTCCAGGTTTGTTAGTCTTAACAGCTCTCTGATCTTGTTCAGATTTTACCATTGGACAGGATAGTTCAGAGTGACCTTTCTTAGCAGAAACAATGCATAAAACATCAGAATGAACAGCTTTACTTTCAGTAATCGTTTCTGTAAAACCAAGACCTCTCTTTCTAGTGTTATTGTTTCCATAAATCATAGATGCATATTTACTTCTTTCCATTCCATTAGAAATAAAGTTTTGAAAAAATTGTTCATGCATATCAGATTCACAAATAGTTTTGGAAGTGGAACAAACATTGCTTTTGAGAGTTTGGTTTTCAGATTTGAGTCTTGCAACTTCAGTGTTAAAATCTTTGTTTTCTGTTGCATACTCAGAATTTTGATTCTTTAAAACTTGGACTTCTTTGGTTAGATTTTTCTTATCTTCCCTAAGAGTTTTCAGTTTTAAAGACATCTTATTATTTGCATTTAACAAGTCTTTACAACATCAATTAATTCAGATTCAAAGAGATCAAAAAATACCTCACTGTCTTCATCTTCTGATTCTGTTCCAGAGCCTGAGCTGTATCCAGAACTTGAGTTGGTATGAGCCATCAGAGACAGAATTGCTTCTTCTAATGTGCTTCCAAACTTGCTTGAATGACTACTTCGTTCATTCTTCCTTCTGCGTGCTTTCCTTCCTAAAATTATGCCTTTATGAGGTCCAGAAGCAGACCTGATGTGTGCCATCATTGCTGTTTTGCCTCTTCTTCATCATACGATTCTTCTTCTGATTCTGACACATCCCAGGCAGCCATAAGACCCTTCTTTCTGTATCTGGAACTCTTCTTGTGCTGTTTTCCTTTTTTCAGATTTGGACATTCTGACTTGATATGTCCAGGTTCATTGCATCCATAACAGATGATGTTCTTCTTGTTAGATTCTTCCTTATCTTTGCTGTTATGTTTCTTCTTGGAACCTCTCCTCTTCCTGTTTTCCCAAATCTTAACCATCTTTTTGGTTAAGTAAGCCATATCATCACTGTTACTGTCCTCTGATTCTGATGCTGCCCTTGCAGCTTTCTTCTGTTTCGACTTTAGAGCCAGATTCTTCTTCTTCTTTGGTTCATCTGCTTCTAGTTATATTTCATGAGACCTGAGTGAGCTGATCAGATCTTTAAGTCTTAAGTTATTCAGATCTTTGGCTTGCTAAACTGCAGTAACCATTGGTCTCCACTTGGTTGGTAAACTTCTTATAATCTTGTTGACATGATCTGCTGTTGTGTAGCTTTTCTTCAAGACCTTCAGTCCAGATATCAGAGTCTAAAATTTGCAGAACATTCCATCAATGTTTTCATCATCTTCCATCTTGAACATCTCATACTGTTTGACCAGTATGTTAGCCCTTGCTTCTTGAACCTGCTGGGTTCCTTCATGCTCTTTGCTGTTTCTTTATATGTGCATCTGTCAAATTCCTTGAATGTGATGGCACTGATCATGATGTTTCTAGACTAGTGATGAAGTTTGTGTAATCTGCTCTGGTCTGGTTTCATATCATCCATGTCTAGTTGTTTAGTTGGATCTTCTGGATCAGTAGGTGCAGTGTATCCTTTGACTACCATCTTCCATAGTTTAGGATCTTGAGATATGAAGAAACTTCTCATTCTGTCCTTCCAAAACTCAAACCTTTCTCCATCAAACAGTGGTGGTCTGTTGATGTTGCCTCCCAGTTCATCTCTGGATTCTGCCATGTTGAACCCCTTGGACGTTTCCTCAAACACACTTAAGTGCTCAGCCTTGAGACTGAGCTCTGATGCCAATTAAAGGTGCAAACACGAGAAAGGGGGTTGAATTGTGTTTGACTAACTTGAATACTTTTCCTGTTTTTACACTTTTAAAACAAAACTTGATGTATGTATAAAAACAGAGTTAGCGGCGGATATAAAGTAAAAAATAAAACACAGAATTTTTATACTGGTTCACCGTGAACGAGGCTACGTCCAGTCCCTTCACCTTGAAGGATTTCACTAATTCAAACCTTGAATTACAACAGTTCCACTGACCCTCCAAGTCAGTCTTCTCAAATAGTCTAACAATCCTAAACTCTTGAGGAATACAGCACCTTGACTTCCTAAGTCAAGTCTTCTCCTGCCAATCTGACAACCCCAGATTGTAGAAGGAATTACAACGCCTTGAATCTAATTGCCAAGTAATCTTCTACCTCTTCTGACTCCCTCAGATTGTAGACTCTACTTCAACAACTTAGACCTAACACAAGGGAAAGAAAATAACACAAGTGCTTGCTTCTTGAAAGCTGGAACTCACAATTAACCTCACTGAAAACTTGAGTGTTTGCTTTGGAAGTGTATCACTCTTTTGTGATTTTTGATACAAAGTATTATGCCTTGAGCCTCCTTTTATAGATGTGAGTTACGGTCTCTTCCAAGCTTAAATTCGAGCTGTATCTTGCTGGATTCTCTTGTAAAAATAACTTGACCAATCGGGCTTCATATAAATAAAAAACCTATCTTTTTTAAGCTTCAGATTTCTTTCAAAAATAACTGGCCAATCATGTCTTTAGTTTCTTCTCGCCAACAGCTCCTGAATTCCACAATACCTCACTTTATTTTTGTAACAAATGTTTTTAATACTTTGATCAAAATAAATCAGAATCTCCACCGTTAATCCTCACGATTAAATTTGGACAATTTGATCTTCTGCGCTAGTCCACATATGAACCATACTAATTGATATGCTGTGATCCTCTTATTTGGGCCATCCCTGAACCACACTTCCTAACTTTCTGATCTTCTGATCTCGGCCATCCTGGTCCAGCACACTGATCTGCTGTGATCCTCTGATCTCGGCCACTACTGGTCCACTCATTTTGACCTTCTGATTTCGGCCAACACTGGGCCATGGTCTGATCTTCTGATCTCGGCCAACACTGGGCCAAATAATTAAATCTGAACCATTGATCTGAAAATCTTCCCTCTGATCTGGACCAATTCTGGACTTGGTATGGATTAAACTGAAATTAAATCTGGACAAATAGTATTTCAGTGTGGACATTTTACCTTTGATTTTGGATCAGGTCTGGATCAATTCTGGAAATCATTTCTTCTGGTCTGGACTTAGTTTCATACCCTGAACCATGCTATCTTCTAGTCTGGGTCAAATCTGGGTTAATTCTCTTGTTCTGGACCCATTTATTCATCCTCTGATTAAGTCTGGAACAAGTCTGGACTGTTTATCATTTCACTGCCACGCCATCTTCTGGTCAGAATAACTTCTGGAATAAATCTGACATTTGACTCCTACTTGTCTGGATCAAGTCTCCCTTTGGCAGGCTTCCTTCTGGTCTGGTCCAGGTCTCCTTCTGACTTTGCTTCCTTCTGATCTAGGCCAACAAAGATATCTTCTGGTGATGTTTTGACATCCCGGTGTATCCTCTGGTAATTCCAAGATGCATTTTCTGCCTTTGCAATCTTCAATTTTTGGTGGTATTTAATGTAATAATTCAAGGTACAAAATAAGGTTACATGGAGTGCTTTTGTAAACATCAAAATCCTAAGTATTTAGAACCACTTGGTTCCAACAGAATCCAATGTTGAGAAATATTTTTGGCCTGAAGCCATAAACACTTCATACTACATTTTGAATAGAGTGTTAATAAGAAAAATCCTAACCAAAATACCCTATGAAATCTGGAAAAATAGAAAACCTAATATGTCATATTTCCACATATTTGGCTGTTACTGTTACATTTTAAATGACAAAGAAAATTTGGGAAAATTTGATGCTAAATCTGACAAGGCAATATTTTTAGGATATGCTACAGAATCTAAAGGTTATCGTGTGTTTAATTTAAAAAATAAAATTGTTGAAATAAGTATGCATGTATTATTTGATGAGTTTGATGATCTTGATTGAAGAAAAAGATGATGACGAAGAAGAACAATATGGACAATCACAGCAGATTGTTCTCCAGGAAAACGAGATTGATAAACAATCTTCGTTTCAAACTCCTCCTAGAAGTTGGAAACTTGTAGGTGATCATCCCCAAAATCAAATAATTGGTGACACAGTTGATGGCATTAGAACAAGGGTATCATTCAAGGATGATGTTCACAATAACATGACAATGTTATCCCAACTAGAACCAAAAAATATAAAAAAAGCCATAACTGATCAATCTTGGGTTGATGCAATAAAGAAAGAACTTCTTCAATTCGAAAAGAATAAAGTTTGGACTCTTGTTCCATATCCTCAAGATCAATCTGTTATTGGAACAAGGTGGGTGTTCAGAAATAAGCTTGATGAAGAAGGAAAGGTAATTAGAAACAAAGCAAGATTAGTAGCTCAAGGCTATAATCAACAAGAAGGAATAGACTATGATGAAACCTTTGCACCCGTAGCACGGTTAGAAGCAATTCGAATCCTTCTTGCTTATGCATCTTATAAATTCATTAAACTCTTTTAAATGGATGTAAAAAGTGCATTCTTAAACAGTTATTTAAATGAACAAGTGTATGTCCATCGACCCCCCGGATTTGAAGATCAAAATAAACCAAATCATGTTTTCAAACTCACTAAAGCTTTATACGGTTTAAATCAAGCTCCCCGAGCTTGGTATGAACGATTAAGCTCTTTTTTGATCAAAAATGGATTCTCACGTGGAAAAACTGACACAACACTTTTTAAGAAAACAGACAAAGATGATTTACTCATTATACAAGTTTATGTTGATGATATCATTTTTGGTTCAACAAATAAAAAAATGTGTGATGATTTTTCAAATCTTATGCAAAGTGAGTTTGAGATGAATATGATGGGTGAGTTAAGATAATTTCTTGGACTTTAAATCAAACAATACAAAGATGGAATATTCATTTGTCAAGAAAAATACACAAAGGAACTGTTGAAAAAATATAAGATGTGTGAAGCTAAAATCATGACTACTCACATGCATCCATCATCCTCACTAGACAAAGATGAAACGGGAAAATCAATTTCTGAAAACGAATATAGGGGAATGATTGGTTCATTACTTTATTTAATGGCAAGTAGACCAAATATTGCATTTGTAGTAGGATTGTGTGCAAGATTTCAATCTGCACCAAAAGAATCTCATCTTACTGCTGTAAAAAGAATCCTTTGATATCTTGTTGGTACTACTGATCTTGGCCTTCGGTAAAGCAAAGGTTTTCACTTTGATCTTGCCGCTTACTGTGACGCGGACTACGCTGGAGATAAGGTTGAAAGAAAAGCACAAGTGGTGCATGCTAGTTTCTAGGAGAAGCTCTGATAAGCTGGTCATGCGGAAAGCAAAACACGATTGCCCTATCAACCACAGAAGCAGAATATGTTTCAGCAGCAAATGGTTGTTCACAAGTCTTATGGATCAAAAATCATCTTGAAGACTTTTCTGTAAGCTATTCCTAAAATTCCTATTTATTGTGATAACACAAGTGCCATAAATCTATCAAAAAAACCCTATTCAACATTCAAGATCTAAGCACATTGAAATTAAACATCACTTTATTAGATATCATGTTAGTAAAAAGGAAATAGAGCTAATTTTTGTTGATACAAAGAATCAGCTTGCTGACATCTTTACTAAGCCTCTAGTTGAAGAAAATTTCATTTCTATCAAAGAAAGGCTAAAAATCATAAAAAATCCTAGTCAAAACTGAAGTCAGAAGATTTCTGGACAAAACGAAGAACATTCTCCTTTTGAAATGGCTCTCTGCAAAATAGTTCCAGAACGTTCTTCGTTCTTTAAAAATAAAAATAAAAAAAAACTCAAAAGTCAACGTCTCATATGAATAGCTATCTCTCATAAAAAAGTAACGGCTACTGCAACCTACTCTGCCATTTTACTGCTTCCTCCTCCTTCCCAATGTACTTCCATCCCATTCTTCATCACCACACATTGCAACTGTAGAGTAAAATCATTACTCAACTGAAAAGTAAAAATCACTTCTCACAATACAACAAATTTCTACTTTTCTGAAAAATCCTCTCATCGTTTTATTCGTCTCATGTTTCTCTCTTTCACATTCAACAATGGAAAGAACTAAAAGCTCTGCAAAGAAACATCCCAGACCATCATCACCATCTCCTTCACCAACTCGCTCACCATCACCTCCACCCAGACCAACACCTCCTCATTCCTCTTCAGAAAAGACCTTTTCTGACTTAATGTCCTCTTCTCGTGAATCATCCCCTATCATTCTGCCTCTCAAACCTCTCGCAACTATTCTTCCACCATTGCATCAATGTGGACCTCCCTCCATTACTCAAACTCCACCACCATCAAAATGAAGATCAATGCGCGTTCTTGCTGGCATTGGTACCTCCAAAACGAAGAAAACAGACAACACGGTCCACATAATCTCTAATAATGACCTTGACTCCACACCTGTCCCAGAACCCATCATCTCCAAACCAATACCACCAAACTCTATGTCTAACAAAAAACCTTCATCCAAAAACCATAAATATGCATATCCTACAGAACGTTCTCCACAAAGAGACCCAAACCCAGAATGTTCTTCTAAGAGAACCACAAACAAACCATCTCCATCAAACAAACCAGTTCGCCCCCTGATCCCTCTCAAACTGAAATCAATCTACAATGACAAATGGGCTCAGTGACCCATTGGCATTGGCCGATGGGTCACTAACTATTATTACCCTGAGATAATGAGGGCATTTTGCTGCAAGGCTGAATGCTTTCCTGATAAATCCCTTATTATATCCACCATCAAGGGAACTGAAATCTGACTAACTCCATCCATCCTTGCTGAAATTCTAAAATTACCTACTGAAGGGCTTGCAGTCTTTGCTCAAGACTGGTACTCTGCCCTTGAGGTTTCAAAAAGGGATGTATTTCAGCAGTTGTTTGTTCCAAATTCCACGAGTTTTATGACCAAAAATTTGAAACCGGTTCCCAAAATTCTTCACAGCATTAGCCAACATTATGTGCTACCCAGATGTGGAAGCCATGAATCTGTAACTGATAAAGACGCTCTGGTCATTTACCATCTTCTCCACAAGAAAAAGCTCAATCTGCCTCATCTAATCATACATCATATTATCTCTGCAATCTGCAAAGATTGTAAACGCAACACCATTCCCTACGGTATGGTTTTCTCTCAGATTTTTAAGTTCTTCTCTATTGATTTAAGCCCTAAAATTTCAAAAATTAAACTATCAAAATTTTCCCTAAAAAACATTGCTCACATGAAACAAGCTTTATCTGCTCCATCCTCCACCACACGAAAAAGAAACGATTCCCACTCCCCACAAGAATCAGCCTCTCTTGCTTCTGTTGAACCATCACAAATTGCTGATCCAAAACCCACTACTAATGTCCCTACTCCTCTTCTAGCATAACCTCAAAATGAATGTCCACCTCTACCTAACCCACAATCATCCACAATGTCACCCATGTTTGTTTCCCCCCAAAAAAACTGCTCTTCAATTTTTGGCATTAGTCAATTATTGGCCTTTCCAAAAGATGGCTCCCCTATACCTACAAACATCAATACTCCAAACTCTCTTCCACATGTTTCTTCCTCTTTTGCTACTATTTCCACTTTTTGCACTACTGCTGCCCCTTCACAATCAACTCCAACAGGTTCTCAGCCTCCACTAAAAAAGTCAAAGATTGATTCTAACAGCTCTAAAACCAACAGAGCCATCTTTGACTCCCTTCAGACAATTCAGGCACGACAAATACATCAGAAAAAAGAGCAAGCTACTCTCCATGACTGGATGACGACTAAGTTGGCTCTGAAGCTAGGCCTCGAGCCACCCATGTCTAATCCGCCACCGGTGTTTCCTCCTCTTCCACAAACGCATCTCTCATCATCATCTGAAGGCTCCTCACCATCTCTCTCTGCTTAGCTGTTTTTTACTGTCTTCTGTTCCCTTTTTGCTGTGTCAAAGGGGGAAAAGTAATATTTATTATAGATTTTAAGTTTAAATTCAAACATAAAGGTTGTGTAATATCTTGCTAATTCTCGCACATTTGTTAACACATGAACTACCATTTGATATTACTTTTTGTGATATTATGTTTGATATCATGAAATCTAATTTATGGGATACTTTGAGTCTGCTGTGATATATTTGAAGGTGCAAACACGAGAAGGGGGGTTGAATTGTGTTTGACTAACTTGAATACTTTTTATGTTTTTGCAGTTTTATAACAAAACCTGATGTATGAATCAAACAAAGTTAGCAGCGGATATAAAGTAAAAATAAAACACAGAATTTTATACTGGTTCACAATTAACAAGGCTACGTCCAGTCCCTTCACCTTGATGGATTTCACTAATTCAAAACCTTGAATTACAACAATACCACTGACCCTCCAAGTCAGTCTTCTCAAACAATCTAACAATCCTAGACTTTTGAGGAATACAACACCTTGACTTCTCAAGTCAAGTCTTCTCCTACCAATCTGACAACCCCAAATTATAGAAGGAATTACAACGCCTTGAATCTAATTGTTAAGTAATCTGCTACCCCTTCTGACTCCCTCGGACTGTAGACTCTACTTCAACAACTTAGATCTAACATAAGGGAAAGAAAAACATGAGTGCTTGCTTCTGGAAAGCTGAAACTCACAATAAACCTTACTCAAAACTCGGGTGTTTGCTTTTGGAAGTGTATGACTCTTTTGTGATTTTCGTTGCTAATTCTTAAGTCTTGAGCCTCCTTTTTATAGATGTGAATTAAGGCCTCTTCGAAGTTTAAATTCGAGCTGTATCTTGCTGGATTCTCTTGCAAAAATAACTTGGTCAATCGGGTTTCACTTAAATAAAAAACATATCTTTTAAGCTCCAGATTTGCTTTCAAAAATAATTTTGACCAATCATGTCTTTAATTAATTCTGGATCAAATCTTTCTTCCCGCCAAAAGCTTCTAAACTCCCATACGACTTCAATTTATTTTTGTATCAAATCCTGTTGATTCATGATTAAATCTGGACCATTTGATCTTCTAATCTCGTCCACATCTGGACCATACAATATGATTTGCTGTGATCCTCTTATCTCGGCCAACAAAGGACCACACTTTCTGATCTTCTAATCTCGACCACTCTGGACTTGCAATCTGATCTGCTGTGATCCTCTCATCTCGACCCCTATGGACTTGCAATTTGGCCTGCTGTGATCCTATGATTTTGGCCAATACTGGACCACATGTTCTGATCTTATGATCTCGGCCAACACTAGGCCATAATGCTTAAATCTGAACCATTGATCTGAATATCTTCCCTCTGATCTGGAACAATTCTAGATTGGGTCTGGATTGAACTGAAATTAAATCTGGATTTGATTCTAGATCAGGTCTTGATTAAATCTGGACATCATTTCTTCTGATCTTGACTGAGTTTCGTACTCTGAACCTTGCTATCTTCTGGTCTGGACCAAATCTGGATTAAATCACTTGTTCTGGACCCATTAATTTTTCCTCTGATTAAGTCTGGATCAAGCTTGGACTGTTTATCATTTCACTGCCAGGCTATCTTCTGGTCATAATAAATTCTGGACTAAGTCTGACTTATGATATCTTCTGGTCTATAACAAGTCTCCCTCTGGCAGACTTCCTTCTGGTCTAGTCCAGATCTCCTTCCTTCTGATGTGGGCCAGAAAAGATATCCTCTGGTGGTGTTTTGACATCCTAGTGTATCCTCTAGTGCTTTTAGGATGCATCCTCTGGTACCTTCTGGATGCATTATCTGGTGTATTTTGGAGGGGTATCCTCTGGTATGATTTTATCCTCTGATAACTCATCCTCTGCCACTGGTGATTTGACCTTCTGCCTATGTTATTTTTATCTTCTGGTGGCATTTAACATAATAATTCTAAGTACAAAATAAGGTTACATGGAGTGCTTTTGTAAACATCAAAATCCTAAGTACTTAGAACCAGTTTGGTTCCAACAATCTCCCCCTTTTTGATGATGACAAAACCTTAACTTATTTTGCTAGCTTATGACCCGAAATACTTGAAAATCTCCCCCTCATACCAATCTCTCCTCCTATGTCTGATACAGACTTTTCTTTCTCCTTTTCAACTCATTCTCTTTTCACTCTTTCTTTTGTTTTCTTCTCCTCTCCTTTTCAACTCCTTCTTTATTCTCTCTTTCTTCTATCTCTTCACATTGCCTCTCCTTTTCAACTCCTTCTCTTTTCACTCTTTCTTTTCCTCTCTTTATTTTTCTCTTTTTTCATTGCCTCTCCTTTTCAACTCCTTCTCTTTTCACTCTTTCTTTTTCTCTATTTATTTTTGTCTCTCCCCGTTTCCTCTCCTTTTCAACTCATTCTCTTTTCATCTCTCTCTTTTTCACTTCTCCTTTCTTTTTATCTATCCTTTTCTACTTATTTCTCCTTTTTTTCTCTCTCCCCCTTTTTGTCATCAGCCAAAAAGAGGTCCTACTATTTTTGTATTTTTGTTTTTCTCTTTACAAATTACACAGAAAAATAAAAAACATAAAGTAAAATTACAAGAAAATTAAAAACTCCTAAGATGACTACTGGAGCGAGCTAGTCAGATATGGAGATAATGTTGAGATGCTTCTTGATGAACTCGAACTTATCTTCAGGTAGTGCTTTGGTGAAGATGTCAGCCCATTGATGATCAGTGTCCACAAATTGGATGCTTAAAGTCCCTTTTTGAACATGGTCCCTAATGAAATGGTGTTTTATTTCAATGTGTTTGGCTCAAGAGTGTAACATAGGGTTCTTGGTTAGGTTTATGGCTGAAGTGTTATCACAGAACAAAGGGATATTGGTTTCAAAGACGTTGTAATCTTCAAGTTGGTGTTTCATCCAGATTAACTGTGAGCTGCATCTTGTTGCTGATATATACTCAGCTTCAGCTGTCTTTTTCTTGACCAAGAGATCAAATTATCACCTAAGAAAGTGTAGTTTCCAATTGTACTTTTCCTTTCCAGCTTGTCTCTAGCATAGTCGGAATCACAAAAACCTCTTAGTTTGTAGGTGGGGGTTTTCTTGTACAACAAAGTAAGGTTGGTGGTTCCTTTAAGGTATCTCAAGATTCGTTTGACAGCAGTTAAATGGGATTCCCTAGGGTCAGCTTGAAAACGGGCAAAGACACAAAAACTAAACAAAATTTCAGGTCTAGAAGCAGTT
The DNA here is from genome assembly GCA_037974295.1 of Cicer cuneatum. Classification (NCBI taxonomy): domain Eukaryota; kingdom Viridiplantae; phylum Streptophyta; class Magnoliopsida; order Fabales; family Fabaceae; genus Cicer; species Cicer cuneatum. Next base: position 10,737,875 of record JBBPBO010000003.1, on the reverse strand, counting down.
AGGTAAAGAAGGGATCCAATCATACCTCTGTATGTTTTCTGGTTTACCTTTTGGCTGGTTTCATGTTTCTCATGTGAGCAGGTTGGGTGCATGGGGGTGGCCATAGGCTTACAAACACTCATCTTGAACTTTTTGAGAAGTTCTTTAGTATATTTAGATTGGTGAATGATTATACCTGATTTACCTAGGTGAATCTAAATTCCCAGGAAGAACTTAAGTTCTCCCATCATGCTCATTTGGAACTCTTTCTACATTAGGTCAGAAAACTCCTTACACAAAGTGCCATTAGTAGATCCAAAGATGATATCATCAACATAAACTTGAATAACTAAAATATCATTTTTAATGTATTTCCTAAATAGACTATTATCAATCTGGCCTCTATCAAATTCATTCTTAAGCAGAAAGTTGCTAAGTCTGTCATACCATGCCCTTGGTGCTTGTTTTAAACCATATAAAGATTTTTTAAGTTTAAAACATGGTTTGGAAAATTAGAATTTTCAAATCCAGGGGGCTGTTTGACATAGACTTCCTCACTTATATAGCCATTTAAGAATGCACTTTTAACATCCATTTGATATAGCATTATATCATGATTAGCAACAAATGATAAAAGAATTCTAATTGCTTCTAACCTGGCCACTGGAGCAAAAGTCTAAGTGTAATCAATACCTTCCTGTTGACTGTATCCTTGAGTTACAAGTCTGGCCTTGTTCTTTACCACTTCACTTTTTCATTGACTTTATTCCTGAACACCCACTTGGTTCCAATAATGTTTTTGTTTGGTCTGGGTACTACATCCCAAACATCATTCCTTTGGAATTCATTCAGCTCTTCTTGCATTGCAAGTATCCAACCTTCCTCTGCCAAAGCTTCATCAACATTGCTTGGTTCAATTGTTGAGAGTAACCCAAATAGACTGGTTTCTCTACTTGATGATCTGGTCTTCAATGGTTCTGTTGCGCTGCCAATAATGAGAGTTTCTGGATGTGAAGACTTGTACTTCCATCCATTCTTTCCCTCTGACTTGTCTTCAGAGTCAACATGTTCTTCTTCCTTGCTTTTATCTTTCTCAGGTTCTGCTGCTGGTTCAGCTTCTGGTTCTTGTGCCTCTGGTTCACCTGCAATTTCCTCATGTTGCTTTGACTTTTCAGAGCCAAGTTGTTTATCATCAAACTTAATGTGGATTGATTCTTCCATAGTGTTAGTTTCTTTGTTAAACACTCTATAAGCTTTTGATTTATTAGAGTAACCAATAAAGGTACACTTTTGAGATCTAGAGTCAAACTTAGCTAAATTATCTTTAGTGTTCAACATAAAACAAGTACAACCAAATTGCTTGAAGTAGGAAATGTTAGGTTTCTTACCTTTCCACAGTTCATATGGAGTTTTATTTAAGATTGACCTGATGTACACTCTATTCTGAATGTAGCAAGTTGTGTTGGCAACTTCTGCCCAAAGGTAGGTGGCAACCTTATTCAACATGGTTCTGGCCATCTCTTGCAGTGATCTATTCTTTCTTTCTACCACTCCATTCTGTTGAGGTGTTCTGGGGGATGAGAAGTTGTGAGAGATACCATTCTCATCACAGAATTCTTCAAAGTATTTGTTCTCAAATTCACCTATATGATCACTTCTGATGATTATGATCTTGACACCCTGTTCATTCATTACTTGCTTACAAAAAGAAATAAACACTTTGTGAGATTCATCTTTGTTCTTTAAAATTTTTACCCAAGTCCACCTTGAGTAATCATCAACAATTACAAAACCATATTTCTTACCACTGAGTGAAGCTTTTTGAATAGGACCAAACAAATCTAAGTGAAGCAGTTCAAGTGGTTAAGAGGTAGAAACACATTTTTTAGTTTTAAAAGAGCTTTTAGTTTGTTTACCTCTTTGACATGCTTCACACAGAATCTCAGTTTTGGAACTTACCTTGGGAAGCCCTATTACCAACTGGAGTTTGCTCAACTCAGATATAAGTATAGGGTTTGCATGTTCAAGCCTCTTGTGCCAAATCAGATTCTGCTCACTTACAGATAATAAGCATTTAACCTGTTGCTTAGCAAGACTAAACGATCAATTTTATAAACATTATCCCTCCTAATACCAGTAAATAAAATAGACTCGTCAAGTTGACTTACAACTTTGCAAGTTTTTTGATTAAAGATAACATCATAATTGCAATTACTTAATTGACTTATGCTCAACATATTATGTTTCAACCCTTTAACTAACAGAACATTTTTAATAGAAAGGGAAGAAGATTTGTTACCAACTGTTGTTGTACCAATAATCTGACATTTCTGGTTTCCTCCAAAGGAAACTTTGCCTCCATTTTTCATAGTCAAATCCAGAAACATAGATTTGTCTCCTGTCATGTGTTTGGAGCATCCATTGTCAAGATACCAAGCTTTGTGTTGTTGATCAAATCTTGTTTTTTCTCTGTCAGAGTCAGACTCAGACTCAGACTCAGCTTATGTTCGAGCCATCAAAGCCAGTTCTGCTTCTGGCCTATTTGAGCAAATTCCTTGATTCTGCTTTGGTCGATAAACCATGTTCCTCTGATGATTCTGGAACATGTTTTGGTTCTGGTATCTTTGGTGAATCTGGTGATTATGATAACCTTGATGATTCTGGTGCTTCAGGTGATTTGGATGATTCTGGTAATTTCTGTTCTGGTTCCAGTACTGATTCTAGTTCCAGTTTTGGTTCCAGTTTCTGTGCTTCTGATACCGGTTCCTGTCTTGATTCTTGTTCCAGTTCTAGTTGAGTTGACCAGACCTTCTTCCATCAGACTCAGATTGCCTCTATCTGGTTGTAGCAGGAACATAAACCTTATTCTGCTTGTGCATTGCCAACATCCATTGTCCAGGCACCATTATTGGTGTTTCCTTCTGGTTGCTCAAAATATATGCAACATAGACAACTTGATCTTTTGGTACCCAGAACTGATTGAGTCCAGGTTTGTTAGTTTAAACAGCTCTCTGGTCTTGTTCATATTTTACCATTGGACAAGATAGTTCATAATGACCTTTATTAGCACAAACAATGCATAAAACATCAGAATGAACAATTTTAGTTTCAGCAATAGTTTCTGTAAAACCAAGACCCCTCTTTCTAGTGTTACTGTTTCTATAAATCATAGATGCATATTTACTTCTTTCCAATCCATTAGAAATAAAGTTTTGGAAAAATTGCTCATGCATATCAGATTCACAAACTGTTTTGGAAGTGGAACAAATATTACTTTTGAGAGTTTGGTTTTCAGATTTGAGTCTTGCAACTTCATTTTTAAAATCCTTGTTTTCAGTTGCATACTCAGAATTTCGATTCTTTAAAACTTGGACTTCTTTGGTCAGATTTTTCTTATCTTCCCTAAGAGTTTACAGTTTTAAAGACATCTTATTGTTTGCATTTAAGAAATCCTTTAAAGCCTCAATTAATTCAGATTTAGTGAGATAAGGAAATACCTCATTGTCTTCATCTTCTCAATCTGTTCCAGAGTCTGAGCTGTATCCAAAGCTTGAGTTGGTATGAGCCATCATAGCCAGAATTGCTTCCTCTGATGTGCTTCCAGGCTTGCCAGAATGGCTGCTTTGATCATTCTTCCTTCTGCCTGTTTTCCTTCCAGAAGCTGTGCCTTTATAAAGTCCGGAGGCAGACCTGATGTGTGCCATGATTACTGTTTCTTCCTCTTCTTCATCAGATGATTCTTCTTCTGATTCTGATGCATCCCAAGCTGCCATGAGACCCTTCTTTTTGAATCTGGAACTCTTCTTGTGTTGTTTTCCTTTTTCCAAATTTGGACATTCTGACTTGGTATGTCCAGGTTCATTGCATCCATAACAGATGATACACTGGTGCTGATCTGTATGCGATTGCACCCTGGTCATGAGGGCCGTTAAATTGTGTTGGTCTGTAAGCGACTGCACCTTGGTGATTCCAAGAATTTATGAACATGAACATATACATATTGCATCGGAGTGTTTGACCGGAGGGTCACGTTTGATTTTATGTTGATGGTGGAAAATTGTTGTGTGAGTAAGTATTTTTTTGAAAATCTGTAATTTCGGATGAATTGATGTTTGTGCTTACATCATGATTTTCATACTTGGTTGCTGTTTTGTAAAGTACAAATGACATGTATTTCAAAATTCAGCATCCTTATTTATCATCATGTACTATGAATATGTTTGATATTCTTGATATAACTGTTGTGTGGTAATTGTTATTTTCGGTCGGTGACCCTTTACAATTATTGTGGAAATTGGGCGTTGCCCTCAGATGAGATTCGGAACCGTACCCCTGATGGTCATACTAACGACAGGGAACGTCGTTAGTTTCCCTTGATCTTTACTTGTGGGCTAGGCAAAGAGATGAGCAGCTGGGTGAAGAAAAGACTTGTGAATATTGTAATGCTACTGTAGCTTAGGGTATGATCAGAGTAGACTTATGTATAGGGTTTTGAACTCAATGGTTGTAAATATTCATTTTGGGAATTATTGTAAAACTCTTCCGCACTCTGATAAATATTTTGATGTATCTTTATTTTAGTATATTATAAAGATCAAATTCCCATAAATATCTCATTCGATTCAATTGTGATGTTGCTGTTTTAAAATTCCTTACTATTTTTAATTACGAAGTCGAATGATATTTAATTTGAATTGATTTTAATTTCCTTGGAACGCAATTATGAAAACTCTTTTATTTATGTATTCTTTTTAAAAAAAAAATACACTCGCGCTGTGTTTTAAACTCGGGGTGTTACATTAGTGGTATCAGAGCATTTGGTTAAAGTTTTGGGTTAAAGCTCTGATTTAATTGTTGGTTTTAAGTCGTTATCTGATCATACATAGGAGCAAGTAGTTAGAGTGTCAAGTCTTGTATAGTTGTGGTGTGCTGAAGTAATGATGTTGTTGAGCTATATTTTGGAATTATTCTAAACGGTGTGAGATTTCTACTTGATGATGGTTTTGTAGTGGAACCATGCCTCCAAGGAGAGACGACACTGTAAGAACCAACGACAGCCGGGAAGATAGGATGGCTGAAGCAATGATTAATATGGTTGCGTCTGTTGCTGCACAGACGGCTGCGAAGACTCAGCGCGACTTAGAGAAAAGAGAAAGAGAAATTCGTGCTGCTGAGTCAAGAGGACTAGAGGATTTTCGTCGTCATAATCCTCCCAAATTCAAAGGTGATGAGGGTCCGGAAAGAGCGGACCAATGGATTCAGGAAATGGAGAAAATCTTTGAAATGATTAACTGCCAGGCAGCAGTAAAAGTCAATTATGCTACATATCTGCTGCTAGGGGATGCAGAGTATTGGTGGAGGAGTACAAGGTTGCTGATGGGGGCAGCTCATGAGGAGATAAACTGGGAGTCGTTCAAGAGGAAGTTTTTGGACAAATATTTCCCAATGAGCACTAGAACGAAATTGGGTGACGATTTTCTGAAACTGCATCAGGGAAACATGACAGTGGGGGAATATGCAGCCAAATTTGAATCCCTATCAAGGCATTTCAGATTTTTCCGCGAAGAGGTGGATGAACAGTTTATGTGTCATCGTTTTCAAAGTGGGCTGAAATATGAAATTCAAGACTCCGTTTTACCATTGGGAATTCAACGTTTCCAAGTTCTAGTGGAGAAGTGTAGAGAGGTTGAGGACATGAAAAATAGGAGGGCCAACTGAGGAGGAAACTTTAATTCGGGAGGACCCAGCCGAATGAACTATCCAAACAGCAAAGGAAAACAAGTGTTTAAGCCATATAACAGACCCCAAAACAGCAGTAGAGGCCAAAATCGGCCAGGAAATCAGAACTTTGGAAGACAACTAGGACAAGGAGTCCGGTGTTATCGCTGTGGGAAGGAAGGGCATATAGCTCCAGCTTGTACCACAAGGGATCTTGTATGTTTCAATTGTCAAAAACCGGGACACGTCGCAAGGGATTGTCGGGCTCCGAAGGTGGAACCAATAGTGAATACAGCTAGGGCCACTCGTCCTATTGCTAGGGGACGCATCTACCACATGGATGCTGCTGCTGGAAGTCAAACTCCTAATTTAATCCAGCAAGACTGCCAGATTGCAGGTAACACATTAACTGCACTTTTTGATTCGGGAGCAACCCATTCTTTCATTGCTATGGATTGTGTGAATCGTTTGAAGCTATCTATGTCTGCTTTGCCTTTTGATTTGATTGTTTCCACACCTGCTCAGACTTGACCGTAAATTCTGCATGTTTACGTTATCCTGTAACAATTCAAGATAGAAATTTCTTGGTTAATTTAATCTGTTTACCCCTGCAATCACTCGAGATAATTCTCGGCATGGATTGGATGTCTTATAATTATGTAGTCTTGGATTGTGCCCGCAAATTAGTTCTTTTTCCCGAACTTAAAGTCGTTCAGTATTTGTTTGCTAACAAGCTTGGAGTATCACTGAGAGAAGGAACTCAGGAATTCTTATCATTGGCTAACATGGAGCCCAAGATGGATATAAGCATAGAAGATGTAGTGTTAGTCCAAGAGTATCCGGACGTATTTCCGACAGAAATTCCAGGATTACCCCCGGTAAGAGAAGTGGAGTTCTTCATTGGTTTGCACCTAAGAACTAGACCCATTTCAATTGCACCGTATAGAATGTCGCCATTGGAATTAAACGAGCTTAAGGATCAAATTGAAGGTCTGTTGGAGAAAGGATTTATCAGGCCAAGTGTGTCACCGTGGGGAGCTCCGGTGTTATTGGTTAAGAAAAAGGATGGAAGTTCACGCTTATGTGTGGATTACAGGCAACTTAACAAGGTAACCCTTAAGAATCGTTATCCTTTACCGCGCATCGATGACTTAATGGATCATTTGAGGGGAGCAGCGGTGTTTTCAAAGATCGATTTTGAAGTCAGGCTATCATCAGATTCGGGTAACAGAAGGATATATTCAAAAGACCGCTTTTAGGACTCGTTACGGGCATTATGAATATCTTGTTATGCCATTTGGAGTTACGAATGCACCAGCGATTTTTATGGATTATATGAATAGGATTTTCAGTCCATTTTTAGATAAATTCGTGGTGGTATTCATTGATGATATTTTGATTTATTCAAAGGATGAAGAAGAACACGGAGAGCATTTGCGTCAAGTTCTGGAAATTTTACGAGGGAAGCAATTGTACGCCAATCTGTCGAAGTGTGAATTCTGGTTGGAGAAAGTGAATTTCTTGGGACATGTAATAACAAAGGAAGGAATTGCAGTAGATCCGGCAAAGATTGAGACAATTCTTGCTTGGAAACAACCTCAGACCATCATGGACATAAGAAGTTTCGTCGGACTGGCAGGATACTACAGGAGATTTATTGAAGGATTTGCTAAGATTGTAGCTCCTTTGACACAACTTACCAGGAAGAATCAGCCGTTTGCATGGACAGAGAAGTGTGAAGAGAATTTTCAGTTACTTAAGGAAAAATTGACAACCTCACCAGTGTTGGTTTTACCACAACCAGAGGAACCATATGAGGTTTATTGTGATGCATCTCACCAAGGTCTAGGTTGTGTTTTGATGCAACATCAGAAAGCTGTCGCCTACGCCTCAAGGCAATTGAAAGCTCACGAACGGAACTATCCGACTCATGATCTAAAACTTGCTGCTGTAGTGTTTGCATTAAAGGTCTGGAGACACTATCTTTATGGATGCACGTTCACGGTGTTCAGCGACCATAAGAGCTTGAAGTATCTGTTCGATCAGAAAGAACTGAACATGCGTCAGAGGAGATGGATGGAGACTCTCAAAGATTTTGATTTTTCATTACAGTACCATCCTGGAAAAGCCAATGTAGTGGCTGATGCATTGAGCAGAAAAAGCGTAACAGTGTCCTCAATGATGATGGCCAGACAACAAGAGTTGTGGGAAGCATTTAGAGATCTACACTTGGATGTAGAGTTTGCACCGGGAATTTTAAAGTGTGGAATGATAACCATTTCAAGTGGATTACTTGAGGAGATTGCAAATCTGCAAGATGATGCATTAATTCAAGAAAAGAGGAACCTAATAACGCAAGGACAGACAGCTGAATTCAGGGTCGGAACAGATAATATTCTGAGATGTAATGGAAGGATTTGCGTACCGGAAGTTGCAGACATGAGAAGAACGATCTTGGAAGAGGCTCATAAGAGCAAATTGAGTATTCATCCTGGAGCAACCAAGATGTATCAAGACTTAAAACAAAATTATTGGTGGCCAGGAATGAAGAGGGACGTAGCGGAGTACGTATCGGCTTGTTTAACTTGTCAAAAAGCGAAGGTGGAACATCAACGACCTGCTGGAATGTTGCAGCCTTTGGATATACCAGAATGGAAGTGGGATAGCATTTCCATGGATTTTATAACTGGACTACCCAAGACAAGAAGAAAGAATGATTCGATTTGGGTAATCGTGGATCGATTGACCAAATCTGCACATTTCTTGCCGGTAAAGACCATTTATAAGGTAGATAAGCTGACAGAGATTTACATTGCTGAAATTGTGAGATTACACGGAGTTCCATCGAGCATTGTATCGGACCATGATCCAAAATTCACATCTCACTTTTGGAGAGCATTGCATGAAGCGTTGGGAACAAAACTGAAATTGAGTTCAGCTTATCATCCACAAACAGATGGACAAACAGAAAGAACTAATCAGTCCTTGGAAGATCTATTAAGAGCATGCGTATTGGATGACAGAGGAAGTTGGGATGATGTGCTGCCATTGATTGAGTTCACCTACAACAACAGCTTTCACGCAAGTATTGGAATGGCACCATATGAAGCTTTGTATGGACGCAAGTGTCAAACGCCTTTGTGTTGGTATAAAGACGGGGAAAGTATGATTGTTGGACCTGAGATGGTGGAACAAACTACGGAAAAAGTCAAGAGGATACAAGAGAAAATGAAGATTTCACAGGATCATCAAAAGAGTTATGCGGACAAGCGTCGCAGACCTTTGGAATTTCAGCAAGGCGATCATGTATTTCTAAGAGTCACGCCTACAACTGGAGTGGGCAGGGCTATTAAATCCAGAAAATTGACTCCAAAGTTTATTGGACCATATCAGATTTCTGCGCGTATCGGACCATTGGCTTACCGGATAGCTTTACCTCCAATGTTGTCCAATATTCATGACGTATTTCACGTGTCGCAGCTAAGGAAATACATTTCAGATCCGTCGCATGTGATCGAACCAGACACGATTCAGCTGAAGGATAACCTGTCATTTGAAGTATTACCTGTAAGAATTGAGGACAGGAAGATCAAACACTGAGGAACAAGGAAGTCCCGCAAGTCAAAGTGATATGGAATCCGACTACTGGAGACGCGACTTGGGAACTAGAGAGTAAGATGAGGGAACAACATCCTCATTTGTTTAACGGCATGTAGTTTCGAGGACGAAACTAATTTAAGGGGGGTAGTAATGTAAGACCCTTAAATTTAAAATTAAATTCAGATTTGATTTTAAGGGTATTTTGGGAATATCGGTGTAATATTCAATATATGTATATTTTGTGTAAATATATATATATATATATAATTAATTGTTTTGGAGGTGGAATTAAAATTATTGGATAATGGATGAATTAATTTAATTTTGAGTAATTAAATTATCGGACCGTTAATTAAGATATTCTCTGCTAATTTCGACGGAAACGGGTTAAGTGCTGGAGGATCAAAAGATATTTTGATATAAGAATTGGTGAGGTGGCGTAGATATTTGTGAAAAAGGAAACAATTCCTCTCTCCTCTGCTGTGTTAGTTGCTTTATGTGGATATTCAAGTAAGAAGCTTTTCCTTCTTTCCTCTACGAAGCCAGTTCTACTTTATCTTCTTCTTCTTCTAATTTTCCGAGTGTTGGTGAAGAAAAACAGTTTACTTAAAAGTCATCGTTCTGGAAAATCTGAGTGTCGAATCAGAAAGTTTCGAGTACGAAAGTCATTCCTCTGATCGTTACGGAGCTAAAGAACTAATTTTCGTAGCGGCGAACGCGAACGGGAGTATCGTCGGCTTTTGTCGCAGAAGCGTACGAGCTAAGGGAACGTAACTAAGGTAAGGGCACCTTCCAACTTTCTATATTGCATTTAGGGCTGTAAATGCATGTGTGATGAATGATATTTGGTTTATGTTTGTGAAAAACATTGTATTATGTTTTGAAAATCATTCTGTGAGTGTTGAATGATGATTCTGGTTCTGATTTTGTTTTGTTAAAAATCAGTGAGGTTATTCTAGTTTGAGAAATATGTGTTTTGCTGTGTTTTGTTAAACAATCTGGTGTTGATGGTTGTTTCAAATGAAAAGGGATTTAAAATGGTGGAAGTATTTTTATGAAAAATCTGTTGTTGTTATTTGATGAAAAATATTCTGAGTTGAGGTTTTAAAAGAGGGGAATTATGATTCTGGTGTTGGGTTGGATTTTCAAAGAAAAGGTTTTGAAAATGTGTTGAAGTTTCAGGAAAATTCACTGATTTCGAAGGTGTATTCGAATACGGCATTGAGTGTATTCGAATACAACCTGCAAAGCTTCCATTTTCCCTAAGTTTTCGAACTTGTATTCGACTACGAGCCCCTGTAGTCGAATACAGATTTTCCAATTTTGCTACTGACTTAGCATCTGTATTCGACTACGACCCTCTGTAGCCGAATACAGATTTGCAATTTTTGCTTCTGTTTTAACCATTGTATTCGACTACAACCCTCTGTAGCCGAATACAAATTTGCAACTTTTGCCACTGACTTCGCATCTGTATTCAACTACGAAGGCCTCGTATTCGAATACAGAATGCTGATTTTTCACTGTTTTAGCTTCTATATTCGAATACAAGGTAGCTGTAGTCGAATACAGATTCGTATTTTTCAAAAATTCAAGTTTTTAACATTGTTTTATAAACCTTAAGTGTTGGGGTACCTTAGGAAGGTTTGTGGTGATTAAAAATGGAAATTTGGTGATAGTTTGAAGTGGGATGATGAAGTTTTTTTAGAATTTACTGAAGTTGTAGAAATTCTGATTTTTGTACTGTGACAGCCCCTGTATTCGAATACAATGAAGCTGTATTCGAATACAGATTCGTATTTTTGCCAGAAACCTCAGTTTTAATCACAGTTTTGAATCTTAACAGTTGGGGAAAAACCTTTGTTAATAAAGAGTGGAACTTTGAGGTAATGCAAAGTGTAATGCTTGCTTGAATGGTTAATCTTTGAATGTGTTGAGATGTTTTGACAAATGAGGAAAATGCATGAATTTTACTAAGGTTGCATACTGTTTTCAATGAAGTGAAACAATGCATATTCATGCATGGCATAGTCAGGTGGTACCCGCGATGGGCCACAGAGTAATGCGCATCCACGTGCTGATCTGTAGTGATTGCACGAGTGCTGATCTGTAGTGATTGCACTAGGTACTAATCTGTGATTGTACCTTGGTATATAAGTGTTGGTCAGATAAACGACTGCACTGGTACTGGACTGTAGTGTCTGTACCCTGAAATGCGCAACCACGTGCTGATCTGTAGTGATTGCACGAGTGCTGATCTGTAGTGATTGCACTAGGTACTGATCTGTAGTGATTGTACCTTGGTTTATGTCAAACGTGCTGATCTGTAGTGATTGCACGAGTGCTGATCTGTAGTGATTGCACTAGGTACTGATCTATAGTGATTGTACCTTGGTTTATGTCAAATGTGCTGGTCTGTAGTGACTGCACGAGTGCTGGTCTGTATGCGACTGCACTGGTGCTGGTCTGTATGCGATTGCACCCTGGTCATGAGGGCCGTTAAATTGTGCTGGTCTGTAAGCGACTGCACCTTGGTGATTCCAAGAATTTATGAACATGAACATATACATATTGCATCAGAGTGTTTGACCGGAGGGTCACGTTTGATTTTATGTTGATGGTGGAAAATTGTTGTGTGAGTAAGTATTTTTTTGAAAATCTGTAATTTCGGATGAATTGATGTTTGTGCTTACATCATGATTTTCATACTTACTTGGTTGCTGTTTTGTAAAGTACAAATGACATGTATTTCAAAATTCAGCATCCTTATTTATCATCATGTACTATGAATATGTTTGATATTCTTGATATAACTGTTGTGTGGTAATTGTTATTTTCGGTCGGTGACCCTTTACAATTATTGTGGAAATTGGGCGTTGTCCTCAGATGAGATTCGGAACCGTACCCCTGATGGTCATACTAACGACAGGGAACGTCGTTAGTTTCCCTTGATCTTTACTTGTGGGCTAGGCAAAGAGATGAGCAGCTGGGTGAAGAAAAGACTTGTGAATATTGTAATGCTACTGTAGCTTAGGGTATGATCAGAGTAGACTTATGTATAGGGTTTTGAACTCAATGGTTGTAAATATTCATTTTGGGAATTATTGTAAAACTCTTCCGCACTCTGATAAATATTTTGATGTATCTTTATTTTAGTATATTATAAAGATCAAATTCCCATAAATATCTCATTCGATTCAATTGTGATGTTGCTGTTTTAAAATTCCTTACTATTTTTAATTACGAAGTCGAATGATATTTAATTTGAATTGATTTTAATTTCCTTGGAACGCAATTCTGAAAACTCTTTTATTTATGTATTCGTTTTAAAAATAAAAAAAATACACTCGTGCTGTGTTTTAAACTCGGGGTGTTAAAGTTCAGCTCTTAGAAACTGCAACATCCAATCAGGTTCTGCGCTTTAAAAAAACACTATGTGCTTCTAAGATCAGAATCAAATACTCAAACACGAGTTGAGGATATTTAGATTCTAATCAAACACCTTATTATTCCATTGTAATCTCAAGACAAAGTGAGTAAAACTAGTCTTGAGAAGTTGTGAAAATCCTTCTATGTTATAGAGAAGGTAGTGTGAGTAATCCTTTGTAAAGATCGAAGGATAGATCAATGAAAAACTCCTTTTCTAGATTGAAAGGTATTAGTTGTAACAGATCAAGTTAGATCTGCAGAAAGTTTGTGTCAAATTCAAGAGAGTTCTTGCCTTGGAGCACTTAGTTGAAAATCTCACAATTGTGAGGACTGGACGTAGCCCAAGTTGGGTGAACCCGAATATATATGTGTGTTATATTTCTTCCCTTATCTATTTACTTTTAAGTCTTTAACTATCAAGTTTAATAGATTAACTAAAACTGTCATTTTCAACTAACCAAAAACGTTCTCCATTTTTCTGATTTACAACCAAGATCAGTCTTGAGTTAATTTTTAACAGAAATTTTTAAAAGGTTAATTTACAATTCAAACCCCTTTTCTTGTAAATTGTTACTTCAGTGTCTAGCTTCGACGAAGAGCTTCCTTGTCGAAATTCATTTACCAACAAGATTAATGACTACCTTGTGCCAAAGTCACTCTAGAAGCCTCCACCCATGGATTCATACCACGTTTTGAGGGATCCTAACGACCACGTTGGAACCACATGAAACAGTCCTACCTAATTCAAACTTGATGCAATATCATAAACTGTTCACCTCAAGATGAGGCGCCATACTTCAAATGCTAAGGTGGCCATGGTGGAAGTTGATCTCAACACTTGCAGGACTTATTTTATGGCGTCTTTGAAGAATCAAAAGTTAGAAACAAGATTGAAGGTAAATGACAAGGCTGAAAACTCAAAGAAATCATAAGCAAATCTTCCTTTTGATAGGGAGACTATTGTGATGGTTTATCTTCCTACTTTTTTTTATCATGGACTACTTCATTGTATTTCTTCTACTATCATTAATGAAATGTCAAAAATTCCTTTTCATAAAAAAAGTTAAATTTAAAAGAGAAAAATATATTTCGAAAAATTTTAAATTTAAACTTTTTAAAAAAACTCAATTTTTAGAGTTTTCCAAAACATAAACGTAGTTTATTGAACTTTATTCAAAATATAAAGTGTTTTGAAAAACTCAAACTTAAAATTTTTCAAAATAAATTTGTATTTCCAAAAATTAAATTAGCTTTTTTGATCTTTTTTTAAAATTATGTTCTAGAAAACATTTGTTAAAGTTTGCTGGTGACATAAGTTTTTTGTTTTTCTTAAAAAAAAAGGGTAAATTGTGTAGTTTGATAAAAATGTGGGGTTGAGGGATTAATTGTTTGAGGTATCGGGTAAAATTTTGGAAAAGCATAAATCGATCCTTGACCCACGTAATGAGCCCAAGACGAAGTCACTATGGTGTCGTTTTTCTTCCTTCCCTGAGCAAACATCATTAGTCAAAATATTAAGCTACGCAGCCTAACTAATCACCGTAATCTACACAAGGCGCTCAAATCTCTCTCTCTCTCTCTCTCTCTCTCTCTCTCTCCCTCTCTCCCCCCTCTCTCTCTCTCTCTCGTCATGGCCATGGCTATGCAAAGTGGAATCGGGATCTCCAAGATCCTATTTATTGCCGGAGCTGGTACTCTCTCTGTCTCACACACACACACACAATCGCATATCAGTTACGTCACGCTTCATCTGATTTCACTTCGGTCCTTTCAGGTTACACAGGCACCGTCCTCATAAAAAACGGAAAATTATCCGATATAATCGGCGAACTCCAGGTATGCGCGCGTCCACTCCCTTCATTTTTTTCTTTTTCAAATAATCCAATTCTCTCTTGTTTTTCGAAATCCACATGTGAAATTGTACGGTTGCGTTGTTTTTTATTATTAGTTTATTAAAAAAGTTTGAGTAATGGATTTTGTAGGCCGTTATTGAAATCTAGTAGATTGTGTATATGATAATTTGTGTTGTGCGATGTGTTGATGATTAGGGCTCCACAAACTTGGAGCGATGAATATTATCTTAAATTATAGCCAAATAAATTGTTTTTTGTGGTTTGGTAACTTCGCGTTTTATAGACTCTTCCTGAAGTAAGATATTCCTTTTAAGTTTCTACAATTGGTTATAGTTTTTTTATTAGTAAGAAGTAAGAATTGAACTTGGTATCCCAGGGTTTACAATAGTGCACACCGACCACTTGTGCCAGACTCTGTCGACTGGTTATATTTTGAGAGACTGGATTGTTGCATTTTTTTAGTCTTTTGGCCTTAGGATTTGTTTCTGTACTAATGGTGTGTTATATTTTTGGTCATAGTTGTTGGTGAAGGGATTGGAAAAGTCTGGGGGTCAGGCTGATGGTGAAGGTGAATATGCTGATGCCATTGCTGATCAGGTAACAAACTGGGTTGAGTATGACTCAATATCTTATGTTTCCAAAAAGCACTTGAAAGACGCTTTGAAACTCACAAAACTATTGTTTGTCTTTGTCTCAGGTGCGTCGTTTGGCTAATGAAATTAGGCAGATAGCATCAAACAGGCCAATAACCGTACTGAATGGGGGTTCAGGACAAAGTAATATGTTTGATTTTGCCATCTAATGTGGCTGTTACTTTAAGAGGCTATGTTTCTCCACACATTTGTTTTATGTGTTTTTCTTTTTTCTGCAGGTAATTTATCATCTCTTGTGGTTCCAGCAGCTGCTGTGGGTGCTGTGGGTTATGGCTACATGTGGTGGAAGGTATGGACTTGCTGTTTATTTTATAGTTTCATTAGTTTGTGGTTGACAGTTAATTTCTCTTTTACCAGTATTTGTTGTTTCATAAAGGGTGGTAAACTGCTATTCACTTATTTGATTACCCTGAGTTCTGATGAATGATTCTATCCATTTGATATTGGTGAAATAATTGTTATTCATGATACTGATTTCTGTGTTCTCCTTCTCAATATCAGGGCATTTCATTCTCAGATCTTATGTATGTGACTAAACGTAATATGGAAAATGCTGTTGCAGATTTGACAAAAAAGCTGCATCATGCCCATGATGTCATTGCTGTAAGTGTCCATATACTGCATTGGATATTCTTTCCATATCATTAGGTTTGTAGTTAGGCACACTCATACATATGTGCAACAGTGTTTTGAACATGATTGCACCATCAATCCTTGCATTTGAAGGGTATGAGGCCCCTTGATATAATGTTTGATATTCCTTCAACCGATTAGTTGAAATATAATGTATCATTTATTCATTTTTTTCAAAACTGATATGTTTGAGTTTTCTATTAATAAAGCTGCTAATGTATTTTGTATCATAGGAAGACTTGTGTAGGATTGGAGCATAATATACTTCTTACGAATCAAATATAATGCTTCTAAACTCGTCCAATTACAGAATGATTTTAAAAAAAGCCATTTTAAGCAACTGTCAGAGTGTAGTGTGTTAAAAAAAAATCTGTTCACAAGTATATATGGCCAATGCTTTAATCTGCTGTGCCCAGATTTTCTCAGGCAATCAATGGCCAATGCTTGTGCAATCAATGATTAGTAGGCACATTGGCGGAGCCAGAAATTAATATTCAGGGGGGGCCATGACCAAAACTCCAATTCATTTTGTTTCCTAATTGGGTGAGGTGTAACTTTTGAACGTATTGAAATTAAACACATTATCAACCCCCCCCCCTTTTGTTAGTAGTTTTTTGGACCAAATTAACTAATGGAAGACATATTTGAGGACTAAACTAACTAATGAAAGACACATTTGAAGATAAAACTAACTAACAAAATACTCATTTAACTACATTTTTATGTAAAAGCTGCTTAGTAATTGACTAATTATAGAGCCATATAATAATTGATTATATGTAACTCAAATGAACCTATAATAATTGGGGGGACCATGACACCTACATGTCCCCCTTCTCCCTCCGCCCCCGAGTAGGGAGTAATCTCTAAACCACGACCACATCCATTTATTCCAAGACTTATCGGTCCATGTTTTTAACTTGCGGTTGCTGTCGCAGTTGTAGATACGTTGCAAACTTTTACATTGCGGGAAAATACGGTCAATGTGGCATAAATTGCGGTTGCGATGTTGTTGCTGAGACTTCAAAATCCACAATATTGTGGTCACAATTGTGGTTGTAGACCGCAATTTCAAACCATGATTGGTACATCTTTTAACCGTGGAAAGAGACAAGGGAAATAGAATTCTAACATACCCCTAGCTAGGGACTTTGGATGATTAAAAAGGAAATGGTCTTTGCCGTCACAATGTTTTCCTGACAGACTATACTAAGTCTTCTACCAAGCTGCACCCGTTTGCAACAAATAGTCAACCTTAAGTTAGTTATGAAAAAAAGATGTGAGGAGATTTAACTTCCCCCAATCCTCCACCCCTAGAGTTAGGTAAACCCCACATTATAAGAGACTACAAGTCATTGTAGTCCTTAAAAACGAAGATGTAGCAGTTTTACTCAAATTTGCTAAAATGACCCACAGTTTGCTGGATATATTTTTCCGACCATCATTATGCACTCAATTCAAAGATTTAGCTTGGTTATGTGGAAATTGGTGCTTAAATGTTTTAATACTCACAATTGATGGCTCTTTTAATTTTTTAATTGTTTCTCAATTCTTTTGATGGCAGGATGCCAAGAAGCACTTGACCCAGAGAATTCAAAAGTTGGATGACAAAATGGCCAAACAAACTGAGATGTCACGGTCTATTCAGAATGGAGTACGTCTTTTGATGCATACTGATTTGATTCTTGCACTTGTACCTATATAAAGATATAAAGATACACACATGACAGAAATGCACTTACATACATGCATTTTTTGTTAACTACGTAGACTTATGCATATGGACCTGCTATGTTGTCAGTCCCGGCGCGATCCCGCGCAATCCCACTATCCCGGTGCAGTGGAGGGGCTGGCCGCGGCGCCACCAACCGGGAAAACGTGTTTGACGGTAGCGGCGCTCCTAGTCGCGATCCCGCTATCCCAGCCCAACTCGCTATTGGACCCCACTCTAGGGCTTTTTTCAAAAACACAAGTTTTATTTTATTTACTTATTCTTCATTAAGTGTATCTTGCTTTGTCCTTTTCGTTCTTTTCTTGCTCCGTTCAACATCGTTTTGCTCTGTTCTCGCTTTGTTCAGCATCGCTATGATCTTGCTCTGTTGTTTTCATTCTTTTTGTGACTTTTTGTCTACTCTATTTCTTTTGCTCTATTCTCTATTTTGTTAATTATGATTACTATTAGAACTTGATTTTGATGTTAGATTTTGGTTATCAAGTATGATTACCCTTTTAATTTTGTGTATTTTGCTATTTTATTAGTATTTTTTTATACTGTTTGTATTTTATGTTTAGTTTATATATTGTTTTTTAGCCTTCACAATAGCAGTCATCCCGCTATCCGCGATCCCGCTATCCCACTTTTAGGGTTCGGCACCGCTATATGAGACTGACAACATAGGAACCTGCATTTACTATTTCTTTGCAGACAACCGAATCAGGTTTCCTTTAGAAGTTATTGATTTTAAAATTTCTAGTCTTGATGGATATCTATATTAGTGAATATTATGTACAGTAAGGCATATAAACTCTCATTGAACTGTAGCTATTCCACCTTAATCGGTTGTTGAGTGGCTTAATAGCCTATGGTAATGGCATTGCAAATTGTAGTATATACCTACTTGTTAGTAAACACTTGAGGCATCTTGATTAGTAAGGGAATATCGGGTTCTCTTATTATAAGACATGTTCCATCCTTCTCTCCCATCTTTCTCTCTCTGTTTCCTTTATGTGTTGGTTTCAGCTACATTCTCTATCTATACAATTCCTCACCATTTTTTACCCTTTCTACCATATAACTTACGTCCAATTTTTTGTAACTCGGAAGGCTTTGACTTAGTTACTTTAATCAAATTGCTGAAATTTTTATTGCATTTAGTCATTGAGGATGACACAGTTTAGAAATATTGAAGTTCATACTTTTTTTATTGATGCCTATAATTTTACAAGTTAGTTAGGCTGTTGAGCTCTGTCAAATGAGCTGTGTTCCAGTCCAGGATAATGGAATTGAAACGTTAACTTTGTTATGTCACATTACAATTTATAAACATGATGGGAAGGAAAGAAATCTGTGGCTAACATTCTAAAACTCTTGTACACAGGTTACTGATGTTCGAAAGGATATTACTAATATACGTAATACTATGGCCATCGTTCATGAAGATATCGGATCAGTGGTATGTTTGAATTCATGCTTTGGCTTATTAGTTGTTAATGTGCATATCTTCTAGTTTAAAGCTATGAAGAAGGATATTTTGGACTTTGACATGATTTTTAATTATCATTTGAATTAAAATATTTGTTCTCACAAAATAACTCTCAAGTATTATAGAATGTAAACAGCAAGAAGAGACTGAGATAAAGAAAAACTGAGAGAAAACAAAGGTTTTCTGTAAATCTGGATTATGATCTCTAGTGAACAACAGTGGTATAGATACATTTATTTATAGGTAAATTGAAACTTCTAGATGCAATAACTGTCTGTGATCAGATACTGCTCAGAGCATACTAAGTGTATACTCCTTACAAGTAGGTTACATTGTAACTATGAATATATAATATGCTACCTTTTTATTTGAATCATTTTTATTGTAGGTTACATTGTAACTATGAATATATAATATGCTACCTTTTTATTTGAATCATTTTTATTCTTATGTGGTAAAAATTATACCTCTCAGGATGGAAGGTTGAAAAGATTGAGTCAGAATCAGGTAGATTTTTTCATGTTCCCTTTAAATTTGGAAAGTAATTTGTAATTAATTAACTTTATCGTTTCCCTCATTTGAAAGATCTCTACATGATTTATTTTTTAAGCTTGGTAAGGAAATGGTAAATTCTGTTATGCTTAAGGATAATACTGATTTAATAGTGTGGTTGCAGGAAGCTACAAATAAAGGATTGGACTATATTATTAGCTTTATAAATGGAAATGTTCAGATTATGCCTGGCTCTACATGGGTAGGTATTTACTTTTTTATATTCATTAGTGGTTATTATGTTTGCTTTTGTTGTATGTTGTCCTATAATAACCTGTTATTGCTGAATATGCCAGTTATGTATGCTTTGGATTGGACCATCATTTGTTATCTTTTGTATGTGTTGAAGACAGAGAGAAACCTAGATGTGCTTCAAGAGCCTGTTCTTGTTTGATTTTAGAAGACATTCTCTTATTTTTCAATTTTAATTACAAAAAAATACCATTTTGTTTTTACTTTGTACTCTGTCTTGAAATTTTTGTTTAGAAAACGTGAAAACTTTAAAACAACACCATTACAGAAAACATACAAAAATTTAGATTACATTTTTGTTATGAAAACTAAAAACAAGAAATGGAAACATAAAAGTGGAAAACAAACAGGCTCTAATAGTTAGAATGGTATTTTAAATACAATGTCCAAAACCTTTCCCCATTCATCTGGTGGCATAATTATTAATTTTATCTACTTATCTCTTGTATTTTCAGAGAACTACTCAGCAGGATCAACCAAGACTTCCAGGGAGGTCTCCTGGTTTGCTCCCATATTCAGGACCTCCAAATCTAATGGTGTTCTTCTAACTTGTACTTTATTCTCTATTTTGATTTTCCTAGTGTGTAAGAAGTTTGGCTGTCATCTGATAATATGGGGTTTAAGATGCTATTTACCTCCATATGCAGATATGCTTTAATATCTTGCTTTCATAACTTGGAGTTTACTTCTTATAGTATGCTTAATGATCTTGTTTTCACTTGCAGGGTCTTAAAGACATTGCAGAATCATTGTCTAGTTTAGACAGGTCAGCTTCGGATATTATTATGCCGGATGGTATGGATAAGCTAGAGCAGCACCGAAGGCCATTGTTGAGGTTTGAATTAGCTCAATTTTGGTTTTTTTAATTTTTTCCCTCGTGTGGAAGGATGCATGGCATGCTAGCATTCTAACCATCACCTGTATAAATTCTAGGGTTCCTTATTTTCTATATCTTAGGGAGGTTTAAGAGTGGTTATGACACTAATTTGCCTCTAACATGTTAATAATATGTACGGTTTATCCACTCTTAAAAGTTGCTTGGTTAAGGCAACTTTTGCATGTGAAAATATAATGTAGGTTAAGGATGGACGCTCTTATTTGTGTGAAGGGCATTGTTGATTTCATCAGTTAGGTAATAGGTAGTTTTATATACACATAGGTGCAACACAAACCTGGTTGCGAACAATTAGGGTCTATTTGGTAGTAAGGATAAGAAAAGTAGAATAAGATAAATCATCATATTCTGTTTTAATTCATTACTTGGTGAGCCAATAGGACAAGATAAGACAACCCTGTAATTTTATCCTATCATGTCTTCCTTTTACAAATTAATAACACATGGTAAGGGCTGGGTAAGAATCACCCTTATCACTTGTCAATTATCATCTATCTATCTTTAAAACTTAATAAAATTATAAAAATAATATAAAACTCAATGAAGTATAAAAATATTTAAAATAAAAAACTACAAATTTAAAAGTAATATTAAAAATCTTAAAAAGCATTTAAAATTAATTTTTTAAATGTTATTTTTCACTAGGGGAGCTTTGTCATCCTATATTACGAGTTATATCTTATCAGACTTGTATTTGATAAGTCTCAAACATAATAATGATAAGATAATAAAATATTATGTGGTTTGCAGGGCTACTTCGACAAAGTGTTGATGGCTCGCTCTTACATGATGACTATATCTAGGTTTTAAACGTTTCTTTTTATTTTGGACTTATTCAGCAGTAACCTTTCTGCTGTATGAATCATAATATACCTGTTAATGGCTGTTATAGCTGTTATGATTTTCTTGTATAATTCTAATCTCTACTTTCTATCAATTGAACAAACAGCTTTTTATTATCCAAGCTAGTGAATTGGGATTATACGTTGTAAATATAATTGCATAGTTTGGTTTGGCTCTACCTGTATATGCTGAGTTGCTTTTGAGTGAAGCATATGATTTGTGTCTTATTATAATTTTGCTTTTCTAAATCCTTACCACTTTCTACCATCAATATGAGGTGGATCTGATACCGTGGATTGATGATTTATTAACACAAGATATCTGAAATTTCTTGTAGATAGTTTGGATGATGAATTAGGAGACATTAAAAGAGTTTTAAAAAAGATTTCCTGAGTTCAAATATGATTTTTACATATAATATTATGGGGTATCAATTTTGTTTTTACCTCTAATATTATGGGGTGGCAATTTTGTCAGTTCAACAAGTCATTGTTGTTAGATGAGTATGAAAATCAGTGTATTTGGAGTTTTAAGTGTCTAGAAACAAATTTATGATTTAGGTGGAATAAACTATATGTACACAAAATGCTCGACAAATTTTATTTGAATGCAAATTTGTTAAGTATATATTTTTGAGGTTAATCGACCAAAAGATACCAATGAAATGTTGTTAAGCAAGGAATATATTAACTACATAAATAGAAAGTAATAATCATGTTTGAAAAAAAAATCAGCAAATTTATAGTTTTTTTCAAACTATCCTATTTTTAATTTTCTCCAGCATAATTATGCATCGAAATACTTCACTAATCCTATTTTCAATTTGTGATATTCCAACAAATAAATATTATGTTTATATATGTAGTTTTGATCTATCTATTTTATCTTATTCACGAATTTAATCATTTTATTTTTGAATTCGTGATTTTATTTCTTAATTTTTAAAATAACACTTTTCTTATATGAATTTTGAAGCTTAATTTTGATGATACGATAGAATAAAATATTTATATAATATCTCCGTCTACGATGTTACATTGATTAAGTAAATTCTCACTTAATAACTAAATTACACTTAATCAAAATTTATATTAATCTATTTAAAAAAATGATTTATGTGATAGTAGAGTCCATAAAAGAGATTTTACTAATTGCGACAATGCCAGAAGTAGTAATAATCGAGGCAAAAATTGCACTAGTTTTTTTATTTTTTATTTACAAACGTGAAGCTAAAGAATATGTGAGAAGATAACTCTTCAGCGGCGTTACATAAGCTACAAACTGAAACAATAATGCAGCCCAAGATTCAAGAAAAATATTCCCATGCAAAGTTAAAAGAGTAATGCCTTCTCTATTTTAAAATAATCGAGTCATTTGATTATTTTATATACATTAAAAAAATGTATAAATGAAAAATAAAAAATACTATTTTTATCAAAATTATGATATTGATGTATTATCAAAGTCATAAATGCATAGTAAAAGATAAAGTCATAAATGTATAGTAAAAGATAAAGTTATAAATGCATACCAAATTATCTGTTAAGTATTGATGCATTATTAAAGTAGTATTAATTAAATGGTACAATTGAAAAAAAATGTATGAAAATTGAAATGGTTGTTGATACAAAATTCCTTAATAATATTTTAAAGATAACAAACTTTTATGATTAGTGATAAAAAGATTTTGATTCATATTATTATCTAATTTGTGTTTTTGAGTGATTCATAAACTAAATTATAATGAGTAAAACAAGTGTTAATCAAGAAGCAAAACCATTATATATCTATCTTTGAGATCAAAGTCATCATCAATACATTCACAACAAAGGAGGTCTTGCATTTAAAGTATCAACAAATATTTTCTCAATCAATGATCAAGAACAATAGTATAAATGTAAAATGAATAATGTCCCATGAAAAGATTAGGCTATGTTATCAAGAAAAATATGTCTCAATCATTTCTAAAAATCAATCTTAAAAGATCAAACAATCATATTCATGAAGTTCAAAAGGATTTGAGAATATTAGAATGTTCGCGCTAAAAGACAAAACTAGCAATCACTTTTACAAAATACTAAGATAAGTGACTACTACAACAAAAAGACATTTCTAGTTGCCAAATCAGTCTCAAGAAACATGCACAACACTTTTACCTTTTCCTTCGTTGTACTAAACTATGAGCAATCAAATGAACGTTATGATGTTGTGAGTTTTAACTAAAACTCAGTTTAAGGAAAAACAACATCTATCTTACATGGAACAACGTATCCAACAAACATATTGCCTCTAATATCAGCAACTCTGAAAGCATTCTTGCTCTTATATATAGGGAAGACATCAGAACCTAAAAGACCAAGAGTTTTGCATTGAAATATATTCCACTTAACCAATTGCTCATCAATTAAAGAACTCTTCAAACAACAAACATTCTTAAGCTCGTTATTAGATCTAAGGATCGATCTTTCTAAGTATGTTTTCATTCAAACGAATCTCGTTCATCTAAAGGTTTGGAATCAGATCCCAAAAACCTTTTTAATTTGGTAAACATTTTCATCTCAATTTTCAAGTGCTAAAGTAGATTGTGAATGATTGTAATTGTTGTATAATCAATTATGACTTAACACATAGATAAATTCTGTTGAGGTAAGGAGATAACAACTTGTAAAAAGTCACAAGTGAAAGAAGTGTAAGTTGTAGAAGTTGATATATTCTCTCAAGCATCTTAATGAAAAATCTCACTAAGTGTGAGAACATGATGTAGCCCTAGTTGGGTGAATCAATATATTTCTTGTGTGTGATTTTCTTCCTTAATCTTATATCTTTCATGCTTTAAATATATATCAACTTCATTAATATTTCTTCTGCACTAACACTTCGAAACCTTCTGAACTTCATGTAAGTGTACATGAATTAGGTTCACGTAGGCGTGAGTGAATTCATTTCACGTACCTCTTGTGAATTCTTAAACTTCATTAATTACGCAATCTTAAATCACGTAGTCTTACGTGAACTGAATTCACGCAATGCCTGAGATTTCTTAAATTTAATAACGTATGTGAATTCAGTTAACGTACAACTCCAGATTTTGAAGAAAAAAAGCGAACTCAAAAACAGAACAATAACGATACTTTGTTTGGTCACTTTAACCACAATGTGAATAAGAGACTAATGAGGTATAAGGTATGAGTGAGTGATGTGAGTTTTGAATGATAATGAGTTATGATGGGTGAGTTATGAATGATTTTATAATATTTGAGTTATGAAATTAAGAATGATAATGAAGAAATAAATAAAATTTAAAGAATATTATAAATAGAGAAGAGCATTTTTTTGTTTAAAAAAAAATTAAGGAATGTGGATAACAAAATTGTAATTTTTTTTCTTCTTCTAAATAACTAATTGGATGCAACTTATTTGTTTTTGTTGTTGTTGTTGAAAGGTTACCTTTTTAAGCTACTATAGGATGATTCACTCATACAATTTTTTTAATAGTTTTATTTATTTTTAGTTCAAGGATCAATAGGAATATTTATCTTTTTGGTGCAACATCAGTTGCAATATTTAATAAAGCAGAAAGAGTTAATCTTAGCTGAAAAAAAGTGATCACATTTGTGGATTTACGGTACACTTTCAAAATTTAATTTTAAGGTGATATTTATAATAATATTTTTGTTTCATTTTTTTATACAACAGTAAATTTAACGGTACAAACAAAAATGAAACTCGTAATTTATAGATCTAAAGTTCGTCTTTTTATCATTGAATTTATATTAGATGTGGTTCCCAATCCAATATTTAACAAAAATTATTTTTGTCCATTTTATTTATATATATTTTTATCCATAAAAAAAAGATTATTATGAGATGGAGAAATAGTAAATAGCATGAAGTAGCAAAGATTGAAAGCGAATAAAAGAAGAGCAAAGTCTGTTATGTTATCCAAAAACAATTGATTAATCAGTTGAAGATGATGATGATGCTACAAGCAAAGACATTCTCCCCACATTTTCCTTCTCTCTCACATCCCAAAATCTTCAACTTCAAACCCTCACACCTCTCTCTAACTCTCAACCGCCGCCGTATGCTACCCATAACCGCATGCGTCGTAGAGGAAAAAAACCAACCTACTTCCGAACCCGAACCCGAACCCGAACCCGAACCGAGTGAGTCCGATTTGGCATCGGAATTGAAAAAAGCGATGCAAGAGAGGAAGGAGAAACAAGGTGGTGATAATTTATGGAACGGAGTGGTTTCTGAGGTCGGTGAGATTGAGTGGCCTGAGTTTGGGAAGGTTTTGGGTACAACTGGTGTTGTTCTTAGTGTTATCTTTGGTTCTAGCGTTGTTTTGCTTACTGTTAATGCTATTTTATCTGAGCTTTCTGATAAAGTTTTTGCGGGCAAAGGGGTTCAGGATTTCTTCTCCTGAACTCAAGGAACCAAATTAATAGTTGAGTGCATGGTTGCTCACATTTTTTGACTGTGTAAATTTTTAATTTATCAAGAATATATATGGATTTGTTTTTCTTGTAGGCTCATCTCAACTACTTGTATGTTGTATGTTCTATAAATTATTGATTTTTTCTTTCATTATTACCACTTTAGTTCTAAATTGCTGTTGTTGTTATGCTGCGAACCTTGATATTGTCTGAGACCTCTAAAATCTTTATATTGTGGCTGCAATTGTGGTTGTAGACTGCAATTTCGAACTATGATTAACTCGGTTGTTTCATTTGAAAGAAATGAAATTTTGCTAGGAAACATAGTATTGAGATATAGAACGGATAAAATTGGGTAAATAAGTTGCGTGTCTAAAGGATTTTAGATTAGTAGCTACTAGATAAGATATTTGGTTTTAGTGTAAAAAAAATGATTAGATGTTTGGTTTCTGTAATAACTTTTTCTTGCCAATTAAATAGTAAAGATTAATGATGGGGAATTGGATATGGATTCCCTGCAATTAGATAAAGTAAAGCACACATTCACGTTGGCGGTAAGCCAAGTTGATGTGGGGTTGGATCTCGGTTGTCTGATGCAGATTGGTTGGCATCAGACGACTTGTATTCTAGGTTATTTTTTAAGGCCAACATGTTTGAGTTTTAAATTTGAGTCATTCTACGGCTGAAATCAGACAACTGCATGGAAATCAGGTCCTTTTCGTGATGGCAGGGAATCCGATCCTATGGATTCCTAAGTCAATATGATTTAACAAGTCAGTTTTAAGAAAACACCAATGCACCTTATGAGTTATGAGGAGAGAACACCTTAGAATTAGCAGGTTTCTAGTGAGAGTAAGCGGGCTTGGCTTTTACATAATTAGTCCAATTAGTCAATTGTGAAAGTTGTAAAGCTATTGCCTATTGCCTAGCAGTTTTCTTTCAGAAGGAGCTTTCATCAATTTCCTTTTGTCAATTTGTCAAGTTGCAACTTCGTCACTAATATGGTTGAATAGCAGAAACAGGGTTTTTGTTTTCCAGTGTTTCAAATAATGTAGTTCCTTTACTGAATTGTTGGGCACATATTGATAACAAAAAGGATAGCATTCACTCCACTGCCTGAGTAATTGGATTTGAATTCTCTATAGGCGCTGCACTGTGTAGCGGTGTAGGGGGATCATTGTCCGAGTAATCCCCTTGTGAGCTCAAAATTATATATGCTTAAGGTCAATAAAAATCTTACTAACATGATATGTTATACAATTGAAAAATATCCACACACAAGGACACTGTCACACTGCAGATTACCTACATATTAATTTTGTGAAATGTCTTGTATGCCAAATTATTTTTCATATAATTTCGATTTACAATATTTCTTGGCTCTCTGGAGAAAAAAAATTTCATTTATGTCAAAGAATATGTGAATTGTGGAGAGAAACAACTTTGTGATGCTTTTTTTTTTTTTTACATATTTTCAAAGAATATGTAGATTGTGGAATGATACACAGTTTTGTAATGATCTTTACATATTTTCCAAGAATTTTTTTTCACTTTTGTTTCTTTCATGTAAAACTGAGGAAAAGCAGACAAGAAAAAATAGTTGCATTGTTTCAGATGACACATTTTGCTTAATCTCCTTTGCCAAAAGCCATTTGTGCATCAATGATAATTGATTTCGGGAAGGGAATCTTCAAGGTTAACAAGGCTTCCCCACTATGCATTTAAGGCTGCCAGAATAACGAGTAAGCCTTCCCACATAAGCTCCAGGCTTAGCTGTGATCATATCTTCCTTTGAGAATGGTCTGTTAGTCAGCTCAGATCCACCTTGTCTGAAAAATGCTCCGTTCATGTACACGTCGTTGATTGATCTCCATTGCCAATTTTTCCACTCTGATTCTGGTGAGTACTCCCTCTTTGTTATCTTCAAAACACCAAAACCAGCAGATTATGTCAGACTTATAGTTTTCATTCTAGTTTCATGATTTCTTTTTATTCCTCTGTTTTGTTAAATCATGTCATTTGAAAGTACAATGAAAGTTCAACGTCTATTAGATAGAGAAAGACATTTTTTTTATAAAAATATATAACTAATGAACCCTGCATTCAGTAGATATATGATAATTTTTGTGTCTTTCTCTCTGCGACAGTATCATATCATATTCTATTATTCAAAAGATCTCCATTGCCAATTTTTCCACTCTGATTCTGGTGAGTACTCCCTCTTTGTTATCTTCAAAACACCAAAACCAGCAGATTATGTCAGACTTATAGTTTTCATTCTAGTTTCATGATTTCTTTTTATTCCTCTGTTTTGTTAAATCATGTCATTTGAAAGTACAATGAAAGTTCAACGTCTATTAGATAGAGAAAGACATTTTTTTTATAAAAATATATAACTAATGAACCCTGCATTCAGTAGATATATGATAATTTTTGTGTCTTTCTCTCTGCGACAGTATCATATCATATTCTATTATTCAAAAGAGTATCCAAATGGGAGGGAAATTGATAACATAGACAAAAATGAGTACTTTAACCAAGGCATAGCTATAATTTGTAATGCATATATTTATATGGATAAGTGTGACTCATGAATAGATGCATACCTCTTTAGCATAGCCGTTGTCAGGGGCTATGAATCGGTTACCCTCACTGATAATGGTAGGATGTTTGCTACCACCAATGGCATACATTTCCCAGTGAGTGTAGTCATTGTTAACCACATGGATAAAACCAAATCTGCACCTTGGCATCCTTTGGATTAATCTCTTACCGAAGTGGTTGAATGCAACTGTGATCTGCATTTTCTGATCAGCATCATATCCATCACTTGCACCAAACAGCATCACCTACACCACACCACATACACACACCCAAAACCCGAAAATCAAAATCAGGTAATACTTTTCATTTCAAACCTAGGAATAAAAAAATCTTTATAAGCAAAAAATATGAAAGAAACTATCAAATTACTAATTTACCTCGTTGTGATCTGTGAAATGGCTATTGGAGATGGTAATAGCAGTGGATCCCATAATGGCATCAATGAGTCCATCTCTGCAGTTTCTCATGGAAACATGGTCAATCCAAATATTGCTGGAGCCAAAAATTGAAATTCCATCACCATCACTCATTGTCCTTAGACCATAATGGTTCTCAGAATCTCTAACAAGTCCACCACTACCAACCACAATGTCAAAAACTTTGATCCCATGGATGATCACATTCCTGATGAACTGGACAGTAATACCAGCTCCATTAGCAATGACAATATCAGCTCCTCGACCGTCAATGGTCTTGTCGCTTGTCATTATGAGCTCTTGGTTGAGCCTAATATTCATGCTACGAGCAAAAATGATCCATAAAGGACCATTTCTTATAACTGCGTGCCTAAGGGTACCTGGACGTGGATTCACCATGTCATTATCTGAGGGATCAGTTACCACATAGAAAGGACCAGCCTTTCCACCGGTTGTCTTCCTTCCGAAACCCTGCACACAATCTGCAAGTTTCTTGCGATTGTTTGCCCAGTTAGGATCGCACCTCCAACACCTGTCAATGGGGTTTGTAGCCATGCATGGACCAGCCGTTTTATGTCCCCCGAGATTCCTTCTTCCTTTCTTGCCACCAATTATCATTCTGTATGACAAACCAATATAAATATTAAAATATGAAAGAGCTTCTAATTAATTCTATGATAGAAATAAAAAATGTAATATATAACCATTGAGTGTTTGATTGGTTTGAGAAAATGTTTCCTGTTTTCATTTTATGGCTTCATATTCAATTACAAAGTTGTCTCTTTGTTTTCACTATGTAGCATGATTTCAAAGGTTTATGCAGGAAATAGTGAAAACAAGGAATGCAGTTATGCAATTAGAATAAAAATAAAAATAGGGAATATTTTCCCAAAGAGATTTCTCCTATGAATTCGAACATATTAATGGTAAATATGGTAATTGGCATTATGCTCACTCGCTAACAGTGGAAGTCAGGTTGCCGGATATCGCATACGGATCAGGAGTATAAGCTTCTTCATTTGCCTTTGCAGCAATTTCTGCTTTTTCCTTCCAATATGAATCACTAAGCACTGGGAGCTGCTTTTCCCAGTATGAGCTTTCCTCTTTCATATTGGCATGCACTAATGTAGGTATGATCACTGCCAAACATGTCAGAAGGAAGGAATGATACAATGTCGCCATGATGATTCTTTTCCACAATTTTGCCAACCTCAGCTAAATGGAAAGAACCCTCTTCCCTCCGGCAATGAAAGGGGTGGTCAAAGATACTTAATAGAACAATTAACATGATCATATTCTCTCTATATATATGGAAAAGGGCTATGGATCATGACAGAAGAAGACACAATGAAAAGGCAAATAATGGTTAGCTTTTTTAGAAAAGAGGCTGGAATAACGGTAAAATTTTGTCAATGAATATATTTAGGATGAAAATTTGCTGTGAAAATAATCACTCTACTAGTTTTCTATCAATAGAGAACACTACTGATTTCCTTGTCATAGCCATCAAGGAAAAAAAAGGGTGATATTGGTAATTTTGACCTCACCAAAATGGGATGAATCTTGCCACCCTAATTTTGCTGCCATATATATTGTTTGCTCCTCCTTGACAATTGGAAGGGCAATCTAATAAAAACCATTGACTTTGATTTATCCCATCTAGATTAGAGGCAGCATGGAACTATCATCCTAATTAGAGTGTCTTTTTGAATAGTTTTGCAATGATATATTCTGTTGCATATACCTGAATTAGAAATATACGGTTTTGGTATGCATGGATCCCTTAAAACCAGTGTATAATAAATGTAACATATTATTCATACAAAACACAACTATCTAATTTGCTTGTGAGCTGGAAGATGTAGATAAGAAATAATTTTGGAGCATTTTATTTTTGTGCAAATGATTTAGAAAATGGTACCCCGAACATGTATTTTTTATTTTTTTCCATCACCCTTGAATAATTTTTTAATACAAAAATAGAATGTTTTAATATTGATTAATTATTATTATGAATTTTGTTAACAAAATTAACAACTACCGGAGATAAAATGGGTTGACCTCAAAGCATTTTGTGCATATTTGTTTCATGCCAAAAAATATTTGATTATAATAACTTATTGAGTAAACCTTAAATTTAGTCTTTAAACACCCTTCTCTCTGTTTTTGAACTATACATATAATAATAATATCTAGATATTACTAATCCATTAATTTATTTTGTTTTGGTTGTATGGTTTATAAATTAATTTTGTAAACTTGATTTCTGTTGAACGTTAGTTAAAACTAAAATAATTTATGTTTTAATATATTTACGTACAAGTGAGTTGAATAATAAATTTAAATGTAAATATCACGTTTGAAGTACAAAAGTTTAAATTATTGTTTTAAGTTAGAATCAATTATGGAGGCAAAACTAATTTACTCACATTCATACATGTTAAAATTAATTATATATTTCTAGAATCAATTTTCACAGTTCCAAAGTGGAAACAAACATAAACTTAGTCCATCATTCACTTTAAAAATAAGAGACAATAATAGATTAGGCACTATATTGATGGATTATAAATAATTTAGAGAAGTTTTGTAAGAACAACTTATACGATAGTTGCAGAGACATTTGATACGTTGGAGTGCATATTAGTATGTAAATTTCGCCACTAGAACTTTTAAGAAAAAAAAATAGTTTTGGAAATTATTATTATTGTTTATTTATTTTTGATAAGCTTGGAAATACTTATTATAGTTTGAAAGAATAAATATCCTTAATTATTGGTGGGTAAAGGGTCTAAATTGATCAATGAGCAAATTAAATTGCTTTGAGCTGACACTTTCTTGTTTAGACCCTACTATGTCTAAGTAAGGAAAAACCTCCGTAAATCCGACTTGTGCTATCCATTGGATACCGTTTTGCCAATGTTATTTCATTTATTTCTCGTCAAAGTTATTTTTCTTTCAAAGCCTTAAACTCCCAAATAACTGAAAAGTGAAGCGTTTTCGTTTGTTTGGTCTCAAGGATGTCTGAAATATCATATTTTAATTAAAGTCATGTATATTTATAATGTAAATTAACACATCGTTTAAAGAAAGAAGAAGCCCCACATCACCTATATGTTTTAATCGAATTTGGCTCCTAGTAAAGTTGTAAAATGAGCTAATCAATAGATGTAGGGATGGAAATAGGTCATATTCTTTAAAATGTGATGTTAAATATCAAAATATAACTTAATTTCATTGATATATTAACTTGTTAATCTATTTAAAGATATGTTTAATTACTTATTCAAAAATGTTAAAATAAAGTAAGTTTTTAAGTAGGTTAACAGACCATACCAGACTTCTATCAAGGTCAGACTCAGACTTAAAGACTAGACTTAGACCTTGTATTTTTTGACAGCTCAGGCTCAGGCCTAGCAAATCAGTCTACTCTCACCCCTAAATAGTTGATATTATAATTATTTATAATTAATTATGTACGTGCACGTAATATTAATTATATATTTAATCATTAATAGTTGATATTAATCATTTTATTTTTTAAGATGAATTGTGACTTTATAGAAGTCAAATCCATTTTAAACGACCCATATTTTAGCATATGTTTTTATTTTTTTTATTCGATGGAATAGACTAATCATAGAGAATTTTACCACGAGTATTTTTAAAGTTTAACCCATTAAAAAGAAAATATTAGTGACCTTAACCATTAATTATTCATTATTTGAAGAAAAACAAATCACAGAGATTAATGATAGAAACTAAGCACTTTCTAGAAATTGCTAAGCGTAAACCTCAAGGGATTAGTCTATAGGAGCATGATAGAGTTTCTAACTAAAATGTCTGAATTTCCACTAGATTTTTTAGGGTGAGATGAGTATGTTTTCTTTTATAAGTGATTATTGAGTCTCGAGGTTTTATTTTATCTTCTACAATAATTAGAATATCTTTCTCTCATCCCTAAATTTTCTTTCGTAAAAAAATTTGTGGAGCATTTAATAATATTAAAATTTAACAGCTGACAATTTAGCATAATTGTGTGAAACTGTGACTGCACAAAATCTAAATTTTATTTTCATTCCGACTAATATGTATATAACTACAACAAATATTTTTTTGACTCCTTAAAAACATGCAACATATTGTATGATTTTATGACCAATAGTTTTTTCATGATCAAAAGTTTCAAACATTTTGTACTAATAAATTTGCCATCTCGTTTGTCGAGAAATTTTACTATCTTGGATTTGTTGGATACACATTCTACCATTTCAACATATGATAATCCCATGCTTTGTAAATACAATGTGTACAATACAACTAAGTTTTCCCCAACTTTGATTGAGAATTAGTTTATATATATAATATATGTACCAACAACATCAATAAAATTCACACTATCATTGTACCCCCAAAAAAAATATCACACTATAATTAAAAAAAAAAAAAACAAGTTCAATCACATTTAATTGTTTTGTTGATATTATGATCGTACAAAAAAGTAAAATATAACTAAATGTTGGTGTAAACTTTTATACATGTACAGAGATAGCCTTGTGTTGCTAAAAAAAATCATAAAATTCATCACAATATATCATTCAATGTTTAAAATATATTTACAAATAAAAAATACATCAAAAGTAAAGTTGACACTAAATCTCATCCTTTTAATTTTTTAATCTTTAGGGCTGGCATTTATTCGTTTAATTGTTCATGTGCTCATCATCTTCCTGAACTCATGCTTCTGGTTTTGCGGAAAATGTCCAACAATCATACTTTGCTCTATGATTTCCAATTTGTATCTCGATCAAAAAAACAGTAAAAAAATGTTGTTTCATCCCAACAAAATTACTTCACTCATTTTTTAATGTGCCTGTCTTAGCAGACTTTTAATTTGTTATAAAAATAGTTGTTTCATCCCAACAAATTACTTCATTTTCAATTTCCATGTAATCTGATTTTTTATTTCGTTTATTTACTCTTTCTATATTTTGGATATTTTACTTTTATATTCTCTTGTTATTTAAAACTCTCAATTATACTCTATATTGAAATTTGTATACTAAAATGATCTATTTCTTTTACTTCAAAAGGTCGCGTCTCTGCCTTAGGATCCTCTATAGCTTATTATTATTATTATTATTATTATTATTATTATTATTATTGTTATTAACAAATAAATAATTGGGATGCGACCTCCTAAAATATAAAAGCAAAATATCTTCATATTTTTTCATATTTTTTTAATTTTCAACAGCACTCAACTCAATTCAACTCTTCAATCTAAATCAAACTTCTAAGATCCGATTCAACTCATCTAGTAAATTCATCCCAATTCTCTAATAATCAAACTCTCTCAACTTTTCCACATTTTCCTCTCGTATATCTTATTTCATTTTCTCCTTGGCTCATTTATGCATTCATCTCTCTCTTTTTTCTCTGTCTTTCTCCTTTTTCCTCCGCTCTCTTCTCATTAGACAAGTAACATTATTATTTTTCACTTATCTTCATTTCTATAAAAATATGTAGTTATGTTTTTATTTTTTACGCACATCCAAATGATATTTTAAAGAATCATTACAAAGATAATATCAAAGAATCAAAATAATTTTTTGCACTTTTTATTAGGCAAACAACCTTTTTTATAGACATGAAATTAGTTGTTATGTTATCTCATAAATATTAGTATGACTATTAAATTTATATTACTTTAATCATGTTATATGTATCAGTAAAAAGATCGGTGGAGTGTGAATTTTTTAATTTACATCAATTTTAAGATTCACTTTTAAGGTGTGTGATACTCTAATTTTAGTGTGTGATATATATAATCTACAAAGTAGTTCATAACATGATAATGACTCTGAAAATAAAATGAGGTATAACTTTCTCAATGCGTCCTTGAAAAATTTAACTAAAATGACGATAATGATGACTAATATAATTAATCTTCAAGGTATTACATATCATGATAATAATTCTTAAAATAAAAATATATTATTAATCTACTTTGTAATTATTAAAAAATATAATAGAGATGATAATAATAAAAATGTTGTATATAAAGATAACGATAATCGAAATGAAAATAAATTGCTAATTTATCCATGCATCATCGAAGATTATGTTGATATAATAATGATGATTGCCTTAATTTTAAATATGTGGAATTGAATTTTATAGGAACAATTTAAATTTTAACAAATAAAAAAACATTTATTGAAAATATTGTGTTAGAGAATATGTAATAATCAATTTTCTTCAATAATTACTTAAAATTCATTTAATCTTTTAAAATATTAACCAAGACCATAATTATGAATCTATTGGTTAAATCCAAGAGCAACAACGAGAATATATTAGTTACAAATATATAGATAATTGTTAGTTAAAGAAGAATAAAACTAGAACTATTTTGTTATTGAAATATTTTAAAAACAGGATAGTTTTGTTTATATTTATTCAAACCTTTTAATTTATGTATTATATTTTCAATATTATAAATTCATATAATATTTTCAACTTTTGAAAATTTGTGTTATAAATTTATTATAGTCTTAATTGTAAAATCTTGATCGTAAATAATCTTTTAAAATTTTATAAAAAGTATATCTTTTAAAATCCATATATTCTTACAAAGTCTTTTAAAATCTTTAAAAAAAAAATTCTTCAAAACAATCTTTTAAAATCTCAATCTATATATCTATTAATTATGTGTACCTTATTCTCTCTCCGATAAACTTTTTACTTTTGAAAAAGTACTCAAATGTGATAAAATTCTCAATAATCATTGCTATAAGGTTTCGTTGGGATTTTGAAGTTAAAAGACTCCTGCATTTACCATCAGAACAAATCACATCCTATTATTGACTATAAGAGTTACAATGGAGTGGATTTACATGGAATGATGGAACTATATAATATATAACATATTATGACAATAACGAGTATTACTTATATTATGATGATGCTTCCCAAATCTTATAGTCTTTTCCATCAATAGCAAGAGACCATTTGTGGGAGGTACTAGAGGGTTCAAAATGTCCAGGTCCGATCTTCATAGCGATTTTTTCATCGATGATGGCGGCATAAACATCCCTCTCTGCCTTACTAACTTCAACCTAAGGCATGAAACATGAAAGGTTTAGTTAGTTATGCTACAACAATATCAATGTTCGTATACTTAACATCAATTTGTCAACGAGTGCCAATCCGAAGAAAACCTTCACAATTTGATTAATAAAATCATTATATAAGCATACATATAGTATTAGTTTCCATATTTACGCCAAGAAAATGAAATCACATACTTCTTGTTTAAAGGTCACACCACTAGAGAGTTGCTGCCAAACTAATAGATACATGCATATTCTCACTATGACAGGGAAAAATCGAACTCATTACGAGTATATTGTAGATAGCCTTATCTCAAATGCTCTTGTCAGTGTAAACTGTAAAGATTTTTTATGCTATCTGTCAATAGTAACCGTTCAATCTTTTTAAATAATTTGACTTTTATTATATCTAACGTAAAAGTCATGCAGATGGTGGTTTGTGATTGGTTGACAATGTAAAAAATTTTACATTGCCAGTACATCAAAATTATCTTTATCTTGTATTTGTAACCTGGGACATTGGAGTCACAGGTTAGCAACTCCAACCCAAGGCTTTCCCATTTGTACATAATATAAAGAATACAAAAAAACAATCATCAAAAGAAAAAAGGAATACAGAAAAATACTGTGGATACTTACTGTACTCCTGCAATGGATCTTGTTCCTCTTCCTGATAGATACAAGAGTTTCTATTTCAGTTTTATAGTGAGAGAAAATGTGGTCAAAAAACACTGATGGTGTTCCTGGGTGAGTAAGAATGTAAGCATAGCCTTGCATTTCTTTTCCACTAGGAAATCTCCAATGACCCTAAAAAAACAACAAAAATAACAATTAAAGCCTTATCACAAAAAGGCGGTGTTTGCAACATGAATCAAACAATGCCATAATATCCTGTCATGAATCATCCGAAGATAAACCATTTAATTTCAAATCTTTCTTACAGGTTCAACTTATAGTTTTTCTTAATCTCTCCCCAACATCCTATCTACTTTTCTAACCGGGGTTTCTATGATTCTTCTTCGCACATTTTCAAACCACCTAAGATAAGATTCTACTATCTACTTTTTACATAAGAGCTAACCCTACTTTTTCTCCGGCGACCCTGCCAAACAAAATATTGATGAAGTTTTATATAAAGTAGACAACAATTGATACTTTTCCAATATTTGAACAATATAACAAAACAGTTCCTAAAAGGCAAATGGACACTCACAGAATTTAAAAATTTAAAAAAGCAATCTGAAGAAATTCTAAGGAGAACTCCTAATAAATGTCTAATTATATTGGAGCCATTATTCATAAGAATATATTAAGAAAATGTAAACAAACCTTCTCTACATTAAATCATTGGGAACAAACTCTTCCAAGTGTTGTCAATCATAGATTGCAAAAAATAGCAGTGTGTTCAAATTCCGCTATGCAACACTGCAATAGTGTTGCTATAGTTGTGGCTGCTATTTGACAACATTTTGTAGTATATAGCGTATCACAGAACAATAGTGATTTGTTCAAATTTTGCTACACTATTTAACAACATTGACTCTTTTCAATGAAATTATTGCTAGTAAAGATGTCAAGAAGTAGCATGCTATTTCTAGAAAAGTGGAAACGAAGTTCAACCTGAGTGGAGCCCGTGTCATGATTTTCTATAAAGGTGACAGCACGAGACGGCCACCACCCAACAACTCCAGGGGGTTTTCCCTCCTCATCTGACAATCGCCAATATTCACATTTTTCCAATGCCTATAGTGAGAGCAAATTCAACATTTCAGTACTGAAGACTAAGACATATCTCAAAAAACCATAGAATTATACTATCTTCACTCCAACAAAAGAAAATATCAACAAAAAACCAATGAATGTATCAATGTTCGTACTTACCGAGTGAAGAATCCCTTTCGTCGTAACATCAAATGCACTAGCCGTACCAGAGGTGGCACGGATCCAGTCAATTATCCTCTGCCTATGAGCATCTTGATTATAATCCATTTCACCATACGAATAACCAAGGGAATCCCAATACTCTCCAACTGCAAAGTAAGGTTCACTTGCATCAAGGTAATCCTTTACATAACCACCCCAAAATCCTCTAACAAAGTCAAGCCTCCATCCATCATACCCAACTTCTTTCCTGAGGGTTACATGAACCATGCCATTAAAAAATAAATTTTTTTGTAATACTACCATGCCATTAAAAAATAATTTTTTTTGTAATACTCTATCCCAACAGACAAATATATTTTTTTGAAAAAACATTCCTTATAACAAGAGTTGCAGAAAGAAAGTATGAAACTAGCAAAGAATCGCAGGGCTAATTGGCAACAAGGTTAAAAGTGGTCCTAGATGATATTCCTCTGACAAAAATATATTTTGTCTTAATAGTAAGTTGAAGAAAATTTTCTCTGAAAATATCAACCTCAACCAGCACAGCCATTCTTTGAGATCCTTTCTCACAAATTCCTGTGAATGATCAATGTTTGGAGCAGCATGAAAATTATCTCCACTACTCTTGTTGCCCCTACCCTGTATGTTAGGAAGTAGAGAAACTTTATCCATCTTATTCTATTTTAGCATTGTTATTTATGTGTTAAAGAACCAAAACAAATTAAATCAAAA
Source organism: Cicer cuneatum (assembly GCA_037974295.1). Classification (NCBI taxonomy): domain Eukaryota; kingdom Viridiplantae; phylum Streptophyta; class Magnoliopsida; order Fabales; family Fabaceae; genus Cicer; species Cicer cuneatum. Next base: position 10,699,075 of record JBBPBO010000003.1, on the reverse strand, counting down.
TCCTTCACCAACAAACCTGAAAATGTGGATCATCTGCTACAACTGCACGGTCATCCCAGTTGAGACGGCCTCCAAATATGTTCCATATACCATTCTGATTCTGATAGTGAGCACAACGGTGATTTAAAACAGCATCTCCTAGAACTTTGATCCCAACTTCATGAAATCTTTTCACTAAATCTTTTAGTTCATCTATGTTTCCATATCTGATATTTATTTTAAAAAAATACAAATCAATAAGTTCTTTTCCATGATGCTGCTATGATTTAGGACTGTTATCTACCCTTTGAGATTAAGTTTTTTCCCCTTTCATGTATTGTATAAATCAGAAGAATAAAGCATGCTGCTGCCTTCTACTCGTGTTAATGACTGATGGTCCATGAGGTGTCAGCTCAGTGCTAAGATATTAGTCTTGTAACCTCAAGGGACAGAGTTCTAATCCCTTTGGAGACGATTGTAAAATAGCGATTAAAGGCACTCTAGTTAATGATAATTTCCCTCTTCCCCAATTTTAAGAAAAATACTAATGACTGATGAAAATATTTGCAAGTCCAGTATATGGAATATTATGAACGTAAGCAATTTGGCTAAAGCCGAGACTTCTGCTTAGTATTAAGAGATAATTAGAGACAACAACTATAAAATTATTAGACTACTTCTAATCTCTTACCTCGAATTTAAATTAAATAAATCCTTTGGCATGTATCCTTCAGGTGAAACCGACTCCGTAGGTGGTGGTAACCAAACCAAAGTGAAGCCAAGCGATGATAGTTCTGAAGCTTTCTCTTTCAGCTCCATGTACCATCTTCCAGATTTATGAGATTCCCAGTTAAACCCTTGGCATATTATTTCATATCCTGATCCTGTCCCTGAGCATATTTTTATATCATGAGTCAGTTTCTCCGCAGTAGCTTCAGGTTCCACAATTGCTGTTTCACGTTCCACAATAGTTGTTTCACGACGTTCCATCATAGTTGCCTCCGAGAAAGTTGGAATGGAGCTTCTGAAGAAATTATAGGCTTCAGAAGCCAGTCTTTCAATTTCTTGAAGAATGCTTTTTTGTGCTTCTTTGGATTTAATCTTTCCACTCTCAGAGGAATTTTCTGTCACCACATTCTTTATTTCATTGACAGTTCCATTGGTAAATTGAAAGAATGAAGTCTTTTGGCTTGCCTCTTCAGTTATTTCCCTCTTCACACCTTCTGACTCATACTCTCCGATGCCATTATTAAGTAAGTTACTAGAACTTGAGAGGGGGATATAAAAGTCATTCCCTTTGTACTTGAACCAAGCATTTTCATTTTGCTTAACAACAAAAAGGAATCCTGAAAATTCTTCTCCTAAAGTGATTTGTACTGAAGATCCTTGTCCATTTCCTCTCGGCTACAAAACAGGATTGATAAGTAAATTTATGATAAACACAAAACTTCAAGTTTTCACCCAAAAAAAGAAAGAAAGAGAATGAGAGACAGAAAGACGAAAACAAGTTAAACTCTTAAATGAATTGTTGTTGTTCTTGTTCCATACTATACCATGGATTCATTTCATGATCTGGATATATTCATTAAGATAATTAAACCTAGTGCAGTATTTGAAAAGAATCTGTAGAAAAATAAGAAATGGAGATGATCATGGTTATCAAATTAAGATTCCTACCATGAATTAGGAGAGCTATTTTCCGAATTGTGAGTAGTAAGATACATTCCTAATAAAAAAAAAAAAGATAATTCTAAGTAAAAAACAAGTGACGCCTTAAAATAATTTAAGATTCAAGTCATAAATCAAATGGCAAAAGAAAAGTGACTGACTATACAAAGTTGACAAAAAAGTGGTTCACTACACTAAGTTTAAGTAGTGACTTGTTGGAATGAATTGGGACTCATTATACAAAATAGATATACACTAGGGATTCATATCGATTGTGTTCAATTTTGTATCGAATTGAGATACGACTCAAAAGTATTGTAAAAAAGCACTTGGTTGGTAGCATGTGAGAAATACATTTAATAACTTAAGTCTAAGTTCTAAACCATAAAAAGAAAAAGGATAGCTTGTCAATTATGTACCTTAAATTGAGTTCTCAAAGCTTTGTCTTTAAATTTTACAGTTTCTGACGGATGCGGAACAGGTGGAACTTCCCACCTTCTTGAATCATCCCTACAAACTCCCCAATGAAGCACAACATCTCCAGGTAGATCCGTTTCAAGATATAAAAGATTCTTAACTTCCTTAGATTCAAAGTATTTCTTAACGGAGACACTAATGAAGTTATTGATAAGAACCTTCTTTGTAATAGGAATTTCTACATTATAACCTTCAAGTTGATCATTTTCTTGTTTTGGATCTATAGATTCACTGTTGTCATCCTGTCCTGCTCGCAACTTGAAGAGGATTAAAAAGAAAAACAAGATCCACTTCTCAAAAGAAGAATGCTTTGAGAAACCTGGCCATAAAGTAAAGCCTCTTTTAGGCTCAATTGCATTAGTTTCTGCCTTAAGGTAGTTGATCAAAGGAACTTTGAAGTCTCTTCCTTTATTTCGATACCAAGCTCCAGTTTCCTCATCCTAATCAACAACAGAAGCCGACCAAATTACGAATCAGGCAATGAGAAACGATACAAGGTAAAATGAAAAATAAAATAAAACAATCTTCAATCATAAGGTTTTCTTATAATCAATGTCTTTTATCTAAGCATTCTCAACTGATAATTGTTAAAAAATAAAACCTTGAGTACAAAATTAATTGCTGAAATGTGATTGTTGGGTTTGAGATCAATCCTGATTTCATGAAAGGTATCATCTTCGGCAGATAAAGATAGATTCTTCAAGGGTGTCTCTATTGCATAGTCCTGAAATTTTGCACTTCAAACTCAGACTTTCTACATGGCAGTAATGAACATGTGTCATTGTGATCAATGATCATGACAAGTCACTAAGCCATTGTCTACCTTTATAGGAACCGATCCAGGGGGTATCATATCACCATGAGGTTGATCCCATTCCCTAACAATCAAACTTACATCATGTGATTATAAAAACTTTATTGAGTAAAAACTTATTACGGTTCTCAAATGTGTGTAACCTATAATACAAAAACATACCTAAATGCATCTTTCGTTAGTTAGCTTGGTCTCAAACATGTTCTTTTTAGTTAGTTTGGTTGTCAAACGTGCCATCAGATAGTCAATTTGATCTATAAAATAACTAACCAAAGATAAACTTTGGAATGTTTTTGTAATTTCAATATATTCATGGACTACTATGACAAGTGACAACGCCTCACACATTTAGAGACAAAAAAATTACTGTTTATTAAATCTTGTTGAATGATTAACATTAAAGATTTGGATCTTAAAATAACAAGGAATCTAAAGATAAAAAAAAAAAAGATAATTCAAGTATTGATGTTCAATATGTTGTACCTTCCATTATCATTAACATAGGCAACTCCCCAATGAAGAACCCATTTTCCTGGTAAATTGCAACCAACTGTAAGCTCCCAATTCTTAACATCCTTCCCTTGGCCTAATCTCACAAACACCTTTCCCTCCACCTAAAAAAATTAAATTCCAATCAATGTTTATAAAAAAAAATCTTTTTTTTTCTATTTCAAGTAGTGGTGATTTCCATTTTAAAAAAAGGGTAAACACAAAACTTGATTGTCACCACTACCATCTAGAAAACAAAAGAAAACATCAAAACCAAACTTTAATTGAGCTTTTGAAAAAGTTTCAACTTTTTTATTTTAATGACAAAAAAAAAAATTAAAAAACTCTGATACCCAACAACTTTTTAGCTCTGATTCCTCTGAAACCAAACATATTCCTTAAATTAAAAAAACAAAAAAATAAAAACTTTTCCCTTTTGGGTATTTCACAACACTTTATTAGAAAACAAAACCAAACAAACAAACATGTATGAATGTATATATAAGGGAAGAAAGAAGAGAAGATTAAAGGGTGAGACCATTTGGGTTGTGTTGATTGGGAAAGTGTTGGAGAAGAAGGTATCAGAGCAATGAAGTGAATGAACAATAGGTGTGTCTGTAATGGAAGCTGCAAGTGCAGAAGAAAGAAGCATGTAGGGTTGATAAAAAGTGAAGGAAGCATTGAATTTGATGAGATTGGAAGAGGAAGTGAGAAAGAAAGGTTTTATGAATGGTTTTGATTTTGAACGGTGAATTGAAGTTTCTATGTTGTGAAGGTGGAACAGAGGTTCTAAGGTAACTGTTGAAATCATCATTTTGCAAGCAAATGTGAAGAAGAAGAAGAAGAAGAAGAAAGTTGCATAAACATGGCTTATTATTGTATCAGAAAAGACGTAAATAACACCGTAAATTTACATAAAATATTCATCCTAATAATGAATAAGTTGAATTAGGACATATCAAATATTGTATTTACATAAATATTATTTATTTAAGTGAGTTTTTTTTTTAATAAATACTACAATAATTAACAAGTTTATGATAAGCATTTTGTTCAATTTTTCGATTTTGATATGGAGCGGTCACGCATATCTTACTTGTCAGATAAAATCGGGTGTGAGATTCATTTATTTATTTTAAACTAAAATATTTTCTATTTTTATCACACGATCGAGATGCAAGAGTTGTGACCACCGGACAGATTTAATTTAGTTATTGAAAAAAATAAATATAATTTTTAATTTAAAAAAATAAATTAGGAGAACTTAGTTTTACTTTCCTTATACTTTATTTGGTTGATGAAATAAAGATAGAAAAAAAGTAAAGAAAGTATAAAGAAGATAAAAATGATAAAAAGTAAATAATTATTTAGTAGTTTAGTATAAAAAAGAATTTAATTTATATGCACTAACATTGTAAAGTCATTTTACGTTGATATTCAATAAAAATATTCAATTTTAACATATCACCTTATAATAGGATGGTTATAGTTTTTTTTGTGAAAAAACCACTTTTTTCATAAAAAAAAAAGAGTAAAAACTTCATTTGGTCTCTAAAAAAACTTTTAGACTCAATTTAATTCTTAAAAAAATAAAAGTAACTTTTAATTTATAAAAAAATTAAACTGAGACAATTTAGTTCTTACCTTATTTATATTTTGTTTGGTTAATAAAGAAAAAGAAAAGAATGTAAAAAGGAGCGAAAATAATATAAAATAAGTTGATTATTTAGTAGTTTGGTATAAGAAAAAAATGAAAAGAACTATGATGAAAAAGAAATATTGTGTATTTATAATAAAAAATTATAAAATATTAAAAGGAAATGTAAAGAGAATAAACAGTGTACCACAAAAAAAATAGTAAAGAGATTAGATATGTAAAAGAAATTTCGTAAAAATCAGAGAAAATTTTCAATTTGATAAACTACAAATATTCTATTTAAATCCTCTTTAGTTTTTAATTTCGATTAATAACACTTATGTTATTTTATAAATACACATGTTTTCTTTCATTTTTTATTACAGTTTAATTTATATGCGTTAACGATGTAAAATTATTTTATATTACCATTTAATAAGAATTGACATTTTTCACACATCATTTTAACACATTTTAATTGAATTAAAAGAAAAAAAACTAAAAGTGAATGCTGGAGTTAATAAAATACCACGACGCATATAATTCGGTCTAAATCAAGTCACTCATCACCATATTTGGTTTGATTGGATTTGACAAAAAAATTATCGATTTTGACCAATTTGTATCAAGAAAATTTAATTAGTTGATCTAATCCTACCCAAAACAACTCATGTACACTATCCAGAAAAACATCACAAATACATATACATTTTATATTTATTTATAAAATTACTATTTTCACTAGAATTTTTTATTTTTAAGTATATTTGAAATACACATGTTTCTAAAAAGATATAAACAATTTGAAATCTTATATCAGTTAAAATATTAACTAGTATATTGAGTTACATTGTTAGATGTAAGTAATTTTAACAATAAAATTCATAAGTTGTACAAGAATGGTTGTTTTAAAACACCAATTTACGAATAAAAACAAAGTTTTTAGGGTCAATAGTTACAAGGTTAATCTTGAGACACTTTGGTAGATCTAGTGCTTTAAAATTTGTTTTCTAGTAGTGTAAAAACATGTTTGTTCAATAGAAGATATACATTATAATAATGAGTAGTCATTGGTGCATACTTAAGTAAAATGATGCATATCTAAAATAAAACAATTGCTACTAGAATTCATGTGCTTATTATTGGATAAAAAATATGGATTCATGGCCTTTGACTATATTTTTTGGTGTAACACAAACAATTAAAACTTGTCACAATTGCTTAAATTCAAAACTTCTAGTGAAATATCAAACTCAAATTTGTTGTAAGATAAAACCTAAAATTTTAGATGTCAAATTAATCATTATTATGCACAATAGATAAAAATTAGTTAATTCAGTCTTTATATATAAAATGACATGTCTAAAATAGACTATGGTTGTGCTAATAAT
>JBBPBO010000003.1:10645175-10692319 GCA_037974295.1 Cicer cuneatum | reverse complement strand
AATAATAATAATAATAATAATAATAATAATAATAATAATAATAATAATAATACATCAACGCTATTGGTAAATAATCACCATCATTGTTGGAATCTATCATATAACAAACAAATCACATAAAAAGAAAGTGACACTCTTAAAATACCAATCTTACATCTTTTTTTTTCTACAAACCTTATTCATTAAGTAAAATGATACATTTTACAGAGAATTTAAAGGTTAAAATTTAAGTTCAATTAGTAGAACTTAAATCGTTTTGTTCTTCCACCATAAGTATCATACTTCAGTTCTTAACCTTGATGTGAGAATCAAATTTTATATAATTTTTTTATAAAATTCAAAACCCTTCAACAATATGGAGGGCCAAAATAGCCACACTAAATATTCAATCATGCAAGTATGGTTTTTTTTTTTTTTTTTGAAGAGGCAAGAGTATATTAATATATAATATATAACTCATAACACAAAGCAAAAATAAACTTTGGTACTAAAAGAGTACACAAATCAATTTTGTATTATGCATTTACCGCACTAACAAACAACCAAAAATTAAGGCAAATTTAAGATAAATTTAACAACCATGGGCATCAATGACACCATTTAACAATCCATACCTACAATATAATGATAAAAGTCAAATAAGAAAAACCGTGCAATTAACATCTCAATTGTCTTATGTAATAGTAGTAACTAAGTACCTTCAACAAACATTATGCCCCATCAAATATACCAATCATCACCCAAAATAATATGAAATCTTATTTCATTCATTATGGTAAGGTAATTTATTAATTTTGCAGCAGTGACAAAAGTGCTCCCGTCAAACCACCACGAAACTGAATTGAAATGGTCCTATTAACCAAACTTTTTAGGTTTGAGTTGATTGGTTCGAGTGAAATACAAGTTGGGTAGATCATTTAGGTCATCAAGTTGAACGAATCACTTAAACATCTCAAATAATATTGTTATTATAAAAAAAGGAATCATTAAAAAAATGAATTTGGAGGGAAATATAATGACTATTGTGTTGATACATAAAATTAATCTTGTTTTTTTTTTAAAATAAAACGTCTTAGAGCATGATATTAACGATCCAAAGGAGATAAATTATTTACAAGAGATAAAATAAGAAAAGGAGGGGCATATTCTAACTATGCCTCCTTACTATGACTTAGAGCGTACTTTACCAAACAATGGACTACACTATAGGTAGACCTCTTAGAATTGTTAAAAAGGCACGAAGAAAAATACGGCCCAAAGGTCCATTATTGTTGCAACAACGAGTGAACCAACTGTCAAAATATATTATTTCCCTATAACCACAAAACCACACTTTAATTGTCACTTTTAAAATGCATCTCTTGCAATAAAACTTCAAAGAGAAAATCAAACTCAACCACATACTCATCACCTTCATTGTTAGACGATCAAAATCCTCATTACACTTACAACATGCAATTGCAATCAACTCGCCAATGAAGTTGCGAACACACACAACCAAAATCCCACAACCCTGATTAATTTGTGGTTGCATCCACGTTTACCTTGAAGGCGTTAGAAGGAAGAAGGATCCAATGGGTAATACTAAAAAACCAAAGACCTAAGGGAAGCACAACACTAATACAAAGTTGAAGTTGACGAAAGAAGACTCACAATCTCGCATTGATAGTTATGAAAATAAGACGTGACCCACTACACGAACCAAATATTTGTACATCTTCAAAAACCTATTTATTGCAATTCCACAAAATATGGTAGATAATCGTTGCAATTATACCTAGGGCATGAAAGAAGCTTTTGACATAGCTTCTTTTAGCCAAATAGGGAAGTCCATCTTAATATCTTCAAACTTGATCTCTAAAGAAAGAAAAACCAAATCTGAGAGGCCCAAACACACTCTTGAAAAGTGTGAACAAAAGTTTCGCAAGATTGCATATTGGGAAAATAAAGAACAATAGACCTTTTTGTTGACAAGATTATCCCTAACAATGACCACATTATTAAGGATCTTCCACATAAGCGCTTCCACTTTCCATCTACAATGCCAAACATCTTTATTTCTTTTAAAATCATCAATATTGTGATAGCAGACTTTACCCAATAGAAACCATTTTTTCCAAACCCTAGTTAAACACAGCAAGGCTACTAACATGAGGTAGGTGAAGGTTAAAGATTTGAACAACCTCAAATGGTAACAAAATTCCCCATGATTATATCCTTATTCCATTGATTTTCAATAGGATTTATAATGTCTGAGACTTTTTTCCAAACTGAAGTTAGAGTTATTTTTTGACCAAAATTTCATCTCAATTTGGAAATGTAACCAATTATCTTTCCAAATATTGGTAGAAGGACAATTCACCACATCCCAACAACTTCTTTGTTTAAGAACCCAACTAGAATGATGGATACTTTTCCAAACAAAACTAACTCTAAATCCCACCTTAGCTCGAAGGAAATCACCACTGGGAAAGTATTTGGTCTTGAGCAGGGGCAGACTTAGATTGTAGGAGGGACCAATTATAAAAGTTTAAGTTATATATAACAAATATTTGCATAAAATTTCATGAAAAATATTAATTACAGTTACAAAATTAAAATATATATCTCATATTTATATCCCAAAAATCATCTATAATATTTTATAACAAACATCATTTATTATTAAATTTATACTAACCTTTTTAGCATTTTTTTTCATTGTATACTACAAGGCAATAACTCAAAAAATCATCTTGTTTTCTTGTTGTGAAGTGGTCTTAGTTATGCTCAAAAATAGTAAAACAAAAAAAATAATTATTATATTAGTTATAAGATAATAGATTTCTTTGTGAAGGCTGTAATATGTACTTTTTTTTAGTAAAGCTCTAATATATAGCTAATATAAATTATTATTGTACAATTATATGCAAAGAGATAATAACATTTTGTTGAAACTAAAAAACATCGCAATGATATTGTTTCATTGAGATATTAGAAATATAATGTTGTGTTGATGCTTGCTCGTCACTCGGTGTTAAGCAACATAGTTTAAACACATAATAATATAATAATGGAAATTTGCAACATAATAAAGACAAATAATAGAAATCTCTCAAATTTTCAGCAGAGGCCCGAACTTCTCCAGGAACTAACGTGCCTCTGTTTTTGGGGCTTGAGACATTGATTGAATAAGGCCTTTGGTTGAATTAAGATTCTTCAACCCTATTATGCCATATTGTCACCATTCTTTATTTGACACAAATACCTTTAGGCCTGAGGAAGTAACCCATAAAATAGGAAGGAATGCCTTGAACAACCGATTGTAGGAGAATACTTCTGCCAGCTTAGGATATAATCTTTTCTTTCTAACTTTTTATTTTATTTTTTTCAAATTGTTTCAAGAATAATGTTAGTAATACACTATTTAACACACATTTTTTAATGCATTTTTTTTATTGGTTAAAATTCACATGAATCCCATCAAATTTAAATAAAATCTATATAATTTGACGAAATCCATGTAAATTTCAACCAGAATAAAAAAGATTTTTCTTTGATGTGCCCACAACAGTCGAGAAGCCCAAATATTTGTTAATCTTATCCACAACTTTGACCTATAAACAACTTTGAATTTCCTCCCTTTGTTCCTCGAAACATTATAGCTAAAAAAGAGTTCTGACTTTTGTTGATTGATGAGTTGGCCTGACTTAATCCCATTTGAGGAGAAAAATAAATCAAAAGGGCATCCTTTAAAAAGAGCTAAAAAAGTGATAGTGCAGACACATCTCGTGATGAGGTTAGTTAGAAAATTAGGAAAACTCCATATAGACACCAAAACTTTTCCAAGGAAGAAAATCACTTCAATATAGTCATATGCTTTTGACAGATCAAGCTTGAGACCAACATAACATTCATCTCTTTTAAGATTCTTCATGTAATGAAAGTTCTCAAAGACAATGATGGCATTATCAGTAATGATCCTATTAGCCACAAAAGCCATTCGAAATTTACCTATTATTTTAGGTAAAAAAAAAACTTTTTTTTGTCAGAAAAAAAAAACCTTTAAGCATGTTTGCCATGCTTTTAGCTACATTTTTTAAATGATACTAGTAAAATACACGTTCTTTTCCACTAATGATTATAGAAAATTAATGCACAAAAATCAATCTTTTATTTATACTATAGATTAAAGATTTAAGTTATTTTAATTAATAGTGAGCAAACAAATTAAAATTGATAATGTGTCGGAAATATGTGATAATGATTTAATCTTATTTCATGTTTTTTTTATGTATTAGTGAAAAATATTTATTATGTGTTTTTTTAAATATTTGTTCTATCTTATTTTTATGTATCAAAAAGAAATATTATCACTTACAAATATTTATCCCATAATTTTTATATTTATAATAACAAAGATTTGTCCCGTATTTTTAATGTATTAGTGACAAATATTTGTCTTGTGATTTTTTATATTTTGTCAAAGACAAATAGTTATTCCATATTGTTTAGGCATTAACTATAAATATTTATCCTATGTTTTTTATATGTATTAATGGTAAATATTTTTCCTGTAATTTTTAATTTTTATCACAAAAAAGTATTTGTCTTGTATTATTTTTACGTATCATTAACAAATATTTGTTTCATGATTTTTTTATATATCATTAACAAATATTTGTTTCATAATTTTTGATATATCATTGACAAATATCCAATATTTTTTTATGCATAAGTTATTTTCTATTTATCTCACATTTTTTAAATATTTAACAGTGATAAATATTTATCCCGTATCAATGGGAAAAATGTGTCCCTTGTTTTTTTTATGTAATAGTTATAAATAATTAATTCCTTGTTTTTTTAATAATTGTCTTGTTCTTTTTATGTATCAGTGAAAAATATTTGTTTCGTATTTGTTTTAATATTTGTCTCATGTTTTTATGTATCAGTAGTAAATATTTGTCCAGTGATTTTTTATATATTATCACTGACAAATTTTTGTTCCATATTTTTTTATACATTAGTGGTAAATATTTGTCTCGTGATGTTTTTATATTCATTAATGATGAATATTTGTTCCTTATTTTTTTTATGCATTAGTTACAAATATTTATCTCACATTTTTTTATTATTTATCATGTCTTTTTTTAATGTATCAGTTGTAAATATGTTTTCTATGATTTTTATATTTATCACTCACAAATATTTGTCTTGTATTTTTTTATGTATTAGTGAAAAATATTTGTCCCATTATTTTTTTATGCATAAGTTATTTTCTTTTTATCCAATCTTTTTAGAATATTTATGAATGATCAATATTTATCTTGTGATTTTTTAAATTTATTACTGACAAATAATTGTCTCGTGTTTTTTATGCATCAGTTTCAAATATTTATTCTAATTTTTTTTAATATTTATCAATGATAAATCTTTATTTTTTATATATTAATAATAAATATTTATCTATTTATTTTTTATATTTATTATTCACAAATATTTATTATGTATCGATATAGCATTTCAGTGTCTCGTTCTTTCGAAATAATCCAAATGGCCCACGCCCCTCTCACATGAAAAGCCTTAGCCTCCCTTCCAACTTTCCCCATCGGCCACTCTTTTTCACCATCAACAACCAACATATCTATGTTTGCCCTTTATTCCTCGTTGCAACAACTTTTTTCTTTCAACAAAAATAAAGGAGATGATAAATAAATTATATGCAAATTTGAGAAGCTAAAGCTGAAGAAGCAAGTAACATTTTTAAGAGAAAACTTTACAAATCTTACCTTATATCAAGTATCATGACAAAATCAAAATGATGAGTATAAACATAAAGGATACAACTTTGAAATGATTGTAAAAATAGTTAATATAAACAAAAGTATTTTTTAAAAAAGCAAGTTTAGTAGCTCATTATTATTTATATGAAAAAAGAGACATTTTACAGTAAAATAAAGAAAAAATGAAAATAATGAAGGGGGTCGCAAGAAGATGGGATTGTAAGTTGGTAAGTGAGTCATGAGTCGCAGTAACTTTTTAGTGATTTTACACCATTATCCTCAAATATCATCTAAACAACAAAATAATAATAATAATGGTAGTAATGTATTTTCCTTTCTTAAATTTATAGTAGATTACATAAAGTTATAAATCTAAAGTCATTTGTGGTTTTTAGGATATTTTAATTAGGTTACTTGAAGCAACCTTGGTAGCTTCTTCAATATTAATTAGGTTACTTGAAGCAAATTTTTTTGAAAAGAATAAGTAAGAATTAAACAAATCTCCTCTTCAAAATCAGTAATTTTTCCATTGTCATCTTGAAGATAAATAACACTGTTTCAGGTATTTAAGAAATGTAATGAACATTTAAATTATTAAATTTTTATTTTTTTTTAATGTATAACAAATAAATTTGAAATAATTTCTATTATTTTTAACTTCTCTTTTAAATTATTTTTTAAATTATAAAATTAAAATCACTTTTTTAATAATTTAAATCATTTTTAACTTATTCCTTTTTCTTTTTGGTACAGTAAGCTAACTTATTTCTAGGAACAACTAGATAGAAGCATTGTTGATTTCCTTTATCCATAACAAAGAAAATAAAAGAAGACATAGGCATTGTTTAATTATTTTTTAAAAAAAGGAAAAGAAAAAGAAAAAAAATTTGTTTATCATTTAATAATTGGAGGCCATAGGGGTTAGTCTTATTTTAGAGATAAGGACAACCTTGATGACTCGCTGCCACGCCTTCTCATATATATATATATATATATATATATATATATATATATATATATATATATATATTTTATTTTTTTTTTATTTTTTATAAACTATAATAAAGATAAAGATGATACGTTTTTATTTGTTATAATTTATTTTTAATTTTTAAATTAGTTTTAACAGTTTTTCACATAATAGTTTGATTAGCTAATTACTTGCAATCAAATTTATTTATATAATAACATGTTTTTTGTTACTAATTTTTTACTATCAATTTGCTTATAACTTTATTTTTGTACGTATATATTTATATATTTATGTATATAACAAATCTTACTACATTACTGTCAAGTGTATAAAAATATATAAAACACATGAATAACTTATAAATAATAAATTAAATTACACAAAAAATATAATAAATTATATACACACTTTAACACAATATAGTAAAAATTGAATTTTATTTTTATAGTTTTTTTATCCGATCTATTTTCTAATTAAATATTAATAAATTAATAATAAATTAAATTTTTGAATTTAAACTTAATATTTAATTATTTAAACTCAAAACACAATCGTGAGATTTTAAGTTTCACCCAACTTAATATTCATCCTAAGAACATTTACTAATGGAATTTTAATTAGTATAATAAAGACAAAACAAAAAAAATCATAAAAAGAAAGATACGTAACGGAAGACATAATTGATAGTTTAGTGAAGGACGCAAGATTCCTCACTGCGTTTTTGGTGGGTTCGGTGACAACTTGCAAAACATAGATAAATATGATGCATAAGAACAAGGTAGTACTTAGTACTTAGTACTTACTTATTCTACAACTTTCAAATTAGTAAAATAAAATTGCATGCACTTTATAATCGAATCATGTTTTCAACAACAACTAAGTCTTATACTTTGTCACCTTTAATCTCTCTCCGCAAGAATTCTTCATTTTCCAAACCCAAATTATGGAACGTGCCATCTTCCATAGGACATTTGTCTTTAGGATTACCCACTTCATCCAGAAACCACCTTTCTGTGTCTTGTAGCTATTCATCAGGAAATGGATATCGGATATCATCAATTCAGGTTCCTAGATAATGATTTTTGTTGTTTTTTCATACTCAGATTAAGAATTCTTGCTTGAAATTTTGATTCTGGAAATACACAAAAAAATTCATTTTTGGAGTGGTTAGTAATTTATTTTCTCATACCCCCGATCCTAGTCCTTCAAAAAATTGTTTGGATGTTATAGTTTTGAAAATATTTAGGAATTTGATTCTTGGTTGTTACTAATTTCATGATGATAATGATCAAGATTTTAAGTGCTTAAGTACATGTTATGTTTGTTATTTTGACTATCGCATCGTGAAACCAAACATGCACTAAAAAGAGTTATACTACCATGATTTGGCCTGCGACTTACATTTGCGGTAAATTTGGTGAATTGAAATCAGGGTGGCACCTTAATTTTGTTGAAACTCTAAAATGTAGTTTTTACAAAATTGCGGTGGCTCACCATGATTTCAACAAACTCACCATCAATCCAAAATGCACTTATGTTTTTTATGTTTTTGTGGCCATGATTGAGACGGCATCAGTGGTATTTTACTGTGATTCTCTGCAATGTAAAGCATCACAAAACTGCTACGCGAGCTACTTAAAACCTCGATAGTGATTATGAATCTAATAACTTGTTCTATATATTTTTGTTCTGGTCTGGATTCATTTTTTTTCTTTGAAGCAAGGCCTGCTGGATTCTTGATTTCTCAAGTGTCAATGTGATTTTCTATGTTTGTAGGGGGGTGAAGATTTTTTCAGGGGTGTGTTGGAGAGTATGCAATCAGTGTACTTGAACAGGAATCCTACAGCAAAGGCCATATTGGACCTTGTTCACTCTTTTGAGAACAATCCAATATGCTATGATCATCTTGCATTCAGGACATTTGGGGTACTTTCTCTGGCTTTATGTCTTTCGGCGTACATTCAGTTTTCTCTGTTGCTCAATTATACTTTGTTCCCTCATTTATTGAGTCTTTGCTTTTGATTACAGGTGAATGGTTATGGCATTGACTCGATGGCTGGTTTTTTCCTGGATTATGGCTATACTCAACGAGACGAGTTGAGATTTCCGGAGAAAAAATTGAGGGCGTTGTGGTTCTCACCTCCCGCTGATTCAGTTTCCGGTGGTGGCAGTGGCATGAATGGACCCTTGCCAAGAATTTTTATATCAGAGCTACTGGTAGATCAGATGAGTCCACAAACTCGGGTATGTTGGTGAGAACAAATTTCGATTAGTTTCGGCCAGTATTTATTCTCTAAGATTTACAATGATTGTGATGGAGGAGGCGGTTTCAGTTTCGTCCCTCTTAATATTAGAGATGTAAAATTAGTTACAAGTTAGTTACTTTAGTTAGGTGTTAGTTACAAGTTAATTACTCTAGTTCAAAATTAGTTGTTCTAATTTGGGTATATAAGTTTCATTATACTTATTATTGTAACGATCTTTCTCATTTTGATCAATACAAAATTTATCTCTACTTTCCTCTCTTTCATGCTTAATATCACTATTTTGCAAATTCTATTAATTATCTGCAGCTAGTTTCAAAAGTAAGGGGAGTAATAAATGATTTTAGAATATCTTTCATCATTTTAGTTGTATGGCTAGTACCTCATTTATATGATAATGTTACTTTGAGAAACAAAGAGCAAAGACAGGTTTGATTTCTTAAAGTAATAGATATGATATTTACCTTAATAATACTAAGATTTAGATGGTACACATATGTTACAATATTGTCTACAATGAGATGTTTTATAGCTGAAATCTATATCGGTAGTGATATGCGTTATTGCTTTGTTGCTTCAACATTCAAAAGCCTGGCTTAACTAAAATAAGGTGTGAATTTTTCGTGCAGGAAATAATTAGGAAATACACTGAATCATCCGGCAATGGAAAAAAGTATGCAGCTCTTGCAAGTTCGTTGGGACATTTAACATGGGAAAAACCCTTATATTCTGAGTTTCAACAATTGGCAAGGTATTATTAGTACGTGTCCACCTAGAAATACAATTTTTGGAAAGTATATGCTCTCTACAAGCTTTGTTTTATTTATGGTTTGTTGATATTTGATATATAGAGAGAGTGAGTATGCTGCATGGACACTAGTCAACGGTCATGCGCTGAACCATGCTACTATTTCCACGCATCAGCTGAAAACTCATTTGAAGGATATAAAAAAATTGAATCAGTTTATTGAGGAGAGTGGATTCAGATTGAATTCTGAAGGAGGAGTACTGAAAGGTATCTATCCTTGTTTGGTTTTTTGCAGGTATAAATTTTTGTGCATATTTTCTAACCAAAATAAAAGCATTCAATGTGAAACAATGAAGATTGAATGTTTCCTCCATTTTCAGTGAGCCCTGATGGCCTTCTCCAGCAAAGTTCAACTGTAGCAGATTCAATTTCTTTCCAATTTGCTGATGGTATAACGGAATCAGTTCCATGCTCATACATTGAATTTGCCGAGCGTCTCGTGCTGCCGCAGTTTGAAAATCTACCTCCCACAGAGGTAAGCAGCATTATTTCTTTTGAGTATCATGTTTTAACTTTGTATTATAATTCTCATCTTTGATTATTTATGGATAAGACTTGATTTTGTGGTCACCGATCAATCTTTCGATTTTGCACGAAATTGCAAACTACTTTAAGAATTTGAATGATTTTCTTTACTACTGCTTGTATGTATTCCGAGCTATGTAATACCAACACTTCAGATTGAAGGCGTGTTCAGTGTCCGAAATGTGCCAGTGTCAGACACCGGCACATAGTTATCGGTGTCTACGTGTTAGTGTCAGTGTCAATGTCAATGTCAATGCTTCATAGGTTAGGAGCCATTTTATGCCGGAGTGCTAATTCTTCTTGTTTTAACTAATAAAACAGGTTAAAGAGTTTCATAGGAGGGATGGTTTTGAGGTAGCAAGTGCTGATAAGATCTTTGAAAGCACATCCAAGGAACAGGTGAGAAGAGTAGGCTCATAGGAGTTTCATCTCATCTCAGTCTGTACCATGATCATGTACATATGAAGGCAACTTTTTAGACCCAATTGTATTCTTCATGTTTAGATTTCATGCACTTCAACTCATGTGGAACTGCATAATAAAATTGGGTTCAATAATTTAGCAAAAAAACAAAGAAAGATGAGGTATCCTTTTCCTCAATTTCTGTCTTGCTTCTTTTCCAATCAATGCTATATCTTGTATAGGGAATATTGAAGGGAAGATAAAATAGAATTAGAAAATAATCAGAATGATAGGCAAAGTAATGAATCTGAGCTAATTGTAGCTAGTTGAGATGGGGAAGATTTATGTTCTCAATACATGTAAATGAATGGTTCAAAGAGAGAAAGACGATTCACATAAATGAGAATTAGCCAACTGAGGCCATAAACAAGAAACGAAGAGGGTAATTCAAACGATGCACGTCTAATTGGAGGGTTTGGCCTTGGTCTGACACATCTAGCAGATAACTGAGTCTCTTAAGCATATGTCTCGAGTTTGGCTGGTTGTGTGTATAAAAAACATTTTGTTGGGAGAAACAATGTTTAATTTTGTGATCCCTTTGTATCGAGAAGGATTAGCTTATGGGTGTCATTTGAAGAATACCTTTTCACTTAAAAAACATATTAGAACCCTCACTCCCATCTCGGAACAAACATTTGATCGCATTTGAAAACTTGAAGGGTAGTGTTGGAGTCAACTTCTAAGTTAGCATTCAATCATGGTTATATTACAATTATCGTTTTGACACCTCCAAATTCTTTTATACAAAATGCATCCTTTTGTTGATGGAGATGTACAACATCTGAACTAAATCGGTATTATTGAAAGTTAAACGAAAACAATCTATTTAAATTTGGATTATTTGCCCTTAAGTAGTCGTAGATCTTGATTTTTCAATAAATCATTTGAAACATATTTTAAAATCTATTTGATGAAGTTTAAATATGAGTCGTGTGGATGCAAGAGTTGAAGTCCCCTTCACATTACATGGGGCCTCTATAGTACATGATAACATGAGTGAGTTAACACTTCACATGCTTGTTTGTATTATGACTCTCTAGTTGTGATGTCTCAGTCCAAACACAAAGACGTGGCCTTTATTTTAACCGTTGTTATATTCGGTACTCAACAAAACATTGCATTATTTATGGTTTTTACATTTTGTTGATCTTTACCCTTATAATAACACTCTTATTTTTATACATGGACATTGTACGTCAGTAGTAACACCTAATATCAATGTTTTAAAACTCGAATTAAACATCGACCCTAATGACTTCATGCCTCTAGATCGTTGTTTAACTACTTTAAACCAAAATAAAATTGCGATTAAATCATATTAAAGAAAGTGTTACTGGAAATTACCAAGTGGTAACATTTTATTTTTAGTTTGTTATTTTACCAAAATTTTTTAGGTAAATTCGTTAGTATTTAAAATTTTGTTGGATTGTTGGATAGATACCCTGAAGGCAAATTAATTCCAAATTTTAATTCAATAAAAATAATTTAATACTCTTCCATCTCATAATAATCATTGCATTTGTAAGAAAAAATGATTTCAAAATAATTGTCATTTTTCATTTTTTATACAATTTTAATTTTTCTTTTACCAAGTATCTTATTTAATTAATATTATATACATCACTCTCAATTTTTATAAAAATAATATACATCTCTTTGTATTTAAGATAATTACAATCAACCAATAATTTATAAAGATAATAAAATTATTCTTCTATCTTTCACTTATCATTATCATATTTTTTTTAGTAGTATAAAACAAATGTCTTCACATTCTTTTTTATCATATGACATGACATTTAGTATACCCAATAAATTTGTGTTAACCCATTTTTTATACCAAAATATAAAGGCGCATCATTTACACGTGTATTGTTGTTAGTGCATATTAATCGCTTTTAATGATGACATTGCTAGCAATTATTTTTACCAATTATTGAATGAACATTAAAAACATTATCTTACACTTGAATATTGAATGAACATTAAAAACATTATCTTACACTTGAATCACAACCGTACTACAATCTAGACTTAAATTTTAGTCAAAGAATGATAAAAATAAACACAATCAATGATCAAATTAAATTTGAATTTTTAACTATTAGAACATGCTGTCCTATAAAGCATAATAAAGAGCACCTTATTACAGTTAAATAAAGCAACCAATCATTTCCCAGATCTTATGGGAACATACAACTAACATAAATTAATATACATTAAAGTTCCTTTCTCATCTTTCTATAAACAAAAGCCTTGTGATTAATTTAAAGAATCATAATGTTTGACATCACAAGCAAATCCTAAAGAAATCAAAGATAACATTTCCAAGTGAAAATGGAAAAAAATTAAAATAAAGTAAAATAATGTTTCAATATTTCCAAAACAATCTGAAGAAACATAGTACATACATCTATATGGATAAAAAATAAAAGGAAAATTTTCACCATCTCTACGCTTTGCCATTAGGTTTAGGCGATTGCTGGGGGAACTTATGGTGATAAGGAGACACATGAGTACCATTCGGTATCGAAAGGGTCCTTCGCTGTTGACCGTTCCGGGCGAATGGTCCTTGTGCATGTACACTTCTAGAATTTGGACTCGCTCCAAACCGTTCGGCTTGCATTGTTTGGAAATAGTATGAAGAGCTTGCCATGTCCTTAAGGTTTGGTAGAGGCTTTAAAGCTTCAACAACTTCACTCATTAGGGGTCTGGCTTTTGGATCTCTACTGAGACAGTGAGCGGCGAGTTGAGCGGCTTTCTGAGCTCCTTTTATGGAAAAGTGGCCTTCGAGACGAGGGTCTATTAGTCGGTAGAACCTTCTTCGCTCTCCTAGATGCGGTCGAGCCCATTCGACGAGGTTATGCTCGCCGTTGGGTCGGTGTTTGTCCATAGATCTTCTGCCGGTCAACATCTCAAGTAGTACGACTCCGAAACTGTACACGTCACTTTTTGATGTAAGATGACCTGTCAGTGTCACACAAGAGTGAGAGAATATAAACAAATTTTAGTCATAAATATGGCTTATGAGAGAAACAACTAATATCACTCTAAAAGAGGTCAAGAGTAGTGTTGTCAATCGCATATCCCAGAAAATAGTGGTTTCTTCAAATTTCTCTATGCTACCATGTTGTAGCACCATTATAGCTTCTGTTTGACAACACTCTTTATTAAATAGCTGATTGCAGAACTATAGTGATTTATTCAAATACTGCTACGCATAGGTTTATAGCACCACAATAACCGCTATTAGACAACACTGTTCAAGAGCATAATATGTACCAAATATTAAACAGTCCCACAAGGAACTACAACAGATACCGACAAAGTGTATGCGTGAGCATGAGTGAGCTCACTGATAACTTGTAAATTTGAGGTTTTCATATCAAGCTAATCTTACCTGTCATGACATATTCTGGTGCAGCGTAACCATAGGTTCCCATCACTCGAGTAGACACATGGGTTTTATCACCTTCAGGACCATCTTTGGCAAGACCAAAATCCGAGAGCTTGGCATTGTAGTCCTGATTTGGAACACAATATTAGACTGACAAAATAGAAAAAGAAAAGAAAACATGTAATCTTAATGTAATTTTTGGTACTTACCGCATCTAGTAGTATATTCGATGTTTTAAAATCCCTATATATTACTGGTCGTTCAGCTTCTTCATGAAGAAAAGCAAGACCCTTCGCAGCTCCTAGTGCAATTTTCATCCTAATGGACCATGGAAGAGGCAGGGATCCTACATATATGATATGATATTTAATTTCGATATCCAAACATCAAACAAGGATATAAATTATAATCATGAAAATTGCTGAATTTAACATAAAACATGATACTCAAAGAAATCAAGAATGGTTCAATATTTCATAATTGATGCTATTAAAATTTGAAGGTGCATTAACTATTATAATTATTATTATTAAAAGGAAAATGAAAAAATAATTAGTCAGAAAATAGTTACTTACTCCTAAATAAGTGATTTTCCAGGCTTCCCCGAGGCATGAACTCATACACTAGCAGCCTTTGATCATCTTCAATGCAGTAACCTATGAGTTTAACAAGGTTTTGATGAACCAGATCACCAAGAAAATTTACCTCTGCCTGTCATGTGATCCAAACAAGAACAGCAGTTAGAATGATAGAATTCAGCAATAATACAAGACGAGAAAAAGGATTGTTGAAAATATACAAACCAGCCATTCTTTATGACCCTGAAGTCCATCATGGTTAAGGGTTTTTACAGCGACAGTAAGCCCTGTGCCAGGTTTCACTGGAGCTGTTCCATTTTCTTCGATCCAACCTTTGAAAACACAACCGAACCCACCTTCACCAAGAAAACTCTCGGGCCGGAAATTTCTAGTTGCCAACTTAAGATCATTGAAAGAGAATTTTCGCAGCCTGGAAGCAATTTTAAGCTCCTCTTCAAGTTTAGAAGTGGACGAATTGCTTTCTGTGTTACTAGTGGTTGTAGACGAGATTACTGTAGCTGTAGGCTGGCCTCTACTTGTATCATTAGTTGATTTACTATCAGCTGACGAGAAAAAGTATTAGAACAAGCAATAAAAATATAACGTTCTGCGGTATTAACATAGAATATATGCGAAAGTAGATACCACCCCTTTTAGCATATGTGAAATTCCGTTATTTCCAAACAATAACTGGGAACTAAATTCCTTTCCAATATCTACTCAAGTTTGACAATTAGGTATTTCCTAGCCTAACAAGAAAGAAAATATGACCCTTTTCTCATTCTGTTAAATTGAAAGAAATCGGATAGAAAAGAAACATTTTCACGACAAAGCTTACATATGCTGTAGCGTATCTTCAACAATTAATAACTCAGAAACCCTCTACACTTCTGCTTTCAGGATAAGCAGGAAAATGAGAAACTCGAGCATTTCACTTTTTAGTAAGTAAATGTCTCCATTTTCAAATCACATAATCAGATACCCTTGTTTTTCACATATTGTTAGTGTATCATTTACAATCAATTAGCATGACAATATTCAATCAAACTGAAAAGGAAGTTGTTCATTGTTCAAAGAAAAATTCAAACTAGATCAAACACCAAACCAATCTACTAAAATTGGATACACAAAAAAATATGCCAATCTGAGCACAACATTTAGGCATAAAAAAAAAAAAAAAACATATCACGGACACATTTGACAAAAGATAGAATCTCCAAGCACATCATAAGCAGAATCAAACACACTTGCAAGGAAAAAGTGATTACCATAATGAGTACTTGTACCGCTGACCGAGTTATCAACTTTGGATCTTGAAGAAATGCAGCTACCAATTAACCATAACCTAACCCAACACCCAGTTTCTTCCTCTTTAACAACACCCTCATTCTCTTTACCTTTCTTATTCTTCTTCCTCTTCTTCACCCCCTTTGATTTACACACATCCCAAGACTCCACTACTTCACCATTACCACCACCCAACAACCCCATCTCTAACAACACCAAAAGAACCAAAACCTAAATATCATAAAAAACAACACATAATTTCAAACACCCTTCAATGCCCTACACTCACACTACCCTAAAAACAACAACCCCCAGATGACAAATTTAAAATAAATAAATAAAAGATAAAAATCAAAACTTTACAACCCAAAAAAGATAAAAACCTTGAAACTAAGAAAACCCAGAAATTAAAACTGAAAATGAAAAAGAAACAGATCAGAATAAGTAAATTCAAAATAGCAAAAACAGAAAGGGGGTAAAATGGAAAACCTTGAAAGAGTGGATTTTGATGAAAAGGGTTGGGAAGTGGAGAGTGAAGAAGTGGTAAGAGAAGAAAGTGAAGTGAACTAAGAAATCTCCGCTCGAGAAAAATGAAATATCGGAGATGGGGTCCTCCTCG
This sequence comes from Cicer cuneatum, assembly GCA_037974295.1. NCBI lineage: Eukaryota > Viridiplantae > Streptophyta > Magnoliopsida > Fabales > Fabaceae > Cicer > Cicer cuneatum. Next base: position 10,675,641 of record JBBPBO010000003.1, on the reverse strand, counting down.
TCTGCAACACAAACACTATGCTGCAAGACAAAAACATTGGTGGGAATAATAAATTGAATAAAATATTAAATCTTTTTTTTCTCTATTATTGATAAAATATAAAATCTTAGTAAGTTTATATTTTTATAATACAGCAATAAAATATTACTTCTTATTCCAAAAAAATATGATATAATATTAACCTTGCAATACAAACTGTCATTGTTTAATAATCTGTTGTTATACTAAATTAATTAAATTAATAATGTTAATCACATGTTTGGGTACATAAGTATAGGATTAACTAGTATAGGGGTTAAAATAAAAACAAAATAATAATGTAGCCGCCAGAAGAAGAGACAAAGTAAAGTCGACTCTTATAGAATAAGATAATGGTTTGAGTGTATATTTGTATCAATGGTGAAATTAGAAAAATTGTGGTCATGTATCACATTTTAAACAAGATTACACTTTATAGTTTTACTAAAATTATGATGTCGTTGTAAAATTTATATTTGTTTTGAGGAAATTAAAATTAGAGAAAACACATGTAGTTTGAGTTTTGAGGAAGTAATTATATTTGATCTTCTGGTTTTCTTACCGAACTAATACTAATTGGTTGGGTTCATTGGTCACCATGATAAGTAATAATCACAAACTTCTATTTACAATCATTGATAGAATTTTGAACGATTTTTAAATTCAAACATCAATTCACTAGAGAATTTAAGATTAACTTAGTAGTTGCAGTGGCGGATTCAAAAAATTCAATTGTGAGATGAAATATTATATACTATAATATTCATAAAAAAAATCATATACTATAAATATTTGTATAAAAAATATATCAAATTATTAATGAAATAATTATATCACTAAGAAAAAAATTGAAGACAGCAAAAATTATACTATTTTATATCCAAAAAAATTGAAAAATATTTTAACATTTATTAATTATATTTCTCTCCCTGCTTTCATATTTTTAAATTGTAATATGACTTTTTTATTTTCAACATTGTTGATTTTCTTTTTATATACAAAATTATTCAAAAATTGATTTATCATATGTGCATTTGATTCTTCACAAATAAAATCATTTTGAAACGAACAAAGTATTTTAATTTGGTTCACCAACATATAATTGTTGAAGAAAAAATGTTTTTGATATATGTTTTAATGACAATAAATCTTATGAAATAAATGATTAAGTTTTATGAATGGTGATCTACTAATGATTGCACTTGAGTTTTATTTAAGGAACATGAATTGCAATAAGTCATTCACATCATCAAAGTGCATAAGTATCTACTCAATAATGTAAGAATCTCAAAAAAGAATATATCAATCATTCAAGAGAATGATTATTACATCTTCAAGATAGCATTTTCATGAAGAAGGTAATCAAATACATTCATACAACAATCAATGATCACACCATGATATAAATAAAAACAATCATGTCTTAACTAAATTGGAAATTGATGACAAGATCATTCTAGTTTATTAAAAAGACAGCAGTCTGAAAAAACGAAGATAGTTCTGGTTATTAAAACTGAAATATTGAAAAAAAACGAAGAACATTCTTTTTACAACATTCTGGTTTACTAAGAACAAAGCCTTCTTGAATTTAAGATTATTCTAGGCTACGAAAATGCAGCAAGCTACATAGCAAAACATCAGGAACATCATTACATACTCAAGGTTACTGTTTGGACAGATTCATCAAAAGAATCAACCAAACCAAAGCAATGTACAAAGAGTAACTTGCAAGTTGATCTTCAAGATTGATGGTATAGATAAAGCAAGTACAGCTTGGAAAAATGAGACACTACATTGGTGATACAAGTATAGTATAGCTGGCCTACAAACGGGTTGTCAAAAAGTAACAAATTTGTCAAAAGATTAACCAAGACAAAAGCTAAGCATCAAGAACTAACAAGCAAGATCAATCGCTAGATCAATAAAGCAACAAGTACAACCATGACAAACATGATAAAACACTGCAACTGCACCTCTGAACAGCCTGCGCACAGAGCAGAAAAGCATGACATATAATAGATGTTAAAGCTCTAAGTCCAGCACTCACTCATACAAAATAGAAACGAAAAATGTTTTGATTTTACAAAAGAACATTTTGGTTATTCTCTTTTAAAGACATAATTAAAACATATCATTTTCCATATTCCAAACCACAATTTAAAGAGTATCAAGACTGCTCAAATCAATGGTGAAACCAGAACTCGAGCTGAATGCCCAAAAGAGGAAAACAACCTCAAGATTGATCTCTAAATTGATGAGTTGTGAGCAAGAATGCAAGTACATTATACTTACATTATTATGCAGAAAGTTCTGCATAAATCTGATCTAAAACAATACTAACTATCATTTGACAACTCATTCACTCACTCATTCACGTTTTCCATTAGACTTAAAAGCAAGAACGTTCTTCGTTTGTCAAGAACGTTATGGACAACAATTTAAACACATGTTTAAATTGCATTAAAATATATCTAACACTTGGGAAGTGTGTCCAACGACTATATTCATTTTAAAACTGAATATTCAAAGCTTTTTATCATCTATAAATTGAAGATCAATTGGAAGATGAAGGCAAGAGCTCAATTTACAAATCTACCAACACTAGTTCAAGTAAGAACAAGTCAAAAACTCTTCAAGCAAACTCCAACTCTCTTCACTATATTTGTGGATCATCATTTATTGAGTTTGTCTTTATTTATCTCAAACAAGTGTTGAGAAGTTTCAAGATCTCAAACACTTTTATCATACACATCATTTGTAACTCAAGTCTATCTTTCATGTTAGATTGAGTGTGTTTATAAAAATCCTTTAAAGGCTGAAAGGTGATTGTAAAAATCATTTCTAGGTTGAAAGGTGAAGATTGTAATTGATCAAGGTGTGATCAAGAGAAAATGTGTGAAGGAGAACATTCTGTTTCTGAAGCACATAGTGAAAATCTCACAGTTGTGAGGACTGCACTAGCTCGATTTGGGTGGGTGAACCATTATACTTTTTTTGTGTGATCTTTCTATCTCTTATCTTTAAGTATTTGCACACAAATCACACTTCATTATAAACTAATTTGCTTTATTTACTTCTAACATATCCAGAACATTCTAGACATTCTGTTTCAACCAAGATTGATCATGAGTTAATTTCAATTAAGCACATGAATCAAAATTTTAAAAGGATCACAATTCAAACCCCCCCTTTCTTGTGATTGATATTGCTACTTCAATAGTCCAATAATTCTATATTGAACACGAAGAAAATGGTGAAATTATAGAGCTCTTCACATTATTATAAATGCATGCATGAGTGCAATGGATCTGCATAGATGTTGTAAAGTAATTTTACAACGTCGTCCAACGTGAATCAATCATTTTACTATGTGTACATAAATTGTAATCGTTTTTGAAAAACAAATCACATTTTTCTCAATTTTTATTTGATGTCTCTGTAAAACTAGTTTATACTGACGGTGCATATCATTTTTTCCTACATGCATATCATTAGATTCATGCTTCATCATTTGCCCCCAAAGGTTCAGGCCAGTAGTTTGGATTGGAACGCAAAAATAAAAAAGGAGAGAATACAAGATAAATATAAAGTTGATCATATTAACTAAATTTATATGACAATAGATGCAGTGGCGGAGCTTGAACAAATATTTTGAGGTGTTGAATTTTTAAAATTTTAATTGATAAATCAAATATATTATTTTATTGTATATTATAACTTTTGGCGGAACTTGAATTTTAATTGTTTTGCAAACACAACTGCAAAAAAAAAAAAAAAAAGATGAATTGGAGTAAAAAGTTGCACAAGTTTAGGAGATACGGAGTTATAGGTATAACATATTGTTTTGGTTCGTACATTGGGAGAGGAAAAAATCAAAACCAAAAAGATAGTTAGTTTGATTAAGTTTTTTTATAATTTTTAGCACAAAATTAAACTCAAAGTGATGAATAACATGTTGATTTGATTCACATCTATCATGTTGACGATAATAAAAATTAACATACTTATTTTAAAAATATAAAATTTTCTTTTTCAAACACTAAATTTTTTATACTATTTAAACAATTACGTAAACATTTTTTAAACTACAATGGAAAAAATAACATGTAAATGATTAAAAAATTCTTAAATACAACACATATTTAAGATAACACTACTGATATAGTCTAATGTTTTTATTCAAATATTAGTAGTCGATTTTAAATGAAGTAAAATCATACTCAAACCAACATAGATTTAGTTTATATAGTTCGATTCAATTGAACTCATAATAGAAAGAAAAAAAATAAATTTAAAGATTTTTTTTTAAAATTTATCATATCATTAATTTGATTTTTATGTCTTTAGACAAAACTCAAAATACATACAATTGAAATTCAAATTAAAAGATGTAGTGTATTTTTTTAATTAATATTTTTGATAATTATTTTATAACTTATTTTTATTTAAAAAAATATTGGAGACACTTGAGTGGTCATGGTTACCCTATATCTCCACCAAGATCCGCCTTTAAATGGATGATGCAAACATTAAATAAAATATTTGATATCATTATCGAGTAAGGAAGAAAAGGAACATAGTGACTTATATATACTCTTAATATATGACTAAGTCAAAATAATCATAAATATACTTCATTCAGAATAAAATATAAGCAAAAATAATTCATATTTCTGGAGATGAAATATAAACAAAAATAAATAATTTTTTTATATTTAATGATAATATCTCTAAACTATTCTTTATTTAATATTACTTTTTACGTTTTAAATAACCCAATTAATTTATCATGAAGGATAATATAGACAATAAACTTATATTTTTATTAAAATTACATAAATTAAATATGGGGAACGGTAGTTTTTAATATACATAATTTATCTATTTTTCTTATAATTCATTTTAGAGGAGTATTCAACATTCCATATACTACATCCAATGTGACTAAACAATATTTAAAACCCAATGATCAATAAATGTATATAAAAAATAGTAATAATGCACCATTATCAAGACAACGAATTTATTAAATGACAAATATAACAATAAAAGGAATACAATAAATCATACGTCAAGATATATTTACATTTATATTATAATCTTTTGTCATTCTTTTAATTGAAAGATTATTTATTACTATACACATATTCAAAATTTAATATAGGACTATTTATTGAAATAACCATCTCCTTTGTCCACACACTATCAAGCGTAGACGAAGAAAAAATATAAGAAGGAAAAAATCAAATGATTTTGAATTTAGTATACACTTTGAGTGAGAAATTAATGTTTCTTTCAAAATGAAAAGTGTCTTTAAAATAATTTATTGGTTTATATTAATGAAAGAATGTGAAGAGTCAGCAAAATCTACAAAAAATTGAAGCTGTGAATAGTCAAAAAAAATTGAGATATTAAAAATATGTTAATAATTAATAAATATAATTGATTTACAGACAAAAAATTGAAATCTTTTAACAATATTAAAAAATGTAATAATTAACATAGTAAAAAAAATTAAAAACATGTTAATAATTAATAAAATTAATTATTTTTTTAATAAATATAATTAATTTTCAAATTTTAATAAAGATAACTAATTTAACCATGATTTGGGAGGAAAATTGCTAACCAACTTTTATGTATAAAGCAAATGTAATGTCAGATAATAATATATATTCCAAACTAGATAAAGTCAATATATATAATAATATAATATACTAATCTTCTCATCACAACTTAACAAGTATCAATTATGTTTAAATCATACAAAATAGTAGAAAAGTATGTCGCAATAACCACATACCCCAAGCAAGTAAGTACCACCAATTTCATTTAGTAATGAATGTGAGTGAAGTTATGTTACAATACTAATCTATTAAAAAAATGACTTTGTATTTTATTAACTTCGAAGATTGGTTTGTTTGATCAAAATCAGAATGTGAAAAAAATTCAAATTAAATTTGGATTGTTCGATGTCGATGGAACAACTTTTGCTATCCCAACTACGTGAATGTAGCAAACCTCTTAGGGATCCAAATCAAAGGTTGTCGCAATAATTAATATTGTAAAAATTGCAGATAAATGCAACAATTTGACATGTCCCACGATCCACATAGCCCGAAAATGAAAAATTTACTGTATACGCTCAAATTTAACCTTTATTCCCACAAATGTAAAGAAACGACCTTTTTTTTTTTGCCTTCGTATAAATCGTAAAACTTGTAATTTTTTAGCATTCCATCATTTGACATTTTCGGTAAAAAGTGATTGAATTTTTTTAAATTTTATCGAAAAACTTTTTTTAAGTTTTCCAGTACACATAATACACTTTGTAAAACTTTTTTCAAGTTTTTCGATAATACCAGAAAACTTGATTCAAACATTTCCGGAGTAAAAGACACTACCGAAAAACTTTTTCAAGTTTTCCAAAACTATCGGAAATCTTGATTCAAACATTTCCGAAGTGCAACACACTACCGAAATACTTTTTTTAAGTTTTCTGGTAGTTACCGGAAAACTTAAAAAAAAAATTTTCTGAAATTATTTTTTTTTATAATTTTTTTAAATTTTTTTTTAATTTATTTGATTATGATTTTTTAACTAATTAGACCTGATTTTTTTTTTACTTTTTCAGTGGGCGCTGGTGCACGAAGAAGAGACATCAAAATAATACGAACATCACGTGACGTTGATACATCATCATCCATAATGGATCCTTCGAAAAGGATTCGACCGACAACATCGAGGAGGAGACGACAAATGATAGTTGAAGATGATGACGAGGGAGAGCAAAATCATTTGTTTATCCTGGAGGCTGATATTACTATCCATCAGCAGGAGGAGACTCCTATAGTACATGAGGAGGAAGAGGCTGTAGTACACGAGGGAGAGCATATGCAAGAGGGACCTAGTGAGCTTGCACGGTATTATGGAGGATCATATGATTTGTTCGTCCTTACACGATACCGACACTATGTTTCTGCTAGATTATGGTTTGGTCAAATATGTTAAATTAATTATTATTTATGGTGCATTAAAAATATTTAACTTAATTGTTATTTTTTCTATATTTCATTTTAATGTCATATATTTTCTTTGTATATAGGAGCGACCAATGCTTAAAATTGTTGCTTATGGAAAGAAACTGCAACAATAGAGAACTGGGTGAATTTTTTGGGATTAGCCCCATTACAACGGGGTAATTTGAAGCAGATTGACAACAACCTAATTTCTGCATTTATGGAAAGATGACATTATGAGACATCGTCATTTCACATGCCATTTGGTGAAATGACGATTACTTTGGATGATGTTGCCAATCTATTAGGCATTCATATCATGGGTGAGTTCTACAGTCCACCATCCGATGTAGATAAAGTAATGGCATGTAATCTTGCCATAACTTTATTAGGAGACTAGAAAAACTAAATGTGCGCACTATAGATTGGATTGGTTGAAAGAGATATTCAGAAGATAGTATGCAGCAGAGAGATTTGATTGTGCTGCTAGGACGTATCTACTGAATTTGGTAAGGAGTACCATTTTCGCAGATAAGAGTCATACACTAGTTGATGCGAAGTACCTTCCTCTATTTAGAGATTTAGAAGGTACCAGTAGATACATATGAGGTACTGCTGCACTCGTAGTTCTTAATGACTATCTCTCAAATGCCTGCTGTTATGACATCAAACATCTAGGTGGATATATGTCGCTACTACAGGTATTAAATATTTATAATTATTTTATTTAATTTTAATTATTAAAATCATTAATTTATTTATTTTTATTTGTAACAATGTTGAATTTACAAATATTTTCCAAATATTTGTAAAAGAGGTGACCAGGGTGCTGACGTTGTGTGTATTGCCCGAATGAATAGATGATGCTATAAACAAGGCAAACACAAGATCCATGAGTACAAACATATTATTGATGGACTGACCCCTACTGAAGTCATATAGAGATGATGGGAGAATCTTAGGGATGTCATTCCCTTTGATGATATCATGTTATACACCGATCACCTCCGACTATGCAGTACAGTAGTGGCATATCTGCCTGAGAGGTGTTTGAGACAGTTTGCATATATTCAACATACTCCACCACTGTCACCTTCCTATCTTTCTAGATTATCTGATGTAGATGTGGAATGGATGGGGTATGTGATCCCTGTCACTGAGCTACATCACAAGATCCATCCATCTACATATCCATCTAAGTGTCAAGAGGGATATTTGGAGTAGTTCTACCAGGTATCTCATCCACTATTAGTGCGACCAGATGGTGTACCCTATGTCCTAGATTTTAGTGTCCCGACCACCACTGCAGATGCTTCTAGTTCACAACCATCTATCCTACAACAAGTCGATGATCTTATACAGCAGGGGTTGGATGCACATGAAGCTAATCCAGATGACGACTGTTGGAACCAAGTTGATTCTAAGTACATAGGATTTTGATGTTTACAAAAGCACTCCATGTAATCTTATTTTGTACCTTGAACTATTACATTAAATACCACCAAAAGATGAAGTTTCCAGAAGCAGAAGATGAAGACACCAGATAATGCATCCAGAAGGTACCAGAGGATGCATCCTGAAATTACCAGAGGATATCTTTGCTGGCCCAGATCAGAAGGAAGAAAAGTCAGAAGGAGACCTGGACCAGACAAGAAGGAAGCCTGCTAGAGGGAGATTTGATCCAGACGAGAAGGAATCATAAGTCAGACTTAGTCCAGAAGTTATTCTGACGAGAAGATGGCCTGGCAGTGAAATGATAAACAACCTAGACTTGATCCAGACTTAATCAGAGGATAAATTAATGGGTCTAGAACAAGAGATTCAATCCAGATTTGATCCAGACCAGAAGATAGCATGGTTCAGGGTATGAAACTAAGTCCAGACCAGAAGAAATGATGTCCATATATGATCCAGACCTGATCCAAATCAGAAGGTAAAATGTCCAGACTAAAATATTATTTGTTCAGATTTAATTTCAGTTCAATCCAGACCCAGTTCAAAATTGGTCCAGATCAGAGGGAAGATGTTCAGATCAATGGTCCAGATTTAAGTATATGGCCCAGTGTTGGCCGAGATCAGAAGATCAGACCATGGCCCAGTGTTGGCCGAAATCAGAAGGACAAAACGTGTGGTCCAGCATTGGCCGAGATCAGAGGATCACAGCAGATCAGTTTGCAAGTCCAGGATGGCTGAGATCAGAAGATCAAAATATCAGAAAGTGTGGTCCAGGGTTGGCCGAAATCAGAGGATCACAACAGATCACTTAGTATGGTCCAAATGTGGACGAGAGCAGAAGATCAAAGGGTTCAGATTTAATCATGATGATAATCGGTGGTGATTTGATTAAATTTGATCAAAGTATTAAAAAGGATTTGATACAAAAATAAATTGAAGTCTTGTGGAATTCAGAAGCTATTGGCGGGAAGAAAGATTTGTTCCAGAATTAATTAAAGACAGGATTGGCCAGAGTTATTTTTTAAAGCAAATCTGGAGCTAAAAAGATATGTTTTTTTATTTAAGTGAAGCCCGATTGGCCAAAGTATTTTTGCAAGAGTATCTTGCAAGATACAGCTCGAATTTAAGCTTGGAAGAGACCCGAATCTGCATCTATAAAAGGAGGCTTGAGGCAGAAGACTTAGCATCGAAAAATCACAGAAGAGTCATACACTTCCAAAAGCAAACACTCAAGTTTTCAGTGAGGTTAATTGTGAGTTCTGTAAGACCCTTAAATTTAAAATTAAATTATGGATTTAATATTAGGTGTATTTTGGGGATATTTGTAAAATATTTAATATATGTATATTTTATGTAAAAATATATATATAAATATTTATTTTGGAGGTTGAATTAAAATTATCGGATGAAGGAAAAATTAAATTTAATTACGAGTAATTAATTATCGGGCAGTTAATTAAGAGGTATCCGTTAATTACGACGAGAGTGGTTAAGTACATAATGATCAAGCAATATTATAATGTTATTGTTGGATGAGGTGGCACATATATGTGCCTATATATATATATAAGGGAGTGGCAAGAACAAAGGCAGAAAACACATTTTCTCCTTCCTTACTGCATGAAACAGTACCCTTCTTCTTCCTCTTCCCATTCTGTTTTCGGTTAGTAGAAAAAAACAAAAAAGTTGCTCAAAAATGAGATTACTTGGAAATCCAAGCACCGAACCAGCAAGTACCAAGAACAAAAGTTGTTCCTCTCCTCATTACGGAGCTAGAGAACTAACTTTGGTAGCGGCAAACGCAAACGGAAACTTCACCGACTTTTGTCGCGGAAACGTGAACGGAAGCAGAAACGTAACAAAGGTAAGGGACACCTTCCACTTTCTAGTTTGCATTTTAGGGCTGTAAATGCATGTTTGATGTGATTATATTTGAGTTTCTGTTTTGAAATACGAAACTGTTGTGCATGTTGTCATAAAATGCGAAAAATGCATTATGTTGATGTTTTAATAATATGTGATGTTTGCTATTTTGGTTGTTACCTCAATGCTGTTTTGTTTGTGTGGGAAAGCTGAAAAATGCCTTGCATGTTGTTTTGTGGATGATCCAAATGCATGAGTGGTTTGTGCTGTAATGTTTTGGTGGTTGACTTTCTGTTTTGATGAATAAAGAAAACTGTGATGTTGTTCTGGTGTTGGTGATTCTGTTTTTTGTTTTCTGTTATGTTGAAACAATCTGGTGTTGATGGTGGTTTCTGTAACGCCCCAGATTTTTGGTCCAAAACGTTACTAAAAAAAATACTTTTAGAAAAATTTACGATAATTTTTTTTGGTAAGAATATCTACATTTATACTTTTAAATAATTAGTAACAATCACATTTATGCTTTTAAATAATTAGTAACAATCACATTTATTTAATATTATAAAAAAAATTTTATTCAAAAACAAAAACAAAAAAACCTTACTAAAGTTTAGTGACAAAGATTTAAAAATAAAAAAATAGACATAGAAATGTTGCGACAATATTTATTATTACAAAAATTGTCTTGAAAACCCCATTTTTACCCCACGTTCGCCGCACATTAATACTCATCAGCTACTCTTGAATCTCCTTGAACTCATTAGTACCTAAAATGTTGTTGTAAGGGTCAATTTTTTCCATCATCCACATCAAACCAAAGCTAAACATATAGAAGAATAACACAAAACATATAAAGGTAAAAACTTCTAATTTAAAAGAAAAAATGCGCAAACGGTAAATCATATATAAAAATATATGTATAATGCATGCTCCTAAAACTATATGATCCGGATATAAACTTGCCACTAAGGCAACTTCCACACAGAAAGATCACCCATACCAATGGGGAAAATAAACCTGCCACTAAGGCAACTCCCACGAAGATGCATATGCCATGACATGACCATATATTATCACAATTATACTCGCACACAGCCCACTAAGAATCATGTTATATGCATTCAAAAAAAATCACCTTTTTAAAACCATCATCTTATTCACATCACAAAGATCACATATCACACATCCTTATCATGAGAATCATATATTCATAGACAAATAATCATTAAATAATAATTTTCACCACGTACGCATAAAAATCAGGACTTGAATTCATTTACACCATAAAGATTAAAACTTTATATATAACAAGAAACTTCAAACTCCAACTCATAATACATCATCAAAATCAAAACTTTATCATATATATAACATAAGAAAAATCATATTTTGCTTCATATCCATCATAAAAATTAAAACTCTATCATGTATAATATAAAAATTCATATTTTACTTCTTAAAAAGACATACATTACATATCGAAGTTAAGTAGTAACCATGGGTTATAGAATAGTTCCGCGTGTATTAGACGGTCTGTTCTATCCGGGGTCAGAGTAGTTCCGCGTGTATTAGACGGTCTATTCTACTCGGCCTACGGAATGGCCGCGTGTTCGTGGTGGTCCATTCTATCCGTGCGAGGATTTAACTTCTGTGTATTTGGCCTGTGAGAGGGCTAATACACGTAAATGTAGTAACCGTGATGGGTTGTAGAGTGGCCGCGTGTTCGTGGTGGTCCATTTTATCCGGTTTCAGAGTGGCCGCGTGTTCATGGTGGTCCATTCTATCTGGGCTATAGAATGGCCGCGTGTTCGTGGTGGTCCATTCAAATATGCGCAACCACGTGCTGATCTGTTGAGCGATTGCACGAGTGCTGGACTGTTGAGCGTCTGCACTAGGTACTGATCTGTTGAGCGATTGTACCTTGGTATATAAGTGCTGGTCTGTTGAGCGATTGCACTGGTACTTGACTGTTGAGCGTCTGTACCCTGAAATGCACAACCACGTGCTGATCTGTTGAGCGATTGCACGAGTGCTGGACTGTTGAGCGTCTGCACTAGGTACTGATCTGTTGAGCGATTGTACCTTGGTATATGTCAAACGTGCTGGACTGTTGAGCATTTGCACTGGTGCTGATCTGTTGAGCGATTGCACCTTGGTCTTCAGGGCCGTTAATGTCAAACATAGTGTGCTGGTCTGTGAGCGACTGCACCTTGGTAATTCCAAGAAGCTGAGTACATGAGAATATGCATATTGCATCTGGGTGTTTGACCGGTGGGTCACGTTTTGGATATTGTTGATGATTGGAAAATTGATGTGTGTAAGTACTTGTTGAAATATGAGTTTTCTGATGAATGTTTGTGATTGCTGAAGTGGTGATTGTACTTACAACATGTTTCTCCATATTAATTCGTTGCTGTTTTGAAAAGGCATACATGTCATGAAATTTCAAAATGAGCATCTTTTCATCATTATTATACAATATGCCATGAATATATGTGTTGTTGTGAGATATATGCTATGTGCTTATTTGTTAATTTCGGTCGGTGACCCTTGCTATTATATTGTGGACTTTAGGCTTTGCCCTCAAATGTTACCCGAACCCATCCTACAGACGGATACACTAACGACGGAAGCGTCATTAGTTTCCCCTGATCTTTACGTACGGAGTCTACGTGGACAATGCAGAGGGACGAACGGTTGGCTGAAGATGAGACTTATAGAGGTTACGGTGGAGACCGTGCTACTGTAGCTTAGTGCATGATCAGTCTAGACTTTTGTATAGGGTCTTGAGTTTTGGGAAATGTAAATTTTACTTTGGGAATTAATGTAATACTTTTTCCGCTGTATTATTCTGCACTCCGACACTGATTGGGTGATAACCTTTGAAATGAACTGATTTTATTTTAATACCTTTGATATTAATTTTGGAAAAACTCATTTCAATTATTTATTTGAAAAAAAAAATGCACCAGTGTGAATGTGCAAACACGAGAAGGGGGGGTTGAATTGTGTTTGTCAAACTTAATTTCTTTTGCTGTTTTGTTAAATATTGATTTGAATTATTCGATAAATAATTAATCAGATTCAGCAGCGGATAATAATAACATAATAACACAGCAATTTATACTGGTTCACCGTTAACTAGGCTACGTCCAGTCCCTTCCTCCAGAAGGCCTTTTACTAATTCAAACTCCTTTGAATTACAACACCACTGACCCTTCAAGTCAGTCTTCCCAAACAGCCTGACAACCCCAGACTTTTGAGGAATAACAACACCTTAACTAAACCAGCTAAGTCTTCTCCTACCAATCTGACAACTCCAGATTGAAGAAGGAATCTACACCACTATAATAAAGGTTAGAACTTTGCAACGTTGCTTCTGGAAAGCTGTTTGTTGCACTATATTTCTCTCTCAAAAACACTTAGAAAATATTGCTCTTGTTCATTTGTGTTTCTCTCTTTTGAACTCTCAAATATCTTTGAATTGAAGCTTGAGTTCTTGTGTTTTTCAATACTTTATTCTTCAGCATCAAGTCTCTATTTATGGTTGAACTTTAGAACTTCATTGATGCTTTACTTCTGAAGTATATTTAGATTAATCTGTTTTGAGAATATTCTGGAGTAATTCGCTCAGATTCTGTTTTGAGCCTTTTTCTCCAATTCTGTTTTGAACGTTTTTCTCAGATTCTTTAATCCTCATGATCAAATCTGCACCCTTGGATCTTCATGCGATATTCCACAACTGGACCAGCCTATTTCATATTTTGTGATCCTCTGATTTCGGCCATTCCAAGACCACACTTCCTAATCCTCTGATTTCGGCCACCACTGGGCCATAGTCTGATTTTCTGATCTGGACCATCACTGGACCAAATAATTATTTCTGAACCATTGATCTGGAAGTTTTTACTCTGATCTGAACAGATTCTGGACTTTGGTCTGGAACAAACTGAAATTAACTTGAACAAAAAATATTTCAGTCTGGACATTTTACCTTTAATTTTGGACCAGGTCTGGATTGATTCTGGAACTCATTTCTTTTGGTCTGAACTTAGTTCCATGTCCTGAATCATGTTATCTTATGGTCTTGGCCAAATCTGGATTGATCCTCTTGTTCTGGACTCATAAACATACCTTCTGGTCACGTCTGGAACAAGTCTAGACTGTGTAATTTTACACTGCCAGGCCATCTTCTGGTCAGAATAACTTCTGGAATAAAATTGATATTCGACTCCTGTTTGTCTGGAACAACTCTCCTTCTGGCAGGCTTTCCAATGGTATGATCCATGTTTCATTATGATTTTTATTCCTTCTGTTCTGGGCCACCAAACATATCCTCTGGTGATGTTTTGACATCCTGGAACATCTTCTGGAAATTCTAGAATTCATTTTCCTTTGATCTCTGCTTCTATTTCCTTCAGTTTCTGGGGCATTTAACTTAACAATTCAAAGTACAAAATAAGTTTACATTGAGTACATTTGTAAGCATCAAAATCCTAAGTACTTAGAACCAAGTTGGTTCCAACATAGTGGATTCAAGAGATGGAGAAAATCTTCGAGATGATTAATTGCCGAGCAACGGTGAAGGTCAACTATGCCATGTACCTGCTGATAGGGGATGCAGAGTATTGGTGGAGAAGTACAAGACTACTGATGGGGTTAGCTCACGAGGAGGTAAACTGGGAGTCGTTCAAGAAGAAGTTTTTGGACAAGTACTTCCGGATGAGTACTAGGACCAAGTTGGGTGACGATTTTCTGAAATTGCACCAGGGTGACATGACAATGGGGGAATATGCAGCTAAGTTTGAATCCCTGTCAAGACATTTCCGATTCTTCAGGGAAGAAGTTGACGAACAGTTTATGTGTCATTGTTTTCAGAATGGACTGAAATATGAGATTCAAGATTCGGTCTTGCCTTTGGGGATTCAACGTTTCCAAGTGTTAATGGAAAAGTGTAGAGAGGTTGAAGAGATGAAGAACAAGAGGGCCAACAGAGGAGGGAACTTTAATTCTGGAGGGCCTAGTCGGATGCACAATCAGAACAATAGAGGAAAGCAGGTTGCTAAGCCGTATAACCGACCCCAGAACAACCACAGGGGCCAGAATCGCCCGAGGAACCAGACTTTTGGACGACAATTAGGACAAGGGGTTCGTTGTTTCCGATGTGGGAAAGAAGGACACTACGCTACTGCTTGTACCGTAAAGGATTCTCCCTGTTTCAATTGCCATAAGACAGGACACTTTGCAAGGGATTGCAAGGCTCCGAAGGTGGAACCAACAGTGAACGCAACTAGGGCTACTCGTCCTGTTGCTAGAGGACGCGACTTGGGAACTGGAGAGTAAGATGAGGGAACAATATCCTCAGTTGTTTACGGACATGTAGTTTCGAGGACGAAACTAATTTAAAGGGGGTGGTAATGTAAGACCCTTAAATTTAATATTAATTTATGGAATTAATATTAAGGGTATTTTGGGAATTTTTGTTAAATATTTAATATATGTATGTTTTGAGTGAATATATATATATAAATATTTATTTTGGAAGATGAATTATAATTATTGGATGAAGATTAAATTAATTTAATTTCGAGTAATTAAATTAATCGGACCATTAATTAAGGATTAGTGGCTAATTGCAAAAAGGATTAAGTGCTGAAAAGTCCAGCTGGAAAATCCAGCATTATTGTATCATTGTTTCAAAGGAGGTGGCACTCAAGTGAGCTTATAAGTACACGTGAGGGGCTGGGCAGAAATCAGAACTCACACCTCCCTATTTTGCATGTAATAGTAATTGCATGTAACAGTAACCCTTCTCCCATTTCTGCCTCCTGTTTCTGAAACCCGGTTTCACGACTTCAAAAAAATACCAAAGAGGGAGTCCCTTAAAAGTTACAGTAACTAGAAATACAAACACCAAACCAGAAAACCCTCAGTATTAAAGTTGTTCCCCGCCTCATTACGGAGCTAAAGAACCCAGTTTTGTAGCAGCAAACTCAGGCAGCAGTTTCACCGGATTTTGGCGCAGAAACGAGAACGAAAACAGAGACTTGAGCAGAAGTAGAACACGCAACAAGGGTAAGGGCACCTTCCACTTTCTAGTTGCATTAGGGCTGTAAGTGCATAATTTTCATGGCATTACTAGTGTTTTCATGACTGTTTTGAAACTGGTTTGCCTGTGCTTGAAAGAAATGGAAAAAAAAATGCATTTTTGATGTTTTAAAAAAACTCTGTGATGATTTCTATTTTGAGCTGAATGCACTGAGGTTGTGCTGTTTATGTGGGAAAGTACATGTTCATAAAATTGTTTTGAAAAGGGTTTTGAAATGCAAAAATGCATTTTGTTTGTGTGTTGCTACTGTGATGCTGCATGTTATTCTGATGTGTTGTGAAAGTTGAAATGCTTGCATGTTCTTCTGATGTGTTGTGAAAATTGAAATGCTTGCATGTACTTTTGATATGTGTGAAAGCTGAAATGCTGTGTGTTATTTTGTTGGTTTAAAGATCTGGATGATTCTGATGATTAATCATTCTGTTTCCTGCTTCTGATGATTCTGATAATCATCATGTTTCCTGCTTCTGATGATTCTGATCATCATCCTGATTCCTGCTTCTGATGATTCTGATAATCATCATGTTTTATGCTTCTGATGATTCTGATCATCATCCTGATTCCTGCTTCTGATGATTCTGATAATCATTCTGTTGTTTCTGCTTCTGGTGATTTTGGCATGAACCATTATGTGCTTCTTCTGATCAATTCTGGATGAAGTCTGGGCGAAGTCTAGGTTATTCAAAATTCGATTGTCATGCCATGTTCTGGTCAAATTATCTTCTGGATTACTTCTTTCTTTTGACAACTTATGGCCTGGAACAACTCTCCACATGGCAGGCTTCACAATAGTATGGCCCAAAGAATCTTCTGATATTTATTCCCTCTGATATTGTCCATCAAAGATATCCTCTGGTCACTTCTGAACAAGTATGGACTGTGTTGAAATTACACTGCCAGGCTATGTTCTGATCAGTATAACTTCTTGATTGCTTCTGATATTTGAACCATTCTTGTTTGGAGCAATTCATATTATGGCAGGCTTCCCTCTGATGTTTTCCAGATGTTCTTCTGATTTGGTTTCTGTTTGATATAAGCCTCCAAAGTTATCTTCTGGTCGGTTTTGGACATTCTGGTTTATCTTCTGATAATTCCAGAAATGCATCTTCTGTAAATTCAGAATGTATCCTCTGATACATTCATCTTCTGATGGTTTTTACCGTAGTAATTCAAGTTCAATATAAGATTCCATCAAGTGTATTTGTACACATCAAAATCCAGATTATTTAGAACCAACTTGGTTCCAACATCATTTTGTGTTGTTTATGATGATTCTGGATGAATCATTCTGTGTTGTTTCTGATGATTCTGGATGAATCATTCTGTGTTGTTTCTGATGATTCTGGTGTGAATCATTCTGGGTGAATCATTCTGTTGTTTCTGCTTCTGATGATTCTGGGTGAATCATTATGTGTTGCTTCTGATGATTCTGGGTGAATCATTCTGTTGTTTTGCTTCTGATGGTTCTGGAGTGCATCATTCTGGTTCTATTTCTGATGTTGATCATTCTGGTTCTGTTTCTGATGTTGATCCTTCTGGTTCTGTTCTGATGTTAATCATTCATTCTGGTTCTGTTTCTGATGTTGATCCTTCTGGTTCTGTTCTAATGTTAATCATTCATTCTGGTTCTGTTTCTGATGTTCTGGTGTTGATGATTCTGATTCTGGTTCTGATGTAAAACATTCTCATTCTGGTTCTGTTCCTGATGTTCTGATGATTAATCATTCTGATTCTGTTTTCTGAAGATCTGATGTTGATCATTCTGGTTTTGTCTTCTGTAGTCGACTACAGGCATGCTGTATTCGAATACATAATGTTAAAATTGCAGATTTTCACTAGTTTCAGCTTCTGTATTCGAATACAGATTCGTGTTTTTCCAGAAACTCAGTTTTTAGCTTATGTATTCGAATACAAGGAAGCTGTATTCGAATAAAGATTCGTGTTTTCCAGAAAATCAAGTTTTAAACTCTACCTTGTGAATTTTAAAGTGTTGGGAAACTTTGAGAAGGATTAAAATGATTTAAAATGGAGTCCTTGATATAGTTTTGAAGAGGAGAGGATGATGTTTTGAAAACCTTTACTGATGTAGTGAAAAATGTTGATTTGTGCATTGAGACTGCCTCTGTATTCGATTACCAGGGGGGCTGTAGTCGAATACAGAGTGTAATTTTACACTGCCAGGCCATCTTCTGGTCAGAATAACTTCTGGAATAAAATTGATATTCGACTCCTGTTTGTCTGGAACAACTCTCCTTCTGGCAGGCTTTCCAATGGTATGATCCATGTTTCATTATGATTTTTATTCCTTCTGTTCTGGGCCACCAAACATATCCTCTGGTGATGTTTTGACATCCTGGAACATCTTCTGGAAATTCTAGAATTCATTTTCCTTTGATCTCTGCTTCTATTTCCTTCAGTTTCTGGGGCATTTAACTTAACAATTCAAAGTACAAAATAAGTTTACATTGAGTACATTTGTAAGCATCAAAATCCTAAGTACTTAGAACCAAGTTGGTTCCAACATAGTGGATTCAAGAGATGGAGAAAATCTTCGAGATGATTAATTGCCGAGCAACGGTGAAGGTCAACTATGCCATGTACCTGCTGATAGGGGATGCAGAGTATTGGTGGAGAAGTACAAGACTACTGATGGGGTTAGCTCACGAGGAGGTAAACTGGGAGTCGTTCAAGAAGAAGTTTTTGGACAAGTACTTCCGGATGAGTACTAGGACCAAGTTGGGTGACGATTTTCTGAAATTGCACCAGGGTGACATGACAATGGGGGAATATGCAGCTAAGTTTGAATCCCTGTCAAGACATTTCCGATTCTTCAGGGAAGAAGTTGACGAACAGTTTATGTGTCATTGTTTTCAGAATGGACTGAAATATGAGATTCAAGATTCGGTCTTGCCTTTGGGGATTCAACGTTTCCAAGTGTTAATGGAAAAGTGTAGAGAGGTTGAAGAGATGAAGAACAAGAGGGCCAACAGAGGAGGGAACTTTAATTCTGGAGGGCCTAGTCGGATGCACAATCAGAACAATAGAGGAAAGCAGGTTGCTAAGCCGTATAACCGACCCCAGAACAACCACAGGGGCCAGAATCGCCCGAGGAACCAGACTTTTGGACGACAATTAGGACAAGGGGTTCGTTGTTTCCGATGTGGGAAAGAAGGACACTACGCTACTGCTTGTACCGTAAAGGATTCTCCCTGTTTCAATTGCCATAAGACAGGACACTTTGCAAGGGATTGCAAGGCTCCGAAGGTGGAACCAACAGTGAACGCAACTAGGGCTACTCGTCCTGTTGCTAGAGGACGCGACTTGGGAACTGGAGAGTAAGATGAGGGAACAATATCCTCAGTTGTTTACGGACATGTAGTTTCGAGGACGAAACTAATTTAAAGGGGGTGGTAATGTAAGACCCTTAAATTTAATATTAATTTATGGAATTAATATTAAGGGTATTTTGGGAATTTTTGTTAAATATTTAATATATGTATGTTTTGAGTGAATATATATATATAAATATTTATTTTGGAAGATGAATTATAATTATTGGATGAAGATTAAATTAATTTAATTTCGAGTAATTAAATTAATCGGACCATTAATTAAGGATTAGTGGCTAATTGCAAAAAGGATTAAGTGCTGAAAAGTCCAGCTGGAAAATCCAGCATTATTGTATCATTGTTTCAAAGGAGGTGGCACTCAAGTGAGCTTATAAGTACACGTGAGGGGCTGGGCAGAAATCAGAACTCACACCTCCCTATTTTGCATGTAATAGTAATTGCATGTAACAGTAACCCTTCTCCCATTTCTGCCTCCTGTTTCTGAAACCCGGTTTCACGACTTCAAAAAAATACCAAAGAGGGAGTCCCTTAAAAGTTACAGTAACTAGAAATACAAACACCAAACCAGAAAACCCTCAGTATTAAAGTTGTTCCCCGCCTCATTACGGAGCTAAAGAACCCAGTTTTGTAGCAGCAAACTCAGGCAGCAGTTTCACCGGATTTTGGCGCAGAAACGAGAACGAAAACAGAGACTTGAGCAGAAGTAGAACACGCAACAAGGGTAAGGGCACCTTCCACTTTCTAGTTGCATTAGGGCTGTAAGTGCATAATTTTCATGGCATTACTAGTGTTTTCATGACTGTTTTGAAACTGGTTTGCCTGTGCTTGAAAGAAATGGAAAAAAAAATGCATTTTTGATGTTTTAAAAAAACTCTGTGATGATTTCTATTTTGAGCTGAATGCACTGAGGTTGTGCTGTTTATGTGGGAAAGTACATGTTCATAAAATTGTTTTGAAAAGGGTTTTGAAATGCAAAAATGCATTTTGTTTGTGTGTTGCTACTGTGATGCTGCATGTTATTCTGATGTGTTGTGAAAGTTGAAATGCTTGCATGTTCTTCTGATGTGTTGTGAAAATTGAAATGCTTGCATGTACTTTTGATATGTGTGAAAGCTGAAATGCTGTGTGTTATTTTGTTGGTTTAAAGATCTGGATGATTCTGATGATTAATCATTCTGTTTCCTGCTTCTGATGATTCTGATAATCATCATGTTTCCTGCTTCTGATGATTCTGATCATCATCCTGATTCCTGCTTCTGATGATTCTGATAATCATCATGTTTTATGCTTCTGATGATTCTGATCATCATCCTGATTCCTGCTTCTGATGATTCTGATAATCATTCTGTTGTTTCTGCTTCTGGTGATTTTGGCATGAACCATTATGTGCTTCTTCTGATCAATTCTGGATGAAGTCTGGGCGAAGTCTAGGTTATTCAAAATTCGATTGTCATGCCATGTTCTGGTCAAATTATCTTCTGGATTACTTCTTTCTTTTGACAACTTATGGCCTGGAACAACTCTCCACATGGCAGGCTTCACAATAGTATGGCCCAAAGAATCTTCTGATATTTATTCCCTCTGATATTGTCCATCAAAGATATCCTCTGGTCACTTCTGAACAAGTATGGACTGTGTTGAAATTACACTGCCAGGCTATGTTCTGATCAGTATAACTTCTTGATTGCTTCTGATATTTGAACCATTCTTGTTTGGAGCAATTCATATTATGGCAGGCTTCCCTCTGATGTTTTCCAGATGTTCTTCTGATTTGGTTTCTGTTTGATATAAGCCTCCAAAGTTATCTTCTGGTCGGTTTTGGACATTCTGGTTTATCTTCTGATAATTCCAGAAATGCATCTTCTGTAAATTCAGAATGTATCCTCTGATACATTCATCTTCTGATGGTTTTTACCGTAGTAATTCAAGTTCAATATAAGATTCCATCAAGTGTATTTGTACACATCAAAATCCAGATTATTTAGAACCAACTTGGTTCCAACATCATTTTGTGTTGTTTATGATGATTCTGGATGAATCATTCTGTGTTGTTTCTGATGATTCTGGATGAATCATTCTGTGTTGTTTCTGATGATTCTGGTGTGAATCATTCTGGGTGAATCATTCTGTTGTTTCTGCTTCTGATGATTCTGGGTGAATCATTATGTGTTGCTTCTGATGATTCTGGGTGAATCATTCTGTTGTTTTGCTTCTGATGGTTCTGGAGTGCATCATTCTGGTTCTATTTCTGATGTTGATCATTCTGGTTCTGTTTCTGATGTTGATCCTTCTGGTTCTGTTCTGATGTTAATCATTCATTCTGGTTCTGTTTCTGATGTTGATCCTTCTGGTTCTGTTCTAATGTTAATCATTCATTCTGGTTCTGTTTCTGATGTTCTGGTGTTGATGATTCTGATTCTGGTTCTGATGTAAAACATTCTCATTCTGGTTCTGTTCCTGATGTTCTGATGATTAATCATTCTGATTCTGTTTTCTGAAGATCTGATGTTGATCATTCTGGTTTTGTCTTCTGTAGTCGACTACAGGCATGCTGTATTCGAATACATAATGTTAAAATTGCAGATTTTCACTAGTTTCAGCTTCTGTATTCGAATACAGATTCGTGTTTTTCCAGAAACTCAGTTTTTAGCTTATGTATTCGAATACAAGGAAGCTGTATTCGAATAAAGATTCGTGTTTTCCAGAAAATCAAGTTTTAAACTCTACCTTGTGAATTTTAAAGTGTTGGGAAACTTTGAGAAGGATTAAAATGATTTAAAATGGAGTCCTTGATATAGTTTTGAAGAGGAGAGGATGATGTTTTGAAAACCTTTACTGATGTAGTGAAAAATGTTGATTTGTGCATTGAGACTGCCTCTGTATTCGATTACCAGGGGGGCTGTAGTCGAATACAGAGTGTAATTTTACACTGCCAGGCCATCTTCTGGTCAGAATAACTTCTGGAATAAAATTGATATTCGACTCCTGTTTGTCTGGAACAACTCTCCTTCTGGCAGGCTTTCCAATGGTATGATCCATGTTTCATTATGATTTTTATTCCTTCTGTTCTGGGCCACCAAACATATCCTCTGGTGATGTTTTGACATCCTGGAACATCTTCTGGAAATTCTAGAATTCATTTTCCTTTGATCTCTGCTTCTATTTCCTTCAGTTTCTGGGGCATTTAACTTAACAATTCAAAGTACAAAATAAGTTTACATTGAGTACATTTGTAAGCATCAAAATCCTAAGTACTTAGAACCAAGTTGGTTCCAACATAGTGGATTCAAGAGATGGAGAAAATCTTCGAGATGATTAATTGCCGAGCAACGGTGAAGGTCAACTATGCCATGTACCTGCTGATAGGGGATGCAGAGTATTGGTGGAGAAGTACAAGACTACTGATGGGGTTAGCTCACGAGGAGGTAAACTGGGAGTCGTTCAAGAAGAAGTTTTTGGACAAGTACTTCCGGATGAGTACTAGGACCAAGTTGGGTGACGATTTTCTGAAATTGCACCAGGGTGACATGACAATGGGGGAATATGCAGCTAAGTTTGAATCCCTGTCAAGACATTTCCGATTCTTCAGGGAAGAAGTTGACGAACAGTTTATGTGTCATTGTTTTCAGAATGGACTGAAATATGAGATTCAAGATTCGGTCTTGCCTTTGGGGATTCAACGTTTCCAAGTGTTAATGGAAAAGTGTAGAGAGGTTGAAGAGATGAAGAACAAGAGGGCCAACAGAGGAGGGAACTTTAATTCTGGAGGGCCTAGTCGGATGCACAATCAGAACAATAGAGGAAAGCAGGTTGCTAAGCCGTATAACCGACCCCAGAACAACCACAGGGGCCAGAATCGCCCGAGGAACCAGACTTTTGGACGACAATTAGGACAAGGGGTTCGTTGTTTCCGATGTGGGAAAGAAGGACACTACGCTACTGCTTGTACCGTAAAGGATTCTCCCTGTTTCAATTGCCATAAGACAGGACACTTTGCAAGGGATTGCAAGGCTCCGAAGGTGGAACCAACAGTGAACGCAACTAGGGCTACTCGTCCTGTTGCTAGAGGACGCGACTTGGGAACTGGAGAGTAAGATGAGGGAACAATATCCTCAGTTGTTTACGGACATGTAGTTTCGAGGACGAAACTAATTTAAAGGGGGTGGTAATGTAAGACCCTTAAATTTAATATTAATTTATGGAATTAATATTAAGGGTATTTTGGGAATTTTTGTTAAATATTTAATATATGTATGTTTTGAGTGAATATATATATATAAATATTTATTTTGGAAGATGAATTATAATTATTGGATGAAGATTAAATTAATTTAATTTCGAGTAATTAAATTAATCGGACCATTAATTAAGGATTAGTGGCTAATTGCAAAAAGGATTAAGTGCTGAAAAGTCCAGCTGGAAAATCCAGCATTATTGTATCATTGTTTCAAAGGAGGTGGCACTCAAGTGAGCTTATAAGTACACGTGAGGGGCTGGGCAGAAATCAGAACTCACACCTCCCTATTTTGCATGTAATAGTAATTGCATGTAACAGTAACCCTTCTCCCATTTCTGCCTCCTGTTTCTGAAACCCGGTTTCACGACTTCAAAAAAATACCAAAGAGGGAGTCCCTTAAAAGTTACAGTAACTAGAAATACAAACACCAAACCAGAAAACCCTCAGTATTAAAGTTGTTCCCCGCCTCATTACGGAGCTAAAGAACCCAGTTTTGTAGCAGCAAACTCAGGCAGCAGTTTCACCGGATTTTGGCGCAGAAACGAGAACGAAAACAGAGACTTGAGCAGAAGTAGAACACGCAACAAGGGTAAGGGCACCTTCCACTTTCTAGTTGCATTAGGGCTGTAAGTGCATAATTTTCATGGCATTACTAGTGTTTTCATGACTGTTTTGAAACTGGTTTGCCTGTGCTTGAAAGAAATGGAAAAAAAAATGCATTTTTGATGTTTTAAAAAAACTCTGTGATGATTTCTATTTTGAGCTGAATGCACTGAGGTTGTGCTGTTTATGTGGGAAAGTACATGTTCATAAAATTGTTTTGAAAAGGGTTTTGAAATGCAAAAATGCATTTTGTTTGTGTGTTGCTACTGTGATGCTGCATGTTATTCTGATGTGTTGTGAAAGTTGAAATGCTTGCATGTTCTTCTGATGTGTTGTGAAAATTGAAATGCTTGCATGTACTTTTGATATGTGTGAAAGCTGAAATGCTGTGTGTTATTTTGTTGGTTTAAAGATCTGGATGATTCTGATGATTAATCATTCTGTTTCCTGCTTCTGATGATTCTGATAATCATCATGTTTCCTGCTTCTGATGATTCTGATCATCATCCTGATTCCTGCTTCTGATGATTCTGATAATCATCATGTTTTATGCTTCTGATGATTCTGATCATCATCCTGATTCCTGCTTCTGATGATTCTGATAATCATTCTGTTGTTTCTGCTTCTGGTGATTTTGGCATGAACCATTATGTGCTTCTTCTGATCAATTCTGGATGAAGTCTGGGCGAAGTCTAGGTTATTCAAAATTCGATTGTCATGCCATGTTCTGGTCAAATTATCTTCTGGATTACTTCTTTCTTTTGACAACTTATGGCCTGGAACAACTCTCCACATGGCAGGCTTCACAATAGTATGGCCCAAAGAATCTTCTGATATTTATTCCCTCTGATATTGTCCATCAAAGATATCCTCTGGTCACTTCTGAACAAGTATGGACTGTGTTGAAATTACACTGCCAGGCTATGTTCTGATCAGTATAACTTCTTGATTGCTTCTGATATTTGAACCATTCTTGTTTGGAGCAATTCATATTATGGCAGGCTTCCCTCTGATGTTTTCCAGATGTTCTTCTGATTTGGTTTCTGTTTGATATAAGCCTCCAAAGTTATCTTCTGGTCGGTTTTGGACATTCTGGTTTATCTTCTGATAATTCCAGAAATGCATCTTCTGTAAATTCAGAATGTATCCTCTGATACATTCATCTTCTGATGGTTTTTACCGTAGTAATTCAAGTTCAATATAAGATTCCATCAAGTGTATTTGTACACATCAAAATCCAGATTATTTAGAACCAACTTGGTTCCAACATCATTTTGTGTTGTTTATGATGATTCTGGATGAATCATTCTGTGTTGTTTCTGATGATTCTGGATGAATCATTCTGTGTTGTTTCTGATGATTCTGGTGTGAATCATTCTGGGTGAATCATTCTGTTGTTTCTGCTTCTGATGATTCTGGGTGAATCATTATGTGTTGCTTCTGATGATTCTGGGTGAATCATTCTGTTGTTTTGCTTCTGATGGTTCTGGAGTGCATCATTCTGGTTCTATTTCTGATGTTGATCATTCTGGTTCTGTTTCTGATGTTGATCCTTCTGGTTCTGTTCTGATGTTAATCATTCATTCTGGTTCTGTTTCTGATGTTGATCCTTCTGGTTCTGTTCTAATGTTAATCATTCATTCTGGTTCTGTTTCTGATGTTCTGGTGTTGATGATTCTGATTCTGGTTCTGATGTAAAACATTCTCATTCTGGTTCTGTTCCTGATGTTCTGATGATTAATCATTCTGATTCTGTTTTCTGAAGATCTGATGTTGATCATTCTGGTTTTGTCTTCTGTAGTCGACTACAGGCATGCTGTATTCGAATACATAATGTTAAAATTGCAGATTTTCACTAGTTTCAGCTTCTGTATTCGAATACAGATTCGTGTTTTTCCAGAAACTCAGTTTTTAGCTTATGTATTCGAATACAAGGAAGCTGTATTCGAATAAAGATTCGTGTTTTCCAGAAAATCAAGTTTTAAACTCTACCTTGTGAATTTTAAAGTGTTGGGAAACTTTGAGAAGGATTAAAATGATTTAAAATGGAGTCCTTGATATAGTTTTGAAGAGGAGAGGATGATGTTTTGAAAACCTTTACTGATGTAGTGAAAAATGTTGATTTGTGCATTGAGACTGCCTCTGTATTCGATTACCAGGGGGGCTGTAGTCGAATACAGAGTGTAATTTTACACTGCCAGGCCATCTTCTGGTCAGAATAACTTCTGGAATAAAATTGATATTCGACTCCTGTTTGTCTGGAACAACTCTCCTTCTGGCAGGCTTTCCAATGGTATGATCCATGTTTCATTATGATTTTTATTCCTTCTGTTCTGGGCCACCAAACATATCCTCTGGTGATGTTTTGACATCCTGGAACATCTTCTGGAAATTCTAGAATTCATTTTCCTTTGATCTCTGCTTCTATTTCCTTCAGTTTCTGGGGCATTTAACTTAACAATTCAAAGTACAAAATAAGTTTACATTGAGTACATTTGTAAGCATCAAAATCCTAAGTACTTAGAACCAAGTTGGTTCCAACATAGTGGATTCAAGAGATGGAGAAAATCTTCGAGATGATTAATTGCCGAGCAACGGTGAAGGTCAACTATGCCATGTACCTGCTGATAGGGGATGCAGAGTATTGGTGGAGAAGTACAAGACTACTGATGGGGTTAGCTCACGAGGAGGTAAACTGGGAGTCGTTCAAGAAGAAGTTTTTGGACAAGTACTTCCGGATGAGTACTAGGACCAAGTTGGGTGACGATTTTCTGAAATTGCACCAGGGTGACATGACAATGGGGGAATATGCAGCTAAGTTTGAATCCCTGTCAAGACATTTCCGATTCTTCAGGGAAGAAGTTGACGAACAGTTTATGTGTCATTGTTTTCAGAATGGACTGAAATATGAGATTCAAGATTCGGTCTTGCCTTTGGGGATTCAACGTTTCCAAGTGTTAATGGAAAAGTGTAGAGAGGTTGAAGAGATGAAGAACAAGAGGGCCAACAGAGGAGGGAACTTTAATTCTGGAGGGCCTAGTCGGATGCACAATCAGAACAATAGAGGAAAGCAGGTTGCTAAGCCGTATAACCGACCCCAGAACAACCACAGGGGCCAGAATCGCCCGAGGAACCAGACTTTTGGACGACAATTAGGACAAGGGGTTCGTTGTTTCCGATGTGGGAAAGAAGGACACTACGCTACTGCTTGTACCGTAAAGGATTCTCCCTGTTTCAATTGCCATAAGACAGGACACTTTGCAAGGGATTGCAAGGCTCCGAAGGTGGAACCAACAGTGAACGCAACTAGGGCTACTCGTCCTGTTGCTAGAGGACGCGACTTGGGAACTGGAGAGTAAGATGAGGGAACAATATCCTCAGTTGTTTACGGACATGTAGTTTCGAGGACGAAACTAATTTAAAGGGGGTGGTAATGTAAGACCCTTAAATTTAATATTAATTTATGGAATTAATATTAAGGGTATTTTGGGAATTTTTGTTAAATATTTAATATATGTATGTTTTGAGTGAATATATATATATAAATATTTATTTTGGAAGATGAATTATAATTATTGGATGAAGATTAAATTAATTTAATTTCGAGTAATTAAATTAATCGGACCATTAATTAAGGATTAGTGGCTAATTGCAAAAAGGATTAAGTGCTGAAAAGTCCAGCTGGAAAATCCAGCATTATTGTATCATTGTTTCAAAGGAGGTGGCACTCAAGTGAGCTTATAAGTACACGTGAGGGGCTGGGCAGAAATCAGAACTCACACCTCCCTATTTTGCATGTAATAGTAATTGCATGTAACAGTAACCCTTCTCCCATTTCTGCCTCCTGTTTCTGAAACCCGGTTTCACGACTTCAAAAAAATACCAAAGAGGGAGTCCCTTAAAAGTTACAGTAACTAGAAATACAAACACCAAACCAGAAAACCCTCAGTATTAAAGTTGTTCCCCGCCTCATTACGGAGCTAAAGAACCCAGTTTTGTAGCAGCAAACTCAGGCAGCAGTTTCACCGGATTTTGGCGCAGAAACGAGAACGAAAACAGAGACTTGAGCAGAAGTAGAACACGCAACAAGGGTAAGGGCACCTTCCACTTTCTAGTTGCATTAGGGCTGTAAGTGCATAATTTTCATGGCATTACTAGTGTTTTCATGACTGTTTTGAAACTGGTTTGCCTGTGCTTGAAAGAAATGGAAAAAAAAATGCATTTTTGATGTTTTAAAAAAACTCTGTGATGATTTCTATTTTGAGCTGAATGCACTGAGGTTGTGCTGTTTATGTGGGAAAGTACATGTTCATAAAATTGTTTTGAAAAGGGTTTTGAAATGCAAAAATGCATTTTGTTTGTGTGTTGCTACTGTGATGCTGCATGTTATTCTGATGTGTTGTGAAAGTTGAAATGCTTGCATGTTCTTCTGATGTGTTGTGAAAATTGAAATGCTTGCATGTACTTTTGATATGTGTGAAAGCTGAAATGCTGTGTGTTATTTTGTTGGTTTAAAGATCTGGATGATTCTGATGATTAATCATTCTGTTTCCTGCTTCTGATGATTCTGATAATCATCATGTTTCCTGCTTCTGATGATTCTGATCATCATCCTGATTCCTGCTTCTGATGATTCTGATAATCATCATGTTTTATGCTTCTGATGATTCTGATCATCATCCTGATTCCTGCTTCTGATGATTCTGATAATCATTCTGTTGTTTCTGCTTCTGGTGATTTTGGCATGAACCATTATGTGCTTCTTCTGATCAATTCTGGATGAAGTCTGGGCGAAGTCTAGGTTATTCAAAATTCGATTGTCATGCCATGTTCTGGTCAAATTATCTTCTGGATTACTTCTTTCTTTTGACAACTTATGGCCTGGAACAACTCTCCACATGGCAGGCTTCACAATAGTATGGCCCAAAGAATCTTCTGATATTTATTCCCTCTGATATTGTCCATCAAAGATATCCTCTGGTCACTTCTGAACAAGTATGGACTGTGTTGAAATTACACTGCCAGGCTATGTTCTGATCAGTATAA
Source organism: Cicer cuneatum (assembly GCA_037974295.1). Classification (NCBI taxonomy): domain Eukaryota; kingdom Viridiplantae; phylum Streptophyta; class Magnoliopsida; order Fabales; family Fabaceae; genus Cicer; species Cicer cuneatum. Next base: position 10,645,941 of record JBBPBO010000003.1, on the reverse strand, counting down.
CTTCTTGATTGCTTCTGATATTTGAACCATTCTTGTTTGGAGCAATTCATATTATGGCAGGCTTCCCTCTGATGTTTTCCAGATGTTCTTCTGATTTGGTTTCTGTTTGATATAAGCCTCCAAAGTTATCTTCTGGTCGGTTTTGGACATTCTGGTTTATCTTCTGATAATTCCAGAAATGCATCTTCTGTAAATTCAGAATGTATCCTCTGATACATTCATCTTCTGATGGTTTTTACCGTAGTAATTCAAGTTCAATATAAGATTCCATCAAGTGTATTTCTACACATCAAAATCCAGATTATTTAGAACCAACTTGGTTCCAACATCATTTTGTGTTGTTTATGATGATTCTGGATGAATCATTCTGTGTTGTTTCTGATGATTCTGGATGAATCATTCTGTGTTGTTTCTGATGATTCTGGTGTGAATCATTCTGGGTGAATCATTCTGTTGTTTCTGCTTCTGATGATTCTGGGTGAATCATTATGTGTTGCTTCTGATGATTCTGGGTGAATCATTCTGTTGTTTTGCTTCTGATGGTTCTGGAGTGCATCATTCTGGTTCTATTTCTGATGTTGATCATTCTGGTTCTGTTTCTGATGTTGATCCTTCTGGTTCTGTTCTGATGTTAATCATTCATTCTGGTTCTGTTTCTGATGTTGATCCTTCTGGTTCTGTTCTAATGTTAATCATTCATTCTGGTTCTGTTTCTGATGTTCTGGTGTTGATGATTCTGATTCTGGTTCTGATGTAAAACATTCTC
>JBBPBO010000003.1:10605295-10643482 GCA_037974295.1 Cicer cuneatum | reverse complement strand
TTCCTGCTTCTGATGATTCTGATAATCATCATGTTTTATGCTTCTGATGATTCTGATCATCATCCTGATTCCTGCTTCTGATGATTCTGATAATCATTCTGTTGTTTCTGCTTCTGGTGATTTTGGCATGAACCATTATGTGCTTCTTCTGATCAATTCTGGATGAAGTCTGGGCGAAGTCTAGGTTATTCAAAATTCGATTGTCATGCCATGTTCTGGTCAAATTATCTTCTGGATTACTTCTTTCTTTTGACAACTTATGGCCTGGAACAACTCTCCACATGGCAGGCTTCACAATAGTATGGCCCAAAGAATCTTCTGATATTTATTCCCTCTGATATTGTCCATCAAAGATATCCTCTGGTCACTTCTGAACAAGTATGGACTGTGTTGAAATTACACTGCCAGGCTATGTTCTGATCAGTATAACTTCTTGATTGCTTCTGATATTTGAACCATTCTTGTTTGGAGCAATTCATATTATGGCAGGCTTCCCTCTGATGTTTTCCAGATGTTCTTCTGATTTGGTTTCTGTTTGATATAAGCCTCCAAAGTTATCTTCTGGTCGGTTTTGGACATTCTGGTTTATCTTCTGATAATTCCAGAAATGCATCTTCTGTAAATTCAGAATGTATCCTCTGATACATTCATCTTCTGATGGTTTTTACCGTAGTAATTCAAGTTCAATATAAGATTCCATCAAGTGTATTTGTACACATCAAAATCCAGATTATTTAGAACCAACTTGGTTCCAACATCATTTTGTGTTGTTTATGATGATTCTGGATGAATCATTCTGTGTTGTTTCTGATGATTCTGGATGAATCATTCTGTGTTGTTTCTGATGATTCTGGTGTGAATCATTCTGGGTGAATCATTCTGTTGTTTCTGCTTCTGATGATTCTGGGTGAATCATTATGTGTTGCTTCTGATGATTCTGGGTGAATCATTCTGTTGTTTTGCTTCTGATGGTTCTGGAGTGCATCATTCTGGTTCTATTTCTGATGTTGATCATTCTGGTTCTGTTTCTGATGTTGATCCTTCTGGTTCTGTTCTGATGTTAATCATTCATTCTGGTTCTGTTTCTGATGTTGATCCTTCTGGTTCTGTTCTAATGTTAATCATTCATTCTGGTTCTGTTTCTGATGTTCTGGTGTTGATGATTCTGATTCTGGTTCTGATGTAAAACATTCTCATTCTGGTTCTGTTCCTGATGTTCTGATGATTAATCATTCTGATTCTGTTTTCTGAAGATCTGATGTTGATCATTCTGGTTTTGTCTTCTGTAGTCGACTACAGGCATGCTGTATTCGAATACATAATGTTAAAATTGCAGATTTTCACTAGTTTCAGCTTCTGTATTCGAATACAGATTCGTGTTTTTCCAGAAACTCAGTTTTTAGCTTATGTATTCGAATACAAGGAAGCTGTATTCGAATAAAGATTCGTGTTTTCCAGAAAATCAAGTTTTAAACTCTACCTTGTGAATTTTAAAGTGTTGGGAAACTTTGAGAAGGATTAAAATGATTTAAAATGGAGTCCTTGATATAGTTTTGAAGAGGAGAGGATGATGTTTTGAAAACCTTTACTGATGTAGTGAAAAATGTTGATTTGTGCATTGAGACTGCCTCTGTATTCGATTACCAGGGGGGCTGTAGTCGAATACAGAGTGTTAATTCTGCACTGTTTTGACTCCGGTATTCGAATACAGAGAGGCTGTATTCGAATACAGATTCGTATTTTCCAGAAAACTCAGTTTTAAACACTATTTTGTGAATTTTAAGAGATTGGGGAACAATGGAAAGACTTGAGATGATTAAGTATGGAATTGGTGAGATAATGTGAATTGTTAATGATTGCTTGACTGTTTAAATCATTGATGTGTTGATGATGATATTGATTATATTGAGATGTTTTGAAATATGATGGAAAGGCATGAATTTTCTGTTATTGCATACTGTTTTCAGTGAAGAGAAAACACTGCATATTCATACATTGCATAGTCAGGTGGTGACCGCGATGGGCCACAGAGTAATGCGGTAACCGTGATGGTCCGCGAAGTTAAGTAGTAACCATGGGTTATAGAATAGTTCCGCGTGTATTAGACGGTCTGTTCTATCCGGGGTCAGAGTAGTTCCGCGTGTATTAGACGATCTATTCTACTCGGGCTACAGAATGGCCGCGTGTTTGTGGTGGTCCATTCTATCCGTGCGAGGATTTAACTTCTGTGTATTTGTCCTGTGAGAGGCTAATACACGTGAATGTAGTAACCGTGATGGGTTGTAGAGTGGCCGCGTGTTCGTGGTGGTCCATTCTATCCGGGCTATAGAATGGCCGCGTGTTCGTGGTGGTCCATTCAAATATGTGCAACCACGTGCTGATCTGTTGAGCGATTGCACGAGTGCTGGACTGTTGAGCGTCTGCACTAGGTACTGATCTGTTGAGCGATTGTACCTTGGTATATAAGTGCTGGTCTGTTGAGCGACTGCACTGGTACTGGACTGTTGAGCGTCTGTACCCTGAAATGCGCAACCACGTGCTGATCTGTTGAGCGATTGCACGAGCTGGACTGTTGAGCGTCTGCACTAGGTACTGATCTGTTGAGCGATTGTACCTTGGTATATGTCAAACGTGCTGGACTGTTGAGCATCTGCACTGGTGCTGATCTGTTGAGCGATTGCACCTTGGTCTTCAGGGCCGTTAATGTCAAACATACGACTGCACCTTGGTAATTCCAAGAAGCTGAGTACATGAGCATATGCATATTGCATCTGGGTGTTTGACCGGTGGGTCACGTTTTGGATATTGTTGATGATTGGAAAATTGATGTGTGTAAGTACTTGTTGAAATATGAGTTTTCTGATCTTTACGTACGGAGTCTACGTGGACAATGCAGAGGGACGAACGGTTGGCTGAAGACGAGACTTATAGAGGTTACGGTGGAGACCGTGCTACTGTAGCTTAGTGCATGATCAGTCTAGACTTTTGTATAGGGTCTTGAGTTTTGGGAAATGTAAATTTTACTTTGGGAATTAATGTAATACTTTTTCCAGTGTATTATTCTGCACTCTGACACTGATTGAGTGATAACCTTTGAAATGAACTGATTTTATTTTAATACCTTTGATATTAATTTTGGAAAAACTCATTTCAATTAGTTATTTGAAAAAAAAAATGCACCCGCGCTGTGTTTTAAACTCGGGGTGTCACAGTGTTTCTGGAAAACCTGTTATTGATGAAAAATGTCCTGAGTTTTGTGGTTCAAAAGAGTGGTGAATCTGTTTTGGTGTTGTGTAGGTTTTTCAAAGGAAAAAGTTTGAAAATGTGTTGAAGTTTCAGGAAAATTTCATTGAATTCGAAGGTGTATTCAAATACAGCATGAGTGTATTCGAATACAGCCTACAAAGCTTCTGTTTTATTCAAATTTCTGAACTTGTATTCGAATATGGGCCTCTGTATTTGAATACAGATGAAGGATTTTTGCTTATGACTTAGCATCTGTATTCGGCTACGACCCTGTTGTATTCGAATACAGGATTGCAAATTTTGCCACTGTATTCGCATCTGTATTCGAATACAACACCCTCGTATTCGAATATAGAATGCTGATTTTTCACTATTTTAGCTTTTGGACTCGAATACAAGGGAGCTGTATTCGAATACATATTCATTTTTTTCCAGAAAAATCAAGTTTTAAACATTGTTTAATGAAGTTAAAGAGTTGGGAAATATTGGGAAGGCTGGTGTTAAATTAAAATGGAGTTTTTGAGATAGTTTTGAAGTGGTGATGGTGAGGTTCTTGAGGTCTTTATTGATGTTGTGAAAAATGCTAATTTTGCACTGTTTTAGCTTATGTATTCGAATACAAGGAAGCTGTATTCGAATACAGAGTGTTGATTTTGTACTGTTTTAGCTTCTGTATTCGAATACAAGGAAAGCTGTATTCAAATACAGATTCGTTTCTTTTCCAGAAATCTCAGTTTTAAACATGTGTTTATGAACTTTAAGAGTTAGGGAAAACATTGGGAAGACTTGAGATGAATTAAAATGGAGTTTTTGAGATAGTGTGAGGTGATAATAATGAGGTGCTTGAATATTTTTGTTGGTGTGATGATAATGAAATTATTTGGGTTGAGATGGTTTTGGGGAAATGATGGAAAGGCTGAATTTTTCTGATGTTGCATACTATTTTCAGTGAAGAGAAAACATTTCATGTCCATGTATTGCATAGTCAACTGGTGACCGCGATGGGCCACAGAGTAATGCGTAAAACGTGCTGGTCTATGAGCGACTGCACGAGTGCTGGTCTGTGAGCGACTGCACTGGTATTGGTATATAAGCGATTGTACCTTGATATGCGCAAAACGTGCTGGTCTGTGAGCGACTGCACTGGTACTGGTCTGTGAGCGATTGTACCTTGGTATACGTGAAACGTGCTGGTCTGTGAGCGACTGCACGAGTGTTGGTCTATGAGCGATTGCACTAGTGCTGATCTGTGAGCGATTGCACCACGGTCATGCTAGCCATTAAAGTCAAACATATATAAATCGTGCTGGTCTGTGAGCGACTGCACCTTTGTAATTCCAAGAAGTTGAGTACATGAGCATATACATATTGCATCGGGGTGGTTGACCGGTGAATTATGATTTGATATGATGTTGACGGGTAAAAACCGATGTGTCTAAGTACCTTATGAAATTTTGAATTTCTGATGAATTGGTGTGATTGCTGAATTGATATTTGTACTTACAACTTGATTGTTATATTAAATTCGTTGCTGTTTGAAAAGGTATACATGTCATGAAATTTCAAAATGAGCATCCTTATTTATCATCATTGTTACATAACATGCCATGAATATGCTTGTTATTATTGACATAAATGCTATGTGGTATTTGTTAATTTCGGTCGACGACCCTTTACTATTATTGTGGAAAATTGGGCTTTGCCCTCAAATGATACCCAAACCCGTCCCACCAACGGCTACACTAACGACGGAGACGTCGTTAGTTTCCCCTGATCTTCATGTAACACCCCAAGTTTAAAACACAATGCGAGTGTATTTTTTTTCAATAAATAATTAAAATGAGTTTTCCAAAATTAATGTCAAGGGAATTAAAATAAAATTTTCATCAGTTCATTTCAAAAGAGAACACCTGGCATGTGGCCACTAAACAGTATCAGAGTGCAGAAAATACAGCGGAAAAGTCATACATTAATTCCCAAAATAAATTACATTTCCCAAAACTCAAGACCCTATACAACAATCTAGTCTGATCATGCACTAAGCTACAGTAGCACGGTCTCCACCGTATTCTCTATAAGTCTCATCTTCAGCCAACCGTCCGTCCTTCTGCGTTGTCCATGGACACTCCGTACGTAAAGATCAGGGGAAACTAACGACGTTTCCGTCGTTAGTGTATCCGTCGGTAGGACGGGTTCGGGTAACATCTGAGGGCAAAGCCCAATTTCCACAATATAATAGCAAGGGTCACCGACCGAAATTAACAAATAATCACATAGCATATATTTCACAGCAACAAATATATATTCATGGTATATCTTATGACAATGAGGAAATAATGATGCTCATTTGAATTTTCATGACATATAAGCTTTTTCAAACAGCAACCGTTTCATATGGAAATATGTAGTAAGTACAGTCAACACTTCAATAAACACAATAATTAATCGGAAATTTAGATTCTGTCAAGTACTCACACACATCGATTTCCAAACATCATCATATAAATCAATCGTGACCCACCGGTCAATCCCTCGATGCAATATGTATATGCTCATGTATACAATTTCTCGGAATCACCAAGGTGCAGTCACTCAACAGACCAACACAATTTATATGTATGATAGACTTTAACGGTCCTCAAGACCATGGTGCAATCGCTCAACAGATCAGCACCAGTGCAATCGCTCAACAGACCAGCACGTTTCACATATTTGAATGGACCACCACGAACACGCGGCCATTATGTAGCCCGGATAGAATGGACCACCACGAACACGCGGCCACTCTACAACCCATCACGGTTACTACTTTCACGTGTATTAGCCTCTCACAGGCCAAATACACAGAAGTTAAATCCTCGCACAGATAGAATGGACCACCACGAACACGCGGCCATTCCGTAGCTCGAGTAGAATAGACCGTCTAATACACGCGGAACTACTATGACCCCGGATAGAACAGACCGTATAATACATGTGGAACTATTCTATAACCCCTGGTTACTACTTAACTTCGCGGCCCATCACGGTCACCGCATCAACTATGTGGCCCATCGCAGTCACCGCCGGACTATGCAATGCATGAATATGCAGTGTTTTCTCTTCACAGAAAACAGTATGCAAAATCAGAAAATTCATGCCTTTCCATCATATTTCAAAACATCTCAACATAATCAATATCATCATCAACACGTCAATGATTAAACAGTCAAGCAATCATTAACAATTCACATTATCTCACAAATTCCATATTAATCATCTCAAGTCTTTCCATTGTTCCCCAAACTCTTAAAATTCATAAAACAGTGTTTAAAACTGAGTTTTCTGGAAAATAAGAATCTGTATTCGAATACAGCCCTCTGGTATTCGAATACAGAGGCAGTCTCTGTGCACAAATCAACATTTTTCACTACATCATTAAAGTCTCAAAAACTTCATCACCACCACTTCAAACTATCAACAAAAGTTCCATTTTAATTCACCACAAACATTCCCAATATTCCCCAACATTTAGGGTTTATAAAACACTGTTGAAAAACTTGAAATTTCTGAAAACTCGAATCTGTATTCGAATACAGATCCCTTGTATTCGAATACAGAAGCTGAAACTGTAATTTCAACATTCTGTATTCGAATACAACATGCCTGTAGTCGAATACATAAGCTAAAAACAGAATGATCAGCATCAGAACATCACGAATAGAACCAGAATCAGAATCATCAACACCAGAACATTAGAAACAGAACTAGAATCATAATGATTAACATCAGAACATCAGGAACAGAACCAGAATCAGAATCATCAACACCAGAACATCAGAAACAGAACCAGAATCAGAATGATCAACACCAGAATCATCAGAAGCAAAATAGAATGATTCACACCAGAATCATCAGAAGCAAAACAGAATGATTCACACCAGAATCATCAGAAGCAAAACAGAATGATTCACACCAGAATCATCAGAAGCAAAATAGAATGATTCACACCAGGATCATCAGATGCAAAACAGAATGATTCACACCAGAATCATCAAAAGCAAAACAGAATGATTCACACCAGAATCATCAGGAGCAAAACAGAATGATTCACACCAGAATCATCAGGAGCAAAACAAAATGATTCACACCAGAATCATCAGAAGCAAAACAGAATGATTCACACCAGAATCATCAGAAGCAAAACAAAATGATTAACACCAGAATCATCAGAAGCAAAACAGAAGGATTAACACCAGAATCATCATAAGCAAAATAGAATGGTTAACACCAGAATCATCAGAAGCAAAACAGAATGGTTAACACCAGAATCATCATAAGCAAAACAGAATGATTCACACCAGAATCATCAGAAGCAAAACAGAATGATTCACACCAGAATCATCAGAAGCAAAACAGAATGATTCACACCAGAATCATCAGAAGAAAAACAGAATGATTCACACCAGAATCATCAGAAGCAAAACAGAATGATTCACACCAGAATCATCAGAAGCAAAATAGAATGATTCACACTAGAATCATCAGAAGCAAAACAAAATGATTCACACCAAAATCATCAGAAGCAAAATATAATGATTCACACCAGAATCATCAGAAGCAAAAACAGAAACGGAATGACATTAATACATTCAGTCAAACAGAAATCATCACATAACATCAAAACACCATCAGTATGCATTTTTGCATTGTATGCAAAACAGTTTTATGAACATGCATTTTGATCAACTTTAAACTAACATGAAAAACATTTTTCAGCTTTCCCACATAACCAAAACAACATGTTATATCAGCAAAAACAGCCAACATCACAAAATCATCAACATCAACAGAATGCATTTCTCATTCTTCAAAATGACATGCAAAACAATTTTTCTTCAAAAACAGAAATGGAACAACGTGCATGTCATAACAATATGCGTTTACAGCCTTAATGCAACTAGAAAGTGGAAGGTGCCCTAACCCTTGTTGCGTGTTCTGCTACTTCTCTCGTTTCTGCTGTCGTTCCCGTTTTCGCGCCAAAAACCGGTGAAACTGTAGCCTGCGTTTGCTGCTACGAAAATGGGTTCTTTAGCTCCGTAATTGTATGGGGAATAACTTTTGTACTGGGGTTTTGGTGTTTCGGTGCTTGGATGTCCAAGTAATGGCACTTTGAGGAGTTCCCTCTTTTTTTCTTTGTAATCGTGAACTGGAAATGGAGGAAAGCAGAAACAGCAAACAGAATGGGAGGGAAAGGGGTACTGTTACATGCAGCACTGTTACATGCAGTATGGGCAGTGAGGAAGGAGGGATGGTGTTCTGATTTCACCATCCTTCTCACTCCTATTTATAGGCTTTTGTGGTGCCACCTCACCCAACACTTGTCTGATTTTCAACACTTAACCAATCCCGTCGCAATTAGCCGCTAATCCCTTAATTAACTATCCGTTAATTTAATTACTCGTAATTAAATTAATTAATTCTTAATCCAATAATTTTAATTCATCCTCCAAAATAAATATTTATATATATATATATATTTTTTTACTCAAAACATACATATATTAAATATTTTACAAATATCCCAAAATACCCTTAATATTAATTCCATAAATTAATATTAATTTTTAAGGGTCTTACACTTCACGTACGGAGTATTCGTGGACAACGTAGAGGGACAGACAACTAGGGTGAAGACGAGACTTGTGGAGGAGGCGGTGGAAATCACTTGTTACTGTAGCTTAGTGCATGATCATACTAGACTTTTTGGTATAGGGCCTAGTGTTGAGGGCTGTATTTACTTATTTTGGGATTATTGTATATTTTCTTTCCGCAACTCTGATAATATTTTGGTTTGGGATAATTGTATATTTTCCGCACTCTGATAAATATTTTGGTGGGTCCAGGATACAGTTTTTGATGTATTTTTATTTTGGTATATTTTGAAGATTTAAATTCCCAAAAATATCTTACTTGATTAATCGTGATGTAATTAATTAATTACTTTTCTATTTTGGATTACAATGTCGAACGATATTTAATTTGAATTGATTTTAATCATTCTGAATTAAATTGAAAAAAATTCTTTTATTTATTTTGGTAAAAAAAAAAAATACACTCGGGGTGTTACAATGTGCACCTTTCCAGAAGCAAGCACTCTTGTTTTTCTTTCCCTTGTGTTAGATCTAAGTTGTTGAAGTAGAGTCTACAATCTGATAGAGTCAGAAGGGGTAGCAGATTACTTGGCAATTAGATTCAAGGCATTGTAATTCCTTCTACAATATGGGGTTGTCAGATTGGTAGGAGAAGACTTGACTTAAGAAGTCAATGGGCTGTATTCCTCAAAAGTCTAGGATTGTTAGACTGTTTGAGAAGACTGACTTGGAGGGTCAATGGTATTGTTGTAATTCAAGGTTTTGAATTAGTGAAATCCTTCAAAGTGAAGGGACTGGACGTAACTTCGTTAACGGTGAACCAGTATAAAATTCTGTGTTTTATTTTTACTTTACATCCGCTGCTAACTCTGTTTGATTCATACATCAGGTTTTGTTATAAAACTGCAAAAACAGAAAAAGTAATCAAGTTAGTCAAACACAATTCAACCCCCCTTCTCGTGTTTGCACCTTCAACGACATGTATAGTTACTTTTTTAGAGCTTTATATTTAACGCGTCATAACACTAGTTAGTAGTTACTTTTATTTGTGATGAACATTGTTTTTGTAATTTTTAATGTTAGTTTATTTTTATTTCATTATTTTACATTATTATTATATCATTAACTTTATATTTATTTGTGATGAACTATAATGAAAGTAAAGTAAAATGAACTAATAACAAGTGATTTTATATAAGTTTTAAAGTATTGTAGTCCATACAAAATCAATCTTCATCTAATGACATGATATCTATGGGTTCTTTCAGTGGATCTTGTGTAACACGTGGCATATGGCCTAATAAATATCCCAACTGTTATAGACGCCCTGTATATGCTATTGGCATAGAAGTTGCCTCATTAGTGCGATATCGCTTCCAACCTGGTGCAATGTCTGACATTGGAAATCCATCTTTCATCTTTAACTGCAAAATAGATTGAAATATTAAATAATTTGATTATTTAAAAAAAATAAGTATTACTTAAGAAAATAATATAATTTTACTAGAACCCAGTGACTTGCGTCGACAAAACCAATACATATGATATGATCATTTTTTGTCGATCCTGAATGTGAACCCTTCATAGAAAAGAAAGTCATAGAAAATGTCTGACCAAACATGACGAGAATAACATTATATGTTGTCGCTATCACGTAACCCATATCAAGTATGGACATCCATTTATCTATAGGTTAAACACATACGCTTGTTATCTTCAACGAATATCTTACTTCTTTAATGTGTCTTGGGAACAGTCTATCATATGGACTTATATGAGAAACAATCTCTTGGTCCAAACTATGGCGGACCAAAGACCAAGACTCATCACTGTGTCCAAGCAATGATGCAGTAGCGCGATAGCCACAATTTCCATGTGCTATCACATTAAATATGTCATCAATGTACGTTTGAATAACATCAAGAAATTGTCTCAAGAACAAATGTATTGAGGATTGAGATGATTGAGAGGGTTGTTTCTTTGATAAAAAAAGTCTCTTCTTTAATGATTGAGATGGGTGAAAACTAGGATCTTCACAATATGTTGCATTAACATGCTCAAAGTAAGAAGGGTCTCGATATACATCATATCCATTCGGCTTCTTAGACTTACTCTTCTTCACCCGTCCTTTGGTTTAACTTTTTCAGGTGGTGGACACATCGAACTTGTAGTTGGAAAAACAAGTTCTCGCACCTTACTTTTCAACACTTTTTTTCCTATAACATCAAGTGATCGAAAGCGTTTTCACAAGGCATTCATCTCATTAGACATATCTAACTCATCCATCTTCTGTGTCTTGGGTGAGTTCACATTCCATGCTTAATTTCCTCCATTGAATTTGCACAAAATCTAGAGAATTGGTTCACTCATCAGTTTATATTGTGTCAATTCACCAGCACAAGGTAACCCATATGTTCTTATGAGAGAGCACCCATATACAAATTTGTTGGTACCCACCCACTCAACTTTCTCGTAATCTTCAACAATATGTCTTTGAGCTTCTCTTGATACAAATGTATTCAATCTCTGATAAAATGGATTGTTGTGTTCATGCTCTTTATCATAGAAACTTTTCTGAAAGGAGCCCCTGATTTTTTTATGTTGCAACCTTATCATGTTGTTCATAGCCTCCCAACATTTACACATGTCACCCATGATGTGTTCCAACATTAACTTCAGTTTCCAATGAGCTAACTCAACCCTATCATTACATGTAAATTGTCACCATGGAGAAATCCAACAATATATAGTAAAATTACAAAATCGAAGTTTTATAGTGACATGACATACCTGTTAGTCGTTGTGTTCCCCAAATCCATCACTCGATTTATCCATGCTTTAACAAACCTTTTCTTATGAGGAGTCAACCAAGTTTCTTTCACATAATCAACAAACACTTTATTATCGACACATGATTGCTCAAACATGTGCAAACGCATGATATAATCATTTTCATCACTGCAATACACAATGTCTTTCCACATATTCAATACTAACTTGTGTCGATCCTTTAAGACATATTACTTGCATTTTGCTCCAACATTTTTGTCGATATGAAATCGACAAAGCAAATTAACAGCATGTGGAAATACAATATCAACTGCTTTCATTAAAGCAAGATCTTTGTCTGTCACATTACATGAGGAAATTTATTTTGTGTAACAAACAGTCCTCTTAGCCTCTCTAATGCCCAACAAAAGTTTTCTGTATTTACTGGTTTTGTAGGTGTTGTCCACAATCAACACAATACGAAACAAATTCAACAACTTCATTGAATTTGGATGGGCCCAAAAAATATCTCTATAACATATAAGTCTTCCCGCTTTCTATTCCAACACACATATTTTATATCTTCAATTAACTTGAATAAATGTTGCATCTCTGTCTTATGACCTCTCACGTGCAATCGAATCATACTCCTTTGTTTATATATTTGTGAGATCTGAGTAACATTGTTCTTCTATCGGTCTTACAATGAGAGTAATATGTGCCTCAGTGCAACATTATATATTTTAAGTCATTAACATGTTTTTTCTCTTCTTCATCTAAACATCCAAAAAATGTATGTCCCTCCAAAGTATCAGGTAATTCATGGTTGTGAACTCTACAAATTACTTTAATTGTCCATCTTGAACCATCAGGTAATTCATGGTTTTGATCTAAGCTTGAAAAGACAACCACACTTTTTTGTTGAACTTCGAGATACACTATCAACACACTTGTATTTTGCTCATTTGTCACAACCTAATATTAATTTATTTGTTCCTCCCTCTCTCTCTTGTCTCTTTATTTGATCTTGTGATGATAACGGTCACTTTGTTTTTTATACTGATTTCTCTAGCTCAATTCACAACAACTTACCGTGTATCAATTATCTAAAATAAATTATAATAATTAATCACAATAATAGATTTTTACAATATTAATATGAATTATAATTATTCATACCTGATTTGTGTCAAAAACGTTGGTAGTATCGACGCATGTTTTATCACATAATAGTAGCGGTTAATTCATATCTGTTAAAATTTATAAAAATGAATAAAATAAAAATAATTATAAAAAAATTGGTGTGTATCGGAAAATTTGTGAAAAAGTTTTCCGGTAAACCCCTACTATCAAGTTTTCCTATAGTATAAATTTTTAAGCTTCTGTACCAGAAAACTTTTTTAAAAGGTTTCCGGTACACACATTTGTACTCTTCTGTAGAAACCTTTTGTATTGGAAAAAGTTTTCCGGTAAACCTTTCTGTACTGGAAATATTTTTAAAATGATTTTCGGTAACTTATGGAAAACTTTTACTTACCAGAAAACTTTTTTTTTTGTTCGGAAATCTTTAAATGGTAAAAAAAAAAGTGAATTTGAGTTGGTAAAATAGTAAAAAAAAGAGTATATTTGACATTTTTAAAAATTTATGGGAGTATAAATACAAATGTGGGTATATAGGGTAAATTTTACCTCGAAAATCACAAAGCCTATTGAACAACCCGGTGCAATAAAATCCATGTGTGTCTTAGGATTTTGGATGATCAGATCCATAAAACAAACCAACAAATATCCACATTTATCCACTACCTTCCTATACAAATATACTTTCACCACAATTATCGATCATTCTTCGCAACTCATATTGACTTAGACGTTGGAGTGTAATTATTTTCGTAACAAATTGAGTCTAAGATGCATGTATCATGCTTTACATGAAGTAAGGCGAGGATGGCGTATGTTGCTTTCCCATGATTTTCCGAACAATGTTAAATAATTAAAAATAAAAATTGTGTTAAAAATAGCTATTTTTAACTTTGAGAAATTAAATATACAAATTTCAAGACATTATTTGAATATATTTAATTTCATAACATGTATATTTAAAACACTTGTTAGTATTCAATGTATGACCCAAAGCCATTATGATAAGAAGAGATTTATTGAATTGGTTAGGTCGGAGGAATTAAAAACATAGTTCCAATGAATGTTAACATGAGGATTGTCATGTGCAGCTCAAGTAGCTTTTTACCAAGTGTATTTGCTTAAATATAATTGATGGAAATCACATTACGAGCCGGATATCTTTAGATGGAGAGGCATGAACCAAAAAGAAAGGTAATACTTTGGTTGTCTAAATTATAAGGTGTACAAAATTTGAATAATTGAAAGTTTGCATAGTTTTATGTTATTCTTTTCATTATTAAAAAAACAAAATTCACAAATAATAAAAGAATTGTATTTGGTGTGAAACAAATAATTACTGCAAAATAGTAATATAAGAAAGATAACATGTGTGAAAGAAAATGTAACAAGAAATCATGAAAGAAAAAGCAAACATTAAAAAAAAATTATCAGAACCAAGTTGTTTTGATGAACAATGACCCTTAATTATTTTGATAATAATAAAAATCATTTTATATGAACAATTTATTATGCTAATAAATTTATTAAGGGTGCAGACACTTGCCATAAACTTTAAAGTCTTTACGCTTCATCCTTTGATAAAAAGATAAGCTAAGCAAGGAAATTAATGCAATTCTTTGAAATATCTGGTAAGATATAACTGACTCTAACAAACGAGCTCTCAACACATTCTTGTTGAATCTATATATACAAAATCACTCTGATGATTATGCGTCTGATAATTTTGGTATACAAATTGACTGTGTATGATAAAGACAACCATATGATAATGTCAACACTCTAATAAAGTCAACATTCGAATATCATTTGCTCATCTTAGTAGACTTATCCTCTGGTCATCTTGCCATTTCTATTAAGATATGCTTAATCAATTATAAAGACGAATTTGAATAAGTTTTTAATGTTGACTCAATATCTCAGAAGTTTTGATACGAGTTATTATTTCACATGTTGATTTTATGCAATCACAACAACGATCAGAAACCCCAATGGACTAAAAACTTCTCTATAAAAGGATTTGTGATCGTTACTAAAAAAACAACAAGAAAATAAGAAACAGCACGAGAGAAACCTACTGCCATCACAAATACAAACTCGTAAAAACTCTTGTCTTAGCTCTAAGCACTATGAAACCTAAAACACTCATTGAGAGCAATTCCTGTAAACAAATTTTGTGTGAGAGCTAGACAGAAAACCATGTTAAACATTTTTGTAACTTGGCCCATTAGTGGTTGTCGCTCTCAACAGCTTGACTGCACTAAGCTAGAATATTGAGAAGACTTGAACATAGTTAGGTTAATTAAAAGGTGTTCAGTGAAGTTGTGATACTATTGGTTTATTAAATCCTTTTATGTGAAGGGATTGTACGTAGCTATTGGTGGTGAACTAGGATAATTTGGCTTGTGTTTCACTTTTTATCCCTTTACTTATCAATTTACTTATTCCTGTTTTCAAACATCATTAGTATTTAAATTCGTTTTTAATTAAATTTTTGAAACAAAACACAATTCAAACCCATTTTCTTGTGTTTTTCTCTCTACAACTGGCATCAGAGCTTGGTCTCAAGGCTGGGCACTTAATCGGGTTTGAATAAAGAGCTTTTTATTATGACTAACTTTGGTGATTAAGCTACATGTGGAAATGTGAATAGGCCTCCTTTGTTTGATGTGGAGAGATTTGAATACTACAAAGACCGGTTGAGAAGTTTTACATCTCACATGATCCTAAATATAGGTACATAGTTGTGTTGAGACAAAACCCCAACTTAAATAATTTTGATGATAAACAAAGATTAATTAAGAATTATAATTATGATTCTAAAGCATGTTTCTGTATCTAATAAGTGTGCTTGAGTGTATTAATCAAGATATGTACCAAGAAACTTAAAAAAATCATATCAAATAAGAAATAAGCTAAGTCAGCAAAACCAAGAACGTTCTGGTCAATTTTGAAGAAAACGAAGAACGTTCTTGAGGTGCTCCAGAAATGCGAAAACGCAAATGCAGTTCCAGATTCAGTTTTTGTACAGTTCCAATTCAATCATGCTCTCTCAATCATGCTAAGAGCAAGTCAGTATTGCAAGATCCCTCTACAAATTTAAAAGCCAAGAATACGCATCACTAAGATCAAGACTCATTTGCCACACAGAGGAAGAACCAAGTCTGCTCTTGAACATCAGAAGTAGAATGAATAACATTCTTGCTTTTTGGCTTGCTCTCACCTAATCACTGACAAAGGACAGCAAGTCTGATCCCAACGGGCAAATGAGCTGTCATAAGCACTTTTTGAGTCTATAAAAGAGAACTCAAGCTGAAAGCAATAATCAGAGCTCAAGAAAGCAATTATCTCATCATTCATAATCAGTTTCAACAGCTTCCACCTTTTAACACACATTTTCTCAAGTTCTGTTAAGTACTTAGAAACTGCATCATCCAATTACTATTGTGCTCTAAGATCACTCTGAGTTCCAAAGATCAGAATCAAACACTCAAACACGAGTTGAGGATATTTAGATTCTATCAAACACTTTATCATTCCATTGTAATCTCAAGATAAAGTGAGTAAAAACTAGTCTTGAGAAGTTGTAAAAATCCTTCTATGTATTAGAGAATGTAGCGTGATTATTCCTTTGTAAAGATTGAAAGATAGATCATTGAAAAACTCCTTTGTGGATTGAAAGGTATTGGTTGTAACAGATCAAGATAGATTTACAGAAAGTTTGTGTAAAAGTCAAGAGAGTTCTTACCTTGGAGCACTTAGTTGAAAATCTCACAGTTGTGAGGACTGGACGTAGCTCAAGTTGGGTGAACTAGGATATATTTGTGTGTTATATTCGTTCCTTTATCTATTTACTTCCAAGTCTTTAAATATCAAGTTTAATAGATTAACTAAAACTCTCATTTTCAACTAACCAAGAACGTTCTCCGTTTATGGATTAGAACCAAGAACGTTCTCCGTTTTTTTAATTTACAACCAAGATCAATCTTGAGTTAATTTTTTTCAGGAATTTTAAAAGGTTAATTTACAATTCAAACCCCCTTTCTTGTAAATTGCTACTTCAAGTTGAAGACGGTTGTGAAGCTCCCAACGATATTGTTGTTGTTGAAATATCCAAAAATGATCTCAACGCTGATCAAAAGAAACAATACAAGATGCATCATAAAGCAAGAACTTTTATGATGAATGTTATCAACTTCAAAGAATTCGAAAAATGTTGTAACAAGGAAACAGCAAAAAGCATCTTTGATGCCCTAGTCTTCAACTATGAAGGAAATAAACAAGTGGAGGAAGCTAAGGCAAATTTTTTAGTCAAGAAGTATGAACTCTTCCAGATGGAAGAAGATGAAGACATTGAGAAAATGTTTTTTAGATTCCAAACCCTAGTCTTTGAACTGAAGGTTCTCCAAAAGAGTTACAATATATTTGATCATGTCAAGAAGATCCTCATAAGTTTATCTAGCTAGTGGAGACCAAAAGTAACCACAATCATGTCAAGAAGATCCTCAGAAGTTTACCTAGCTAGTGGATACCAAAAGTAATCACAACTCAAAAGGCTAAAGATCTTAACAAATTTCCCCTGGAAGAGCTGACGAGTTCACTCAGATCCCATGAGATTGAACTAATTAAAGATGAACTAAAAGGAAATTAAAGTCATTGGCTCTCAAACCCAAAGGTAATAAAGCAAACTCCAATGTTTTCCAAGCTAAGGAGAACTTAGAGGAAAATGACTCAGAAGGTCATAGTGAAGACTTATATGATGAAGAGCTATCATTCATTTCTAAGAAAATCCAATGCATGTGGAACAACGGGAAGAAATCGTTTCCCAAAAAGGATTTCAGACGATCGATAACTAGTAGAGAAAGTAATGAAAAATTATAAAAGAAGAAAATCATCTGCTATGAATGCAAAGAATCCGAGCTTTTGAAATTAGAGTGTTTTAAGCTTGAGAAGGGAAACTCTCAAAGAAAATACTTCAATATAAAGAAGAATAGTTTAATGGCTACCTTGGATGATTATGATGAATCCTCTGATGAAGATAAAAAATATGCCAACATGGCTATAATGGCAAATCTTTATTCTAACTTTGAGAACGAATATATTGATGAGGAAATTGAGGTATCATATGATCTATCTCGCAATGAACTTATAATCATGTTAAATGAGTTTATGAACAAGAATCACAACTTTTCCTCAAAACTAAATACCTTAGAAAAGCTCATTCTATCTTAACAGACAATTACAATTCCCTTAAAAAAGATTTTGAAAACATACAAAAAGACAATTTAACTCTGAAGGATAATATCTCAAAAATCTAAGAAGTAAGAGCTTGTAATTATGTTAAGTATGAAAAAGCCTTTCAAGATTTTCTAGCAAATGACATAGACACAAACAAATTATCTTCCATGATCTATAGTGTTAGCAAAAAACAACATAAAAGGTATTCTCTTTGAGGAACCAGTGAAAAATCCAAACTTTAACTTACCTAAAACTGCTTGCGTATATTGCATAAAGAAATGTCATGATAAAAGTACTTGCGCTATGTTGAAAACATGGAAAGACAAGACACATTTCATAACTACCAAACTAGGACCCAATCAAATATAAGTACCTAAGAACAAAATAATTTATCTTGCAAATATCCTTAGCCACAAAGTTGGAACACCAATCATGGTACTTAGACAATGGATGCTCACGACACATGACAGGAGAAAAATCTATGTTCCAAAAGCTGGACTTCAAGGAAGGAGGATTTGTGGGATTTAGAGGAAATTATAAGGGTAAGATCATAAGGTGTGGCACGATAGGTAATGATTCTCTTCCTTCTATTAAAAATGTTCCACTAGTAAAAGGACTAATGCATAGCCTACTAAGCATAAGTTAATTAAGTGACAATGGTTATGATATTGTCTTCAATCAAAATTCATGTAAGGTGATTAGTCAAATAGATTGATCTATACTTATTACCGGTCAGAGAAAAACAATATTTACAAAATAAAGTTATTAGATTTGAAAAACAAGAAATATTGTGTCTCATGTCAATGAATAAAAACAACTAATCTCGCACAAGAGGTTTGTGTTTAAGGGAAAAAACCTTTTTGATGTATGGTTTAATGACAAACCTTATGAAATAAATGATTAAGTTTTATGAATGGTGATCTACTAATGATTGCACTTGAGTTTTATTTAAGGAACATGAATTGCATAAGTTTTATTTATGAAGTCATTCACACCATCAAAGTGCATAAATATCTACTCAATAATTAAAGAATCTCAAAAAGAATATATCATATATCAATCATTCAAGAGAATGATTATTACATCTTCAAGATAGCATCTTCTTTAAGAAGGTGATCAAATACATTCATACAACAATCAATGATCACACCATGTTATAAATCAAATCATGTCTTAACTAAATTGGAAATTGATGACAAGATCATTCTGCTTTATAACAAGATCATTCTGGATTATCAAAATATCATTTTGGTTTATTAAAAACAAAAGCATGGAAAAACGAAGATCATTCTAGTTTATTAAAAACAAAAGTTTGGAAAAATGAAGATCATTCTGGTTTATTAAAAACAGAAGTCTGGAAAAACGAAGATCATTCTGGTGTATTAAAAATCAGTAGTCTGAAAAATGAAGATCATTCTGGTTTATTAAAAACAGAAGTCTGGAAAAATGAAGATCATTCTGGTTTTTCAAAACCTTCAATCTAATCAAACCAAGATCATTCTGATTTATCAAATGATTATTCTGGTTTATTACAAGATCATTCTGGTTTATCAAATGATCATTTTGGTTTATTACAAGATCATTCTGGTTTATTACAAGATCATTCTGGTTTATTACAAGATCATTCTAGTTTATCAAATGATCATTCTAGTTTATTACAAGATCATTCAGTTTTATATCAAGATCATTCTGGTTATTTCATTTATGGGTAGAAGTAAAATGAACCACTCTCCAAAGTTTAGATCTTAAGATAAACGAATATCAAGACTACTCAAAACAATTATCAAAGTCCAAAAGTCTAGCTAAAAGTCCAAATAAGCAAACAACATCAAGGTCAATCTCCAAATTGATGAGCTATGAGCAAAGACAACTAGGATAGCAAAGACACTACTGTTGCACCTTTTTGTAGAAAGCACATTATGCTTCTGAGACAAAGGACTGACACCAGACAGTTGCTAAATCCTTCTGCCACGTTTTTTTTATTCAACACAAAACCAAGAATGTTCTGGTTTTATAAAAGAACACTTTTGTTATTCTCCTTTAAAGACAATTAAAACAGATTATTTTCCATAGTCCAAACCACAATTTAAAGAGTATTAAGACTGCTCAAATCAATGGTGAAGCCCATACCTTGATCTGAATTCTGAAAGGAGGAAAACAACCTCCAGATTAATGACAAGATTGATCTCCAAATTGATGAGTTGTGAACAAGGACGCAAATACATTGTACTTACATTATTTTACATAAAGCTTTGCATAATTCTGATTTAAAGCAGTACTAATTGACATTTGACAGCTCATTCACTCACTCATTCACGTTTTCCATCAGACTCAAAAGTAAGAATGTTCTTCATTTGTCAAGAATGTCTTGGACAGTAATATAAACACATGTTTAATTGTTTTAAAATATATCTACAACTTGGGAAGTGTGTCCAATGACTATATTCACTTTAAACTGATTATTCAAAACCTTTTATCATCTATAAATTGAAGATCAATTAGAAGATGAAGGCAATAGTTCAATTTACAAATCTACCAACACTAGTTCAAGTAAGAACAAGTCAAAAACTCTTCAACCAAACTCCAACTCTCTTCACTATATTTGTGGATCATCATTTACTAAGTTTGTCTTTATTTATCTCAAACAAGTGTTGAGAAGTTTCAAGATCTGAAACACTTTTATCATACACATCATTTGTAACTCATGTCTATCTTTTACGTCAGATTGGGTGTGTGTGTAATAATCCTTTCAGGATTGAAAGATGACTGTAAAAATCCTTTCTAGGTTGAAAGGTGAAGATTGTAATTGGTCAAAGTGTGATCAAGAGAAAAGGTGTGAATGAGAACATTCTAGTTCTAAAGTACATAGTGAAAATCTCACAGTTGTGAGGACTGAACTAGCTTGAGTTTGGTGAACCATTATACTTTTTGTGTGTGATCTTTATATCCTTTATCTTTAATTATTTGCTCACACAAATCACACTTCACTATAAACTAATATATTTTATTTACTTTTAACATATCCAGAACATTCTGGACATTATGTTTCAACCAAGATTGATCTTGAATTAATTTAAATTAAGCACAATAATCAAAATTTATATAATTTTTCATATTTCGAAACTTTCCAAAATTCTTGAAATTTTCTATTTCGAAAGTTTCAAATTGTTTGAAAGTTTCGAAATTATAGAATTTTTCTATTTCGAAACCAAATTTAGAAACTTTCGAATCTTTTCAAATTTGAAAACTTCAAAATTTTCTAGATTTAGAAACTTTCGAAATTCTCCAGATTTGGAAACTTTAGAAACTTTCCAAATGTAATCCTTATTTTGAAAATTTGAAACTTCCAAAAGTTTAGAAAATTTGAAATTTCCAAAACTATCCATTTTGAAACTTATTATAAATGGTTAAAAGGGTAAAATTGTCTTTTCATGTGTCTTGAAGGGATGGCAGATACGACTGTGGGAGTACTCGGTAGAAATCTTTAGGATTTTGGATGATCAGGTCCGTAAGACAAATCCAACAAATATCCACATTTATCGTCGAACTTAGTGCAACTGCATAGCAGCCTTTCCCACCAAATTTATCCACTATCTTCCTATATAAGGAGTATAGCTAGGAGTATCAAATACACTTTCATCACAATTACTGATCATTCTTTCCAACTCACACATTGACTTGGGCTTAGGAGTGTAATTATTTTCGCAACAAATTGGGTCTAAGATGCATGTATCATGACTTACATGAAGTAAGGCAAGGATGGTGTATGTTACTTTCCCATGGTTTTCGGAACAATGTTAAAGAATTAAAAATAAAAATTGTGTTAAAAATAGTTATTTTTAACTTTGAGAAATTAAATATACAAATTTAAAGATATTATTTGTATATTTAAAGATATTATTTGTATATATAGTTTCTTAACATGTATTTGTAAAACACATGTATATTTAAAAACTTGGCCAATGGCAAGCACTCAGTTGCAGCTAAGTCCATTGCAATGTATCAAGAGGCACTCTTCCACTAAGAAGAGTAAACAAATCATATATACAGAATACGTTTTTCCCCTTAAAGGGGGTTTGTAACAGACCACTATTTAACATTTTAATAAGAAAAAGAAGAAGCCACTATTTAAGCTAGTGATTTACAATACAATTCAACACAAATTGAAAGTGCCAACTTCATCACAATTCCATATCAAGTGATTAACGCTTTGCCAATCAATGACAGCAAGTATCAAGAGCACTTTTAAAGTTGTTCCAAGAAAATCCACCAAGAGTAAGTTGCAAAAACAATTCTGAAATGTAGTTGAATCAAAGCACCCATTTTAGATTACACTGCACTAGTGAAAATGCAAACGGCTAAACGTATGTTCTATATAAGCCCCTTGCAAATGCTGGAAGTTGAATTTATCTTCATGGAGCATTCAGGGATATAGGCAACACCTGTAACACCAGGATGTAAATATGTAAGGACCCGACCTGAGCTAATTGGCATTTTGCATCACGGTTAACAGAAAAGAAAAACTTGTTGCAATGACAAATAAAACAGGATGCACAACATATTGAGTATATGCTTCTCATTTATCAGTGATGTGGTACACATGTATGTTCTCGTGAGTGTATACCTAAAGGGATTAAGGTGGAAATAAATGACCATACGCATGACTAATAATATAAAGTGGACCAAAATTGGCACTTGTTGGAATGGCGTCAGAACTAGGGAAAGCAAATGCAAAACCTTATAAATACGAAAACGAAATGACTAAAAGTCTGTTTGTTTGTTATAGATTATTTGACAAAATTAATTTAATTATTTTAACTAACATTATTTTTAAGGATTTTGACTGCTTAATTTTTTAAAAAATAATTAGAATCTAAAAATATGATTTTTCTTTTATATGTTAAAATAAGATCTAGTTTTTTTTTTCCGTGGAAAAAATGAGAATCTATTTTTAGTAGGAGAAACAATCTAATTTTAATGAATAATGAGAACGACAGAAAAAAGAAATGATAAAAGTGCTATATTTCAGCACACTTTATTCTTCTGTTGAAGAGTAATACTTAAATAAATATGCAATCATAGAGGTAACTGATCTTTAGGCAGAAGTACATCTTATGAATTTGTATTGACCAAATATTTATTTGGGTAGATGCTCAAACAAGCAGTTCAGAAGAAAAGTTCCATAAAACCGAACAGTGATCATACCTTTTTCCTTGACATCAATTTGCAAAGAATCCAATGTAATTATGCCATCAGTCAACGGAAGTAGTTCAAGCTTGACAGTGACTACGGATTTTGATGGAATACATCTGATGTGGGAAACAAATAGTTTTGAATTAATCAGACTAGTTAAACAATTCACAGAAATAAAAATGAGATCTTATATATTACCCAAGTGGAACTTTGCTCTGCATCCATAAATGTGTACAACTAATACCGGAATTGGGAATGACATCATCACTTGAAGAAACTGCCTGAGCTTTGCCATCATAACTTTTTTCCTCATTTTCTTTTATAATAGAATTGAAGTTTCTTTTTTTCCGGTTAGCACCAATACTTCTTTCACCATTTACTCTAGCTAAAAACTCTGCAAAACCAATGAAAGGACTCTTCGGAGTAGTCGGTGAATTTAGGGAAACCACTGAAGGGGGTGAAGTAAATGAAGCTGGAGCTAGCACTGTCAAAGTTAGATCTTCAGATGTCAAATTTGAAGCTTGAAGAGTTAAGATCTGATTCAATTAAATCAATAAAGCTAAATTAGTTATGGTTGCTGGTAGAAGTATAAAATTAACTGTAATTTCAGATGGAACATAATCAAACCAAAATAAATGAGTTCCTATGTGATGTTCCAACAGACAAAACTTAAATATATATTAACCTGCACAGGAAGTCGGTAAGTTTTTTCATAAGCTCCATGAGGTTTTCCTGACATCTCTGATGCAATAGAGATCATGATATCCCTCGAGATTCGTGGCCGCCAGCTAGTTGGTTGTTTAAAGAACAATCTTGAAGCTAGATTAAGTGAAAAAACCAGAGGAAAACAACTAATTAACCCCTTAACTTCATAGATAGCTCAACAACAAAGAAATGAGGTGAAAAGCTTACATGTATAATTGCAACGACATGACACCATAATTGCATACTGATCAAGACTTAATTTTGATGTTTTATTTCCATATGGTATCTTTGACCAACGAGAACTTCTATCATCCTGAGCCTTGAGACTCCTCAATGTAGAAGTTTCTGGTTTAAGGATAAAAGAATGTTCTTCATCTCTCCTGTAAGCAGAAACATCTAATAAGATAAAGAAGATAATTAGAGTTAATTACATAAACGAAATTATTACTTTATTAAGCATTTTTATTTCTCCCCTTATTTTCCTAGCAGCTAATCAGACTGATTTCAATACAAAAAGATACAAACATTGCCTTCACATGTCCGAGCTGATAATTGATAATTATTTGTCGAAAAATCATAAAAATATGGTTGGCCTATTCCATTAAATGTTTAGATAGGAATACCAAGTAAAACAATCTAAGCTATCATTACAACTATAATAGAGTAGTACAGTTTTAGCTTTAAACCACAAGCCAATGAGAGTAGATAACTGGAAAATACCGTCTAACAAAATGCAAGGCCTATAATGTGGGTCATATCTGTACTTTGACTTTTATTTTTTAGACAAATTTTAGTGGTTAATTTGTTAAGGGGGCACAGGTTAGGGAATGTTGTTATATTGTCTTTTGTTTAGTTTGATGCTATAGATTCTAGAAGTAAAACTATCCAGGATCTCTGGTTCCATTCCAGTCATATTGGCAAATAACTGACTAATAAGCAGTCTAACTCTTCAAATTTAAAAATTGGTAGAAATCATTTTACAATTTTCCACCAAATGGCTGTGTATTAATATAAAAAATCACCTTTTCATCCTTAAAAATGCAAGAAAACTTATGAGTAAATAAGCCTCTTTGAGTAGACCTATATATTGCCACATCAATATTTTTGGTTTACTCAAGAGCATATTGAACTCATGTGGTCATATATGTAGATCAAATGTCATCATGAAAAACCCTTTACCCTCTTTTGCTGAGTTTATTTTTGGTGTTCGAAGGAGTGTCCCTCACCACAGGCATATGCATATGCAACTACATAGGCAGGTTTGTAACAACAAAGCATGAAATCAGTTACGTACAGAAAAATTATAAAACATCATTAGTCATCTGATAATGTATTTGTTGAATGAGAAAAAATATTGAGAGACATGTAGAATAACCCGTGTGTTTCAACTACACAGCAGAAGTTCTTTATATAGATTTTATGTGATAAATACACATAATGACATAAATATTTACAGACTTTCTATTTATTTACATACTAATATTTTATTTTCAACAGTATTTATTCAGACAAATTACCTGATGGCTAGATTTGGTAAAGAATGATCATTTCCAGCTTCAACACATGAAATTGGCAGTGATGATACTGCTCCATTTTTTGTAGACTCCTCGAAAATAATATTTATGGCATCTATAAATATCACAATATCTGGAGCAAGTGCAGGAGCAACGTTCTGGAGAATAAATTCAGAGCTATTGATAAAGCATAGCAGAGAAACAAGTAGTAATAGTAGAAAGGCACAAAAGAGATGCATAATAATTTGATCTGTGAAATCATAGTTCAAACCTTTATTTGAACACAAAGAAGATCCTCTGAATTAAAGTTAGCAGCAAAAGAACGAATCTCTACAGGTTGAATTATTTCTAGTTTCCTTCTCCACCTTCTTCCAGGTGAATAGACGCCTTCTAATCCACAGCAAACAGAAAACCTGTCTCGCTCCAGTGAGACACCTCGAAAAGATAGAAGTTCTTCCACACCAACTTTTTTCCAAAAATATTTTTGAGATGAAATTTGATCCCAATCCTCAACGTCAAAATTTGGCTTAGAACTAGCTGCTTTAACAGGAGCACTAGGTGTGCTTGTAGTTTGGGGTAATGATGACATGGAGTAACTTCTGAAATTGCCAAAAGAGAATAATTGAGTGCCAGTTGATGCTGAAAAGTTGGACCTTTGAGAAGTGCTACCAATTCCTGAATTTGAAGTTAAATGATGAGGAGATTGTGGGCGAGTAGGAGGCCTCCCATTTTCCAATGGAAGCATCCAGTTTAACAGCTCTGCATATGGATCTTGGTTTGTACAAACCGCATCCACCTGATTGTCAGGAGACAGCATTCTCTCCTGACACTTTTCAAATTGGAGAATTTCTATACAAGGGTCTTTAAGAAAACTTACACTAACATTTGCTTGTAAAAGAACCTGCATCCTTGCAAACAGGAAAATATAATTAGATCAGCGTAATTGGGATTACTCAATCATAAGTAGAAGGATTCTGCATATTGAATGCTAAAAACACCTCAAGAGCTGGGACACAGCTATCATTTCTTGATCAACTAAGATTTCCAAGCAAAATTTCATGAATGCTAACAAAGCATTAAGAGGCAATATAAACACAACTAGAAGAAGTTTAAAATTTTACAAATAAATGCACAAGTTCAATAAAATGAAGATGCCAACGTGTTAGCGAGCAAAAGAGAAGTCTGAAGCAATGAATTCCTCGTTGTAAAAGATATGGTCTAGAAAAGCCATTGATGATGTAATTATGTTAACCAACATACTACCCAATTGCAGGCCCACTTATCATATCCATAAAGAAATTTCATGCTGCAAAAGCACCACATGAAATTATTATAATGTTGATAATGCTGTTACACAGTGAATCAAAGCAGAGCATATTACAAAACCTCATCTAGATGCACTAAACTTTTACAATTTTACTAAGAGATTTTCCACGAGTTTCACGAACATTAATAAGATGAACGAGTGAATCAATTGTAAGATCCCAAGTCATGATCTACTAAATGCTATTTCTACACAAGGACAAAGCATGAATCTGAAATAATTTTTTTATGGAAAAAGGAAACTTCATTACAAAGAAGATGAGAACTACAATCAGTATATGGACAAGATATCTTCCAAAAGAAAAACTACATAGCATATACAAGAAAAACATCTACAAAAACAATGTTGTGCAGTCTCTCTGTGTTATGAAAGGGCAAACCCCTTGTAAAAATTATGAGTTGAACACCAAAGAGAGGTTGTAAACCTAATAATATCCAACGACCAGTTTGGCAGCATCTCAATCTAAATATTTGGATCTTCTGATCAGAGACTAACAAGACAGAGGAAGATAATGTCTTTGGGTATGGAAGTAAAATGTGGGGCCCTAAATACAGATCCCTCCTCAATAGAACACCATCTCTATCTCAAATTTCACTGCAAAGAGAATGTCATCTGACTGAATTTTAATGTTCAATCAACCAAAATTTATGTCTCTCTACCAACTTCAAAGCAATTAAATTAAGGAGTTTACTTTTCAAAAGTTGTGGTACATACCACTATATCACCATTAGGTAAAGCAAAACACTTGACAGAATTTCTCGCCATTCCACCAGAAACAGTTGCATCAAAGTTTCCTCTATCAATAACTGTACCAGTAGAAGGGAATGCAGTCTCTTTAGTTTTAATTGTTGAGGCTTTTTGACTGTCAGAAGAATTGGAATTTTTCTCTAAAGAACTTCTTTTGGACCAAAGGGGCTCATTGGACTCAGCTATCCTCACAAAGAAGTGAGAATTTTCACATTTTTGCAACAACAATGCAGCTTGTCTTTTGTGAGCCTCCATATGAAGAGAGTCACAATCAGAAACATCTAGCGGCTGCTCTTCACCGCTGGTATTCAGTTCCCCTTCTCCAGATACTAAATTATTTTTGTTTTCAATGCTTCCATTTTCTTTCTCAGGGATGGGACCTGTGCCATTGTTACTTGTCATTGCAGCAACTTTAAATGGAGTAGTAATCTGTGTATCCTGCTTACATGCAGACAAGCATGCCAACATATGAAATTGTTCACCTGAATTATGGGTATAAATTAGGTCTGCTCAACTTTTTTGGGGAAGCCAGCTGACCAAATCACATACGCCAAAACTGAGTTTAGATATTTAAAGAATGAAACAATCTAATACCCGGAAAAAGAAAAGAACGGTCAAGATGACGCAGAGACTGTATATCTGGCACATGATCCCAGTTTTCCGGAAGTTCCTCTACAAAATAGAATTAGATGTATCACATTATATTATATATGCAGAGCAACCAGACGCGTAACAAAACATTGGATAAAAGAATTCTCTTAAAAGAAAACATTTCTCTTAATTCTACCATTGAAGTAAATGACAACAAAAATCATGCCATGATTATAATTCCATTCCATTCCTCTCTGTAGCAGATAACAATAAATATTAAAAATTGTCTCTAGACCTAGATGAGAAGAGACGATTGAAACAATCCATCTTTCCCTAGCTTTTACTATTAAAAACTCAACATATACCCCATCTGGATATCAATTCCATTTGTCATTTTTAAGTATTGCACTTGCACCACAAAGACTCATCCAAAAAGGGAGGGGGCCCTACTCAGTGATCCTTTCACTTTATGCTTAACTTCACGAAAAAGTATATCACGAATTTTTTTTCTTCGTCTACTTACATAAGAACCAACCTAGAAGTAATTCAACATGTAATATTTGACATTGATGAGCAGTACAAAGTGGTGATAACATTCTAATACGTAAGCCTTTTATGGATGAACCCACAACAGAACATCGGCGTTTCACCCAACGGCGATCCAAAAATAGTTCCCCACCTTATGGAGAGCTAGCCTCATTGACTAGACATAACCACCACAAGTTCACACATAAGCTTTTCAGTTTTCACTAAAGGTGACATCATGTTTGTAGTACTAGCAAGTTGCAACCCTTATCAACCACTAAATTGCAATTTAAAATTATGCATTTACAATAAGCTCACATCACGTCATTAACATGCAAGAGAACAACCATTTCCTCCCATTTTCTACCAACAATCACGATAAAATATTCTTTCTCACTATTCAAAATGCTCAAACATAATAAATCACATTCACATGCACATGCATAATAAATCACAGAGGTATCAAAATATCAATCAATGATTTATTCATGAATTAAAATTGCAACAAACGAAAATGATTGATGAACCGAAATACATACTACATGGAATGGTGATCCATCCTTCTTCTTCAGAAACATCAAAATGTTTATCAACAATTACAATCGGCAAATCGTGATGCTTTGAATTCAGATCATTGAGGCCACCACGATCGACCTTGGAATCGTAACGCGCATAAGGAACATCAGGTTTACGAGACTCAAAAGAAGATCCAACAGATGATGATCTGTGATGAACCTCAACGCGAGGTTCCGGAATCGGCGTTCGTTCTGAGTAAACGCTCGTAGTAGAACGCATCAAAAAATTCATTGTGCTAGAAACCAAAGATTTATGGAGGAAATTGAAATTTGTCTGCAAAATTGAATAATTTGATTTCAGTGAAGGAGATTTTTGTGGAAGCGTGAGGAAAACGTGGGAATGATAGTGAAAATGCGGAAATGAAATGAAATGAAATTGGAAGAAAAGGGAAAGTGAATGTAATAATTGATTATTATAAGGTTACTTGATGAATGAATGTAATTGATTAGATTTAGAAGGTGGATATAAAAAAGTTGGAGTTGCGATCAATGAGGACGTTCTATTGATTTTGTACTGGTTCTCCTGAATTGCATGTTTCCCAAAATGATTTTTTTTTGGTAGGAAAATTCCAGACTTAAATTAATCTTCAAATATCGTAAATATCAATATAATAACCACCGTCTCACTATACATTTTTATGTGGGAGACTATAATAATAGTTTTTTATGTATCAAAATTATATAAGATACTTAAATATAGTGGGGTGATGAGAAATTCATTCATATTTGAGATGGACTAATACACTACAAAACTTTAATTAGAGAAGTTTTTGAGATGTACAACGGAGATGTCATTCTCTATGATTTCCTTGATTTCTTGTATTATTATATTAATTAATATCATTTATATTTTTTGTGGTGCATTTAAAAAATCAATTTGAAGTTTTTAATTTTCATTGTCATTCAATAATTGCAAGTAGGAGTAGTTATTAATTGGTCATAGTAACGCTGGCAGGTCTCAAGATTTCTTTAGAAGGGCAATAAAATAGAATATACATTTTGATTAAAGAAAAATATAACTAACTCTTATAAAATCATTTTATTCCGTTGCCACATACAAAATCAAAACTAACTTTTGGAGTAAATATATCATTTGATACATAATATGTTTTTTAGTTTTCACCAATATTTCAGAAAAATCAGTGATCTCATATAACTTTGATAAAAGTTTCAAGTTGACTTTCAAGCTCCATTTGCTCCACAAGAAATTCATATGGATAAGATTTAGCCAAACGAATCAACTTCTCTTTATCAAATGCAAAAAGATAAATATCTTGGATTTAAGCTTGCAACGCAAAGAAGCAACTCAATGTTCACCTCGTTAAATCTATTATTAAGTTCATGAAGTTGACTATCAATCACTTGATAAAATAACTCAACTTGATAACGATGTACATTTTGAAATTTTTTTAGCTTTATGCTTTAATCTTCCTCCAATAAAGAATGCATCATCCATATTTGGAATGGTAATATTTTGCTTTTCACAAAATAATGATACTTCACTCAATAAATTATGCCAAGCATCGTCTCTCATACTTTGCAATCTTTCTTTGCACACTCTAACTAATGATATAACATTTACAATATCTTGGTCACTTCTTTGTAATATTTAAGATAAGTCATTAGTAGTTCCCAACATATTCTTCATCATTTGCAAGTTAAAAATAAATTTAAAAGATTGCATAGATTTCAATAAATGACAACCTTCAATTTGTTGATTTGATGAGCCATTTTCCTCAATAAATTAAAGGACATAAACAGTTGAAGAATACAAAGGGTTCAAACTAAGTAGTGTACCATAATGCAAGTCTCATCTTGTATCTCCATCTCGTTTCAATGTAGTTTCTTGATTCAAGCTAGAACTGCTAGCAATTTCGCCACCCTTTAATGCTTCATGAACTTTAAGAACTTGTAAGAATCTTTCGTCTTTTACATGAAGCTACAAAGTTAGATAGGTTGTTAACCAAACTAAAAAAACAACCGATATCAACTTGTTTTTTCGCAACTGCCACAAGTGTCAATTGAAGTTGGTGAACAAAGCAATGAACATAGAATGCACAATTATTTTGTTTCAAGATTAAACTTTTTGAGGTCATTGAAGTCACTTTGCATATTACTAGCCCCATCATATCCTTGTTCCCTCACTTTTGACAAACTTAAAATTATATTTTGCAAACAATGACTCTAATGCTATTTTTAATGATATAACATATGTGTTTGAAATATGAACAAGACCAAGAAACCCCTCAATGACACTTCCTTTCATATTTACATAACGCAAAACAATAGACATTTGCTCCTTAATTAATTGATATATCTCAAGATTCATCAATTAATATGACAAAGAAATCATCTCTAACATCATCAACTATAAGTTCTTGATCGCACTATTAGCTCCACAATATCCTTTTGAATAGAAGATGCCACTAATTTAAGATTTTCAGGAGCATTTTTTAAAACCATATCAAATTCTTTATCATGTTTGATTGCCTTTATTTTTTGAATGAATTGATTTGTCATGACCACGAAATGTCAACTCTTAGCTTCAAGAGGTATTGAATGCAATCAATTATTGAAGCCAAATAATCATGTATTATCTTTTCATTAAGTCTAATTGTTTATTAATAACAACTTTAATATATTATTTTTGATTCATTAAGACTTGACAGCTTCTCCCAGCTTGATTGTGAACACGGTTAGAGTTTCCAACATGAATTTTCAACATTACCTTCTTCTTCCAATTCGAAAAACCGTCAATTGAAAAAGTATCACCACTTTTTTGTTCTCCAAAATCAACTCTCATGAGATAACAATATAAACAAAATACAACATTGTTTATACACTATATTCCAATCAATTGCCATATTCTAAAAACCAATAAGGGTTAAACTTTTGAAAAAGTGTTCAATCTATTGTCGTGAAAAATTATGCTCTCTTGGTTGATAAGGTCCTTTATGCAAATAAGCTCTTTGAATGATATTTTGATCATTTGGATGATATCATGATATTTTATTTATCTCTCTCGGATTAACAGGAAGATTTTCCAAATCAACTTCTTAAAATCTATTATCTACCACCACAGCTAACCTTATTGGTGTTGTTAATGTTTCACATTCAATAAATCCTTAAGACTTTTGATGTAGATTTCCTTTTGAAATATTTCTCCTTTCTAGCACATTAAAAGAAGTAAATTAATTAAATATATAATACCTAAAATTGATATATATATATATTATAAAATTCACGTGAAACATTAAAATTGATTATCAAGCAAAGTAACAATTTTAAATCTCAACTACAACAAAACAAATTACTACGTTGTGTATATTTCTTCATTGTGACTTCAAAAAAGTTTAAATAAATGTCAACTTAGGAGGGAGGAAAAATTGCACTATAGTTTGAGAAGTCTTAAAACAAAAATCTATTTCTACAAAAAAATATAACAAAAAATAAAAAATATATTTCTACAAATTTACCATTGTTGAAGTGAAATAAAAGAGAAAAATTAAATTGATCTATGAATATATATATATATATATATATATATATAATTTTTAAATATTGGTTGTGAGCTGTGACTTTGGAGAGAATAGATTTTAGTGTAGACAAAACTTAATTGATAATGAAGTTAAAAATCTAAACTTTAAATATTAAAGATGAAGTAATAGTAAGAGGAAGAGAAAAAAAAATGGTTGATAATGGTGTTATGGTAGAAGGTCACGTAAGAATAAGGAAATAAGAATAAAGTTTAAGAGAAAGTGTGGTTGGAGAGTGAGAGGAATGTGACAAAGTAGGAATATGAGAAGATGAAAATTGTGATTTTAACTTTTGTGAGTGTATTAAAAAAACGTGTGTGTGTGAGTGAGTGGGGAAGTTGGTGAGTGGATTAGTGAGCCTAGGATTAGATAGAGTCAAATAGTTTGATGTATTCACACAATCAGAATACTATTGGCCATCTGATCTTGATAATCAGAATACTATTGGCCATCTGATCTTGATCACACGGTTGAAAAAATTACAAATTTTAACTTTTATCTTATATTTTTAAATACTGATCTTAAATTTGATCGACTGCGTGAATGTATGGAACATCCACTGCAGTGAAGCCAAGTCTGTAGTTTTATGGGGGCTTATAAAAATTAATATAATTATCAAAAGATGTTTTTGTTTTCTTGTGGGGGCAAGCGCTTCCGTTAAAAACCACTTCACCGGATCTTTTGCTCGCATTCCTTTCATAAAATTTGAACCAAATATATTTTTTTATAAATATTCTCTCCCCTCCAACTAAACACTTTTTTTTTTTTAAATATTCACTTCCTCCGACCAAACATATCCTTAGAAAAATTTCAAAACTCACCCCTTGAACAAAACATAATTTTAATTAAAATTATTTCTCGCCCTTCTATTGAATAAAAAAGACTCATAAATAACTTTCTCTTTATCTATCTTTAATTTATTACTCTCTCATTCAACCGATTTTATTTTAATCATACTTCTCTTTTATAAGGGTATGTTTGACAATACGAATAAGCTAGCTTATACTTTAAATAGCTTTTGAATTTATAACTTATTATTTTTTCTACAAAATTTACTCTTATTATTTTAATTAAAATTGTTATTTCTCCTTTATAATTTATTTATTATAATTTAAAATAAATAAACTAATTACATCAATAAATAATTTATAATTTAAAACATTTTAATATTAAAAATAATTTAATAATTAATATTCTAATATTAAAAATAATTATAGACAAGTAATTAAATATTTTAAAATACATAATATTATAATTTAAAATAAACACACTAATTAAATAAATAAAAAATATATCAGATTAATAAATTTTAAAATTAATAAAAAAAATTATTAACTTTAAAATTTTTTAAACAATAATTGATATAAAATTTATTATTAATAAAAAAAGTCATTTTATATCTTTTTACTTTTTTAAACTAATTAAATTGTCACGTTTTGCATTTTAACAGTACACTTAGATTAGTTTATCATCGATAAACTTTCAGTTAATTCATCAACTATTAAAAATCTTCAACTATAAACTATCAACTATCAGTTATTAATTAATTGTTACCAACCTAAACTCAAATTATGGAAGTCACAATATTTTAAATTTTGAGAATCTATTTCTAGTATTTATCACGTGTTTGATGAATTGTTAATTTCACCATTTTATAAAAAATAAAAAATAGAAATATAGGACAAATAAGAGATGACTCGGATTGGATAAGAATCGAGCATGAGTCAGCATGACATTTTGTAGTTTTATTTGATTGTCCGTTGTATGAATTGTATCATTCTATCTGTGTTTTTAGCCAAAGTTAAATTTATGATTAATTGGACTGAGTTGGACTATTTGGTTGTTAAATACGATTTCACCTAATGAATTGTAGGAAGGATTAATAATTGAAAGAATTTTGTAGCAGTGATCGTACCCAAATTAGTATCACATTATTTATCAAAATATTGTGATAAATTGAATGATTATAAGTTATAATAATTAATAATAAGGTTAAATGAATTTTTGTTTCTTATAAATATATTATATTTTATTTTCAGTCATTTTAAAGTTTTTCTTCAAATAATAGTATCTCAAATATTTTGTCAAAAATTTGTTGTCCTTACTTTAAAGTCAATTCTTGTGTATTATTCAAATTTTGAATGATTTTTGGTAAACATGTTAAAAATATTATCAGAATCTTTTCTACAAAAATTTAGAATTTTTTAACAATCGATGAGATAAATATGAATTTTTAAACGCCAAAAACTAAAAATCATATTTAATTATTCTCTTGTTAAAAAATTCTAAATGTTTGCTGGAGAAGTTCTTATAATATTCTAAACGTACATGTACAAAATCATTCAAATATTTTAATGATATAGATGAATTGATTTAAAAATAAGGACTAAAATTATTGACGGAAATTTTTTGAAGAAGTATTTTAGAGAAATTAAAAATGAAATATGATATATTTATAGAGAGCATAAATTTATTTAGCCTTAATAATATATTTTTTTTTGGGAATAATTAATTATAGAGAAATAGTACTTTGCTAATACTAATTTGTTGATGTAATTTTTTTTCCAAATAGCCTAGTAGTTCGGCTTACACACATTAAGTGTGGGATTTTCGAGTTTAAACTTAACTTTTTCTATATTGATGTTTTTGCGGCTATCAAGTGAATTGTATTTACGAGACTAATGTAATTAATTTAATTTAAATAGACTACAAATTTAATAGATGTGTACTTTCCATATATATAAGTTTTACAATAACATTTTAACACCACACAAATAATATGTGCACCACCTTGATAGATGGTCTACTATAGGGTAGTGTTTCAAATTATTTGAATCTTTAACGATGATCGACAACATTATTTAGAAGTATAAATTAATGGATTTTCGGTCTATATGACTGAGACAGTGACTCGATCGAAATCAAATCGATGAAAATAAAAGAATTTCTCTGGAAATACAAACTTAGTTTCCAATGTGAAATTGGTTATACACCTAGACTTCACCATCTTCTCCCTATTTAAAATCTTGTTTTTAGTTTTCCCCAAATCATAAATCCTAAAAACGAAATCAATCAAATTTTCGGTGCAATATCTTCAATTCAGACAAGCTTTCGAATTCAAGAAGGCATAACAAGTCTATGTTCATTTCGAGTGGGATGGTTGAAGAATTTGCACCAAATTGCTATTGTACAATTAACGATGGTGTAAGAACAATTACCAAAGATGAGTTTTGAGGGTTTTATGCATTTCTGGTTTTTGAGCGTTTTTGCTTTTGGATTTTGTGGGTTTTTGTGCGTTATGCGTTTTGAGCATTTCTGGGTTTTTTTGAGTGGTGTTAGGTTGAACGAACAAATGTTAAAATGTATTCTATTTGAGAGACTAAACAGTTGCAAAGAAGTCAAGTTTGAGGGAGAACATCACTTGGTCATTAACGGTGTTAGTGACACCTCACCTTTTTTGAAATGGAAATTGTAAAAAAGGGTTAAGTTGTAAGTTTTTTATGACATAAAAGACCTATTTGGAATTAAAAAAAAAAGGTAAATGACCAAACTGTTACAAATAAATAAGATAAATGACAAAAAATGTAGTTTGACGATTTTTATTTGATAGTAGTGTAAAACTATTTTAGATTAATATTACATATTTATATTTTAAATTTACGAATTTATTGTTTTATAAGTGCGACTTAAACGATAAAAGATTGTAATCATTTAATAAGATGAAGCGCGAAATTAAACTTGCAATTCCACAATATTTAACTTCTTGCGCACACTTAGTTTAAGATTTTGGATTATCTCAATCCAAACTTCCCCCGAATCTTTCCCAATCCTCTCAATTTCTCGTTATTTTATTTTATTTTTTCAATTTTTTTTATTCGAATTGAAAGTTTATTATATAATTTATTCGTGTAAAATTCTTCACAAATCTAAAATCATTTGATATTCATCGAAATATATCAAAATTATCGTCATATGCACTTTTATTGAACATCATTAATTTTTTTAAGTCTCAATAATTTATTAAATAATTTTATATTTGTACAAAATTTTACAAATATAATCTATGTAATATAAACTTTCAATCCAACAAAAAGAATTGATTTTTTCTTCTTCTAAGAAATAGAGAAAATTGAATGAGATTTAGAT
Organism: Cicer cuneatum; assembly: GCA_037974295.1. Classification (NCBI taxonomy): domain Eukaryota; kingdom Viridiplantae; phylum Streptophyta; class Magnoliopsida; order Fabales; family Fabaceae; genus Cicer; species Cicer cuneatum. Next base: position 10,606,600 of record JBBPBO010000003.1, on the reverse strand, counting down.
CGAGAGGAACTAAACATTGTTTATGTGATTGCTAAACTTAGAAAAAAAATTAATGGATTAATTTATAGATCAATTTTTCGTACTGGTGTTTGTTATGGTGAAAGACCCCTAACCAACACTTAATAAAAAAAAGACCACTGACCTATAATAAAAATGCGTTTGGATTAAATACTTCAACATAGTAATACAATAGTGTTACCCACCCTCCATGAATGAGTTGTGGCTTTCGAATTGCTTTTGTTCTGCAACTTCAAAATCGTTGCTGTTTTTATTAACTATTAAGTACGAAACAAAATCGTCGCTGCTAGATATATAATAATGACTTTACGACAAACTCGGTTTCGTATCCTAACGTCGCAATCCAACATGCAAAATCAAAATGAAATTAGACAGACAAAAACGAGTGGTTCCGCCTTAATTTCCTATCCCATGCATTGTACCATGTTGCTTCACTATTCCATTTACATCAACGCAAGCATATAACTCTTGATCATACAAAAAAGATCTTGTACTTTATTAACTATGAAAATTCATAACCTCAACAACTATGTAATTTTGTCTTCATACAACATGTGACTATTACATTTGAACTACTGATTCAATTAGTTAAGAATGTGATTTCTTTTTAGTCTTTTTAAAAAAAAATCTTTTTATAGTATTCTAACTTTTGCGCATGCTTAATCACTGCGAAATCTAAAATACACGAAAAATTCAAACATAAAGTATTTTGTTTCTATAGTGCTATCAAAATTACTTTTGATTTGATTAGATAATTAAGAATTTATACATACTTTTTATTATTAAAAAAGAGTAAAATACATCGCTTAAATAAATTGATCCCCAATTTTTTTTTTATCAATCATTTAGACTATTTCTAATGTAAATTCTTGACAAAAAAATCTATTTATAACAAGTTAATAGTTTGTTTGGAAATGAGACTCTTTTCTCGCATTCCATTTCTAAACGTTAAAAAGAAAAAAGTTGTATTTTATGATTTTTAAAATATTTTCAATTAAATCTTAAATAAACTAAATTAATGAACAACAAATTAGTTTCGGTTCAATTAAGTCATATGAAAATAATTTTTCTTTCTAATATACTATAAATTTTTATATTATATTAGGAGAAGTACATAAAATATAATAAAAAAATATATAACAAATAAAAAATAAATAAAGCATCATAATTTTTACAATAACACTATTAATATTCAAATAAAAAAGAATAAAATATAACGGTTTATTTTGAATTTTATATGATCAATTTTAAATAAATTAATTTTTAAATCAATAAAAATTGAAATGA
>JBBPBO010000003.1:10584755-10604952 GCA_037974295.1 Cicer cuneatum | reverse complement strand
GTACTTACATATTTTTTTTTTTTTAAGTAAATGGTTCTTACGGAAAAGAAAATAATTTAAATAATATTTCACTTACATAAAAATATTTAAGAAGTCCCTTCTTTTGTTATTATCATACTCTTCAACATATTTTATAAGTATATTTGTAAACATGTTACTTTTATATTTTTTTTTTGAATTCGAGACAATATATATAACCTAATACTATGATATTTGACGACGATAAAATTAAGGATACTTTTATATACATATTTATATAATAGTTAACGACTCAGAATAAAAAATATCTCAAAGACACATATAAAAAATAAAATCTAAGAAAAAAAAAATTATAATAAATTTTAATTTTTTAAAATTTAAAGACATTAAATATATATTTCAAAATTTTATTTTATTAATATCATAAAAGAAAAAAAAATTACGTTATTTTTGTTAAGTTTTGTAAACATCTTATATTAAGAGAGAAAAAAATAAATAATAATAATAATAACTTAAAAAATTAAATAATAACAACATTGTGTAATAATCAGGTACAAATGCCATGCCGTAGTTGAGTTTAATCTTAAAAAGAAAAAATAATAATAATTTAGCAAACAAAAATGGTAATAAAAATATCTTGAATTTTGTGTGACTCGAGTAATCTGCAGCAGTTTGCTTCCTCCCTCACCTTTTTCTCCATTTTGGTAGTCACACTGTGTTCTCGTTGTCGTCTTCCTTCCCTTCTACAAAATCCCAATTTTCCCCTTTCATTTTCCTCTATCCAAATCCTTCATTAATACACCATTCTTCATCATCACAACCACAACTTCCACACACACACACAAAAACCATGCCAACTTAACACTTAAAAAAAGAAAACAAAAACCTCATCCTTGTGGTGTGAATAACACTCTCCAATTTCCCAACTACCATCTTCATAGCAATCATCTCAAGTTCACATGGGATTGCGAACAACCTTACCAAGAAGTTTCAAGATCCAAGGTTGTTACGCACTCTTATCACTAAATGGAATCATCATCATCATCAAACTCAGCCACAATAATAAACCAATCCTTCGACGAATTCTACTCACACCACGCCCGCGAATCGCTCGACGAATTGTCTGATTACTTTACAATCACCGACCCTTCCATTTCAGGCCACCCTATTGTTTTCGCCAGCCACGCGTTTCTTAAGATGACTGGGTTCACGCGCGACGAAGTTGTTGGGAGAAGCGGTGGCATGTTTCAAGGTCCGGCGACTTGTCGTAGGTCGGTGATGGAAATTCGTGAAGCTGTTAGGGAAGAGAGAGAGTGTGATGTCGTTTTGGTTAATTATCGTAAAGACGGCTCGCCGTTTTGGGTTTTGATTAGTGTTTGTCCTGTTTTTAGTAAACGTGGTGGTGCTGTTGTTCACTTTGTTGCTGTTCAGGTTCCGTTGCATAGGAAAAGAACAAGGGTTTGTTATGGTGATGGATTTTCTCATCAGGTTCATCATGATTTTCTGTTTCGTTGTTGTCGGAAGGAAGTTTGTGCTGATTCGTTGGCTGAACTTGGTCGTGTTTCTTCTTCCGGGAATCAAGTGTTGGAACATGAAGTCACTGGTTGGTTTGTTTCTTTGTTTGCTTTTGCTTCCTTTTGTTTTTTGTGTTTCCCATAGTTTTAATCTAATGTTTGAGTTCAAGGGTTAATGAACTTCAGTTAATGGTTTGAAAGAATCCGAGTTTGAACACCAGGTGAAATAATCATTGTTCCGACTTTACTTATTTCTGACTAAACTTCGGATTATCGGAATTCATTTTCCTTGGGAACCGAAGATTTGACTCAAAAAAAGTGGCTTATGTTAGTTTTTAGGATTTGAACTTTGAACCTCTTGAGTTAGCAATTAAAATTTTATTAAGAAGTGTGCATCAATAACCTTAAAGACACTTAATATGAGATGAGAGATTAACAATTGATAAAAGGATTAATTTATGAAGACAAAAGATGGATTTCTAAAAAAGTTTACACATTAGGGAATTGATTTGTGCACAGGGACACTTTCACCAAAGCAACACTAGTTATCACTTTGAGGGGCTGCATTGTATATTAACTTGGTGATTATTAATTACAATGTGAATTGATTGGTTATTTGAGTAATTGATTATATGTCTTCTTGATAACCTTTTTTTAAGTAGAAAATAATACGTTATTAGTTGGTTGATAATCTATGCACGTTCTTAACCAATAAGATGTATATGATTTTAGCTATAGATGAAATATTTCCTATTCAAATTTTATTATGTTAGTTTCTGTAGCCCCTTTTGATCTCTTGCTGAGTGATTATGCATTTGTCCAAGTGGAATGGTTCTATCTGGTATTTGCTGATATGTTTGCTACATAATTACATGCAGAATTAGAGAGTGAAGAACCACGTGAGGCAAGTGATGTTGAGAGGAGAAGTGCTGTGACTGCCATGGACAACATCTTTTCTGTGCTAACCCAGTATAGCGAGTTGACTGGAAGATTAGTGTGTAGAAAGAGATGCGGTATTCCTGACGTGGGTCTTCTTAGCTCTTCCTTGATTATTTCTCTTGGTAGAATCAAACAAAGCTTTGTATTGTGAGTTATTGGAAAAAGTCTAGTTTTCTTACTTAAGCACAAGCTTTACGATTTTTGCAGACCCTTAATTTGTTTATTTGTTGTTTGTTTTTGAGTTTCCTTGCAGAACTAATCCACATTTGCCAGATATGCCTATTGTTTATGCCAGTGACGCCTTCACGAAATTGACAGGTCCTAAAACTCTATCTTGTAAAAGTTAATAGTAGCCTTGCAAATTTTCTGGTCGTTAGTGTCACTTTTAATTAATAATTATTTTTCCTTTGATTGCTCTTGTATATACCATCTTGAACGATTTGATTTGAATTTTTGTGTGACGGTGACCTTGACTTGGAAAGGTAGAACAGACGATTGGCACAACTTATGAGACACACAGTCTCTACTATTTCTGTCCACCTTCACTACTACATTGTCTCCAAGTTTGGTTCATCGTCATCCAAATTTAAATAAGTTAAAGTTGGTGAAAACGGTTCTCAGTTTCTCTCATCTCCAGTCTTTGGAGTGAGTCAGTTGGACAACATTGCCCGTTCTACCTTTCCAAGTCAAGGTCATCGTCAGACAAATTCAAATCAATTAATTCAAGAAAGCTGATAACTTATATTCACTTAACATTTCAGATTATGTTTTAATTATCTTGTTGTCTGAATAGGTTATGCAAGAGACGAGGTATTGGGTAGCAACTGTAGATTTTTAGGAGGAAGAAATACTGATGACTCAGCTCTACAACTGGTAATACATTTTTTTTCTAGACATAGTTCTCCAATATTTGCCTTGTAATTATCAACTTAGATAAATGGAAAATGGACTATGTGGTTACATCTTTGCCTCACTGCTTATAGATAAGGGAAAGCATCAAAATTGAACAACCATGCACAGTACGTATTTTGAATTACAGGTTAATACTTTCATTCATTTTTATCTGTGCGGCCAAAGCTTTGAACTTTATTTACTGGATATGCTAAATCAATTTAAACAACACTAACAGGAAGGATAAAAGCTCATTTTGGAATCTTCTTCACATCTCACCTGTTCGGAATGCTTCTGGAAAGGTAATTTTGTCGAGCTAATTCTTAGCTGAACTATAAATCTCAAATGTCTATGATTTATTTTCTGTTAGGCATCAGTCTATTCTAGTTGTTGATGTTTCTGCTTTTATGGTTATATAAGTGAAGTATCTCGTATTCCTTGTGCACAAATAGTGTTTTGTTGGCCTGGGCAAATAATTTACTGGTAAAAGGACTGGGGAAGCTAAGGGCCGGTTTACTTTTCATGTTTTCTGTTTTCATTTTCACTTCAACTAATAAGCATAAGAGAATATAGATTCAATATTTTCCTCATAATTTTCTCTTACAATTTTTGGAAACATGTCTAGCAGTTTTAGAAATTTTGAAAATGTCAAATGTGTTTTCATTGTTTCGGCAAAACTGTTTTCATTGTTTCCCGAAATATGTTCTTCTATCTTTTCTCTATTACAATTGTTTATTACAAGAGTCTTTAATCTCCTTGTTAGCAATTTAAAATGAACATAAATTTTAGAAAATGAAAACCAAAAATGTTTTCAAATAGTAAACAGAGGTCTAATGGTCCATTTGATTTGAGAAGATATTTTTTGTTTTGACTTTTTATTATAAAATTGACATATTTTTTTGTCATATCTTGATTTCAATGATTTGTACAGAAAAGTGTGAAGATAAAGACAATTGTGTTATTAAAAGTGAAAACAAGAAATGAACGGAGAAAGTATTATTCAAATTAAACTGGCCAAATTTTTTTGTAGCTGATGTGCCATGCTTGGTGTCCATTTTACTAGGGCAGCACAACTATTAGGCTTAATTTCCCTTGTGCAATAAAGAGATCCCCATGATTTTATCTCAGTTTTCTCAGAAATTTTACTCTTTTTATTATGACCATAGTGCGATTGTTGTCCTAGTATCGTGATTGTCTCCTATTGAAAAGTGAGGACTAAACTACAAGATTACGATTGTCGAGGGACAAAAAGTGGGGTAAAATCAGGGGAACCTCTTTATTGCACTAGGAAAAACATTAGGGACAACAATCATGCAATTGAAAAGTGGAGGATCAAAATCGCTCAATCACAATACTTGGAGACTAAAAAGACAGTTAAGCCTAACTCTGATTTCTATGCGTGGTTATTAAGAAGGTGATAAAAAAATTAATCTTTTTCAAATGATCAAGTTAATAAACAGAATTGCAAAAGGTTCCAACTTGTTCAAGATTGGCAGCTAATTAGATGTTGTTTTTGAATTTTGTATAACATATGGTTTGAAGAATAATTGCTAAAGCAAGTGTTGTGGTGAAGAGTAGTTGCTTAAATTATAGATAACACCTCAATAGTTTCGTCCTGATTAATTATTTTGGTTTCCATGTTCCATTGTGCTGCCTACTCACATCACAACTTTACAATTTACACTTAAGCTTTTGGTCTTATCTTTGCCTAATGGATCCCTGGATTTTCCCTTGCACTCCTTGCCTTCTACCACCCTATTACTTCTACTCATAAGATACTGACTAATCTGGCTCTGTAGTTTGAATCCTTAACTATTACAAGTTAATTGGCTGAATTAGCTTCTATACGGAAATATTTTTTGGGTCTTAACCCTCTAGTTATTAAGAGAAAGAGATTTTGATAATTTGAAGTTTGGCAAGAGGTAAGTAAAGTATGCCAAGGATTGTTCCGAACTCAGGTACTCCTGATTGTTTTTATGTCTGTATGGATATGTACTGATTCAATTTTGTCATGGGTCCATTACATGCATTTTGGGAAGAGAATCCTTCACCACTTGGTGCATACATCATGTGATCGTCTTCCACATTTTATTGAATTTTTTATTGATGAAATTTTGGTAACTGTGTGGAAGAATTTGGTACTCAACATCGCTATATTCTGTTTGTTCAGGTAGCATACTTCGTGGGGGTTCAAATAGAAGATGACTATAGAAACGACGAATGTAGACAGTGTTGGAGACCAGACATGAGACATCTCAGTGTGGTTGGCGTAGTCAAGGTTGCCGTGAGGAGTTTATCCATGTCTGCTGGGTCGTCAAATACATAGTCATAGGATAACTCATGGTGGATATTTTTTTTGTCTTTGGCTGGTTTATTATATGGTTTTCATATATTATGCTTACTTCCAAAGAAAATGTTACCCCATTTTAGAAAAATTATCAATCTCAACTAGTTACCGTTGAGATGATAGAGGGGTGAAAGATTGATTTTGTGAAAGAAATTCCATATTGTCAATTGTAAGTAACTAAACATGATGTGTTGGAAGTCTATAAAATATGCTATTTTTCTAGCAAAATAACTCAAACTTGTAATAGTACTAATACCTTCCCCACATCTTTATATAGTTGAAGTGACTATTTAAGTTTGTTTTTACTATTTGTTGATTTTTTATTTAAGAAAATCATTAATAAAATTAAAGTAAGTTCTAATGCAAACCTGGTAGTTACTACCCATCCATTAACATCTACTCTTTGAGATTAGAAATCCTCGGTCGGTGCTTAGTTCATTAATTTGAGAAAAACTGAAGCAAAAAACAACTAAAATATTGCAAGTACATGTCTGAATTACGCATACATATGTAAATGAGGAAACACAATAAACTCAACCATAAATGAAATTCACCAAAATTGCTTGATAAGTTAAATAGAATTGAAAAATTCCCATGATAAAATAAAAAAAGGGAACTAAAAATTGTTCATCAGCCCAAAAAGAATAGTATCAAAAACTCAATAGACTCCTCTCTATACACATCAACACGTTGTAATAGTCATGAATTAAAGAAGGAATGACTATTTTCCCATGCTTTATTTTTTATTTTAAAAAACCCTTTTATCTACCTGTTTTTCCCCCTTCTCATTTGGGCTCAACCCAAACGATACCACAGGTTTGCAATAAAAAACCCAAAACCGAACCATAATATCATCAGTCCACTCAATTAACATGAACCCAAACAGCAACACTCGGAACTCCAGCGTGGACAACATAAAGCATATAATATCCAGGTGGCGCCACAGTAAGCGAAGTGGGCCCACGAACAGTAGCTTTATAAACCAAACTCCTAACCTCTTCTATAGCCGTCATTTCTAAAAGCAACACTCGCTGATTCATCGCAAACGAGTGAGTAGTAAATGATGGCGCCACCATCGTAATCTTAATTCCATTAACCTCCCGAACCTCCCTCAACGCAAGCGTCACCGAAAACAAACCCCCATAAGATGCCGTATTATAAACCGCCTCCACCGACATAATCACGGGCCTCAGGCCACCAAATTCAGGCCCAAGATAATCTGGATAATACGCGTCCAGACTCAACTCGGTCGGGTACGGATACGCTCGAAAATCATAACTCCTATGCGGGTTACTCCCACCCACTAAAATCCTGCCATCTGGCAACAACACAGCCGAAGAGTGATACATTCTAGGAGTAGTCGCTGGAGCTAATAATTGAAACCTCGGCAACGTGTCAGCCAAACCGGGTCGATATAAAACCGGATACAAGACCGGGTTCGCTGCGTTCTCCCAACCCGCAGTACCATTCCCTGCACCGTTCAAAATAATTAAATCCCCCGTCGGTAACAAAATCATATCTGGCATGACACGTGGCATCGGCATAACCTCCATAACCCATTCAGGTTTCAAATCACTAACCTTCAACCTCCCACACGTTCTAGAAGCTTCCACAAACACTTTATGTTTATTAGCCAAATCAAACGCTCCGGGAAACGCGCCACCGCACACCATAATTTCAACGTCCAGTATACTTCCGTTTCCTAACCCAGTTAAATTTAACGGTAACATAACGGAAGAGCCAGTACTTGGATAATTTCTCTTTTCTTCTCCAGGTATAATTGGAAATTCCCTTATTACTCTATTACGGTTATAATCAAATAAAATGGAACGACGGTTAGCGAAAATAAAAAGATTACCGTCCGGTAAAAGATGCAAGAAAGGGTAAAGATTGTTTTCTTCACCAGGGTTAGAATCACGCGTGATTTGCAAGAATCTGAGATAAAAAAACGACATGTCGTTTAAACTCTTTGGTACGAATTCGTATGAAAAAGACGAACGACCACCAACGACGATGATTCTACCGTTTGGGAGAATCTGATTGGAAGCATACCAACGACTTGAAGTTAAATTCTGAGAAAGTTCGTTCCAATCGCAGTTATTGGTTTGAGGACAAGGAGTGAAGGTTCTGAGTTTGTTATAACCGTCGTTGAAACCACCGGTTTGGATTAACGTACCGTTAACGTTGAGAGCACCGGAGGAACACCAAGCGTCGGTTTGAAGAGTTAAAGGACGGAGGGTGTTTGATGAAATGTCGTAGAGAATGGAGTGAGCTGTGCAGTCGAGTTTGAGTGAAATGTCACGTGGGTTGTAACGGCAATGGCCGTTGGAGAGAGAGATGTTGGATGGGCCGAAATCGGTTCTGTCGAAGATGATAACTTTGTTGTCTTTCATTACTTGCATGTGCATGGCTGAGATACCTATGCTTGTTTGGAGTTGAACCCAATGGCCTAATAATGTGTTGCTTGTAGTTGTGGTTATGGTTGCGGTGGTTTGTGAATTTGCGGTGGTGATGATGATTGTTGTTGTTATTAGGTGGAGGAGAAAAGATTTTACGTTCTTGATCTTGAACGCCATTGTTTTAGTTTGTTTTGGCAACACAGGATTTATTTACTGTATGCTGGCTCAGCAGTAGTAAACATGAAGGTGTTATATATGCATGTTATTTATATACTCCCTCCAAATATAAAAAAAAATATATGAAAAGTTGATATATTTGTATTGTAAACACTAGTTTTATAATTAGTTCATCTGTCTCATATTGTTATGTATCTCATTTAGGTTATACACACTTCTTAAAACTACTAATATTAATATTAATATTTACTGTTGTTTATTTTTTTATTGAATTTTAAAATTTACATTGGTCAGTAAAATAGGTCAAATGACACTTTTAATGCAAGACATAGGTAAATTTATAGTGGTCAAGAGAATAGTTCAAATGACACTTTTTATGCAAGACATAGGTAGTAATAAAGAGGAAGGGTGGCACTTAGTTTGTGAGCGGAAAAATTAAGATATATATACACGAGGGATCGATGTGAAGTTCTGAGACAACAAGTGGGTTTAACTTTTAATAGGGTTGCATTCTAAAATGAAGGTAATTTCCTGTATATATTATTAAGGATTAAAAAGATATGCAATGAAAATTTACGTTTTTCCACATTATTCTACTTTAATATATGAAAATGAGACTAATGTAGCATATGAAAACTTGAGCTGTCTCATTATGTTAGTGGACCACGTATACAGCTTATGAAACTTTATTATCAATATTAATAGTAATAAATTTCTTCTATGTATGTAGAGAGATAGAATGAATCATGATGATTAAAGAAGTTATGATTATCAGCCAACAATCAACCGTGAATGGATTGGAGATAGAAAATGTAGAAAAAAAGAGATTAGGTGATTTTGTTTGGATGACATTGAGAAGAGTGAGTTAATTAGCACTTGACAGGGAGTGTGTAGTTATTTATCGGATGGATATGAATGGAGATATGAAATGCAATATTAAATGAGCATTGTATGCCGTATATACAATAATACAATAATACCAGTAGTAATTATTAGGAGGGGGTAGCGCAGAGGACATGTGAGAGAATAGAGAATAAGGCCATTAAATAATTATTTTAGTTTTTATAAAAAATATATTTTTCATTTAATTAAAAACTTTAAAAAACATTTAATTTAATAAAAAAGTTTTAAATTTTAATATTTTTAAAAATTAAAAAATATAAATTTTTTCTAAATTTAATATTATTTTAATAATATTAAATCAATTAAAAAATATCAATTATATTAATTTAACGATGTTTTATTAAAATTTTAAAAATTCATTTTAAGTAATTTATTTTAAATCTCCACCAGGGTTAAGCCGGTCCTGGAAGAGACAGAGTGCTGCTTCTGCTCATGGATGTTAATGAGGTGGTCATGTCAACGCTACTTACTCTGAATTACTAGTCTAGCTTGCAGTGAGTCTATGTGGTGAAATTGAATGAATGGGGCATTTGCAGGGATTAACAAACATCAATTGGTAACATTGACGGTGGTGGGGGTGGGGAATGCATGGTTGCTGTCAAATTAATTATGACTACCGTGGACCAGTTCAGTTTTTCTTCTTTCAATTTTTAATACATTTATCGCAAGGGTGGTGCGGAAAGCAGTATACTCACAACATCTTAGCATGTCAGCCCAATTTAGTTGTAATTGTTCTGGACCCGTAAAGCATATAAGCTGCATTCTTTGACACGTGTGGCTCTAAAAGTGCCACATAAAATCTAGTTACAAGAAACACCCTTTCCCGTTGAATCTTGCTTCTCAAATTATATTTGACTAAAGAATAAAAATAAATTATTGAAGTTAATTAGGGGTACATCAGCCCGTGGGTTTGACCCGTCCACTTAATCCAACCAAATTTTGACTGGGTTGGTTTGATTTGGGTTAAATAAAAAAATACGAGTTTAGAATTTAATCTAACTTAAAAATAATCAATCATATCAGATATCGAATTTTATCAAAACCGACTTGACTCAATCTAAGTACACCCTTACAAAAAACCATCATTATGAAGAAATCTTTAGAAAATGAAATATTTTTTTAATAAAAAAATTAGTTCGAAGAGATAGTGCTAGAGTTTAAGGGAACATCTATATAAGGACTCAAACTCAAACTTATTTTTTATTTTCTTATTTTTTATTATTAGACTAAATTATTAGAATTAGAGAAAATAAAATTTAATTAATGAAGATGCATTTATAAAAGAATGAAAACGATTTTTTTACATTTTTATATTTCTAAAAGTAGAAACATTTACTTACTTCAATTTTTTTTTTAAAAAGTTTGGATTGAGATAATCCAAATCCTAAATTAAGTGTGCGGATAAATTAGATATTGTGGAATTGCAGGTTTAGTTTCGTGTTTTAACATATTAAATGATTCATAATCTTTTATCGTTTAAGCTGCACTTACGAAATAATAAATTCATAGATTTAAAATATAAATATATAATATTAATGTAAAATATTTTACATTACCATCAAATAAAAATCGTCAAAGTACATTTTTGGTCATTTATCTTATTTATTTGTAACAGTTTGGTCGTTTACTTTTTTCTCTCTCTTCCAAATAGGTCTTTTATGTCTTGAAAAACTTACAACTTAACTGTTTTTTTGCAGTTTCCATTTCAAAAAAGGTGAGTGGTCCCTCAAACTTGACTCATTTGTAAGAGTTTAGTCCCTCAAACAAAATACATAGTAACATTTGTTCATTCAACCTAACAACACTCAAAAAAACCTAAAAATGTTCAAAACCCAAAAACGCATAAAACCCTCAAAACTTATCTTTGGTAATTGTTCTTACAAAGTCATTCATTGTACAATAGCAATTTGGTGCAAATTCTTCACCCATCCCACTTGAAATGAACATAGACTTGTTATGACATCTATTTTTCTAAAAAAAAATTGAATTTTTTTTTATCAAAACAATTTCAAAATTCGTTTTCCGAATAATTAGTTTGAAATAGATTTTAACTCAAAATTTGTTCGAAATATTAAACTGGTTTATATTTATATACCAATTTCAAACTGATTCAGAAACTGCACTAAACTTGATTTGAAAGTGGTTTTCAAGAACTAAGCCAAACGATTAATATGGTCCAATGCAGTTAAGTTTTCGCACTGTACACCCCTATCTATATGATAGTAGCTTTTAATTCAATGACTGATTTTGAAAAATATTGATTCAACAAGATGTTATTGAATGAGTGTAATTCTTAGTGTATCTGTTTGAGTGTAACTTGATCACTCATGTCTCTCTCTCTCTATATATATGAATCTAACCAATCTATTATCAATGTATCTTTGATATTATTCCCTTAGTTTCGAGTTTATGCTTAATATTACTAATTTAATGTCATTCTAGTCCTTACAAATACCGATATAGGGGCCAACTTTAATTTTTGTTTTTCAATTTCTACAATTATTTCAAACTAACGATAACGTGAGAGACGAGATTGATATAGATATACAATTTCAAAGATCTAACATAGATATTTACTCAAAAAATATAAATATCTAAATATTTGTCTATTTCTTTTGTTTGACATGCAGAAAGCTTTTTGGTAAAATATTATTATTATTATTATTATTATTATTATTATTATTATTATTATTGTTAAATATATTATGTTATATTGTATGTCGTGTAATTTTGGTTCTTTGATGTTAGGAATTTGAAGATTTGACCATTTATAGTTGCTCTATGGTGTTGCATTGGGTAGAGTCGTTAGATTAAAAGATATATATAATTTCTCTTGCTAAATTTATGATTACCACTCTTGCAACATCATATTACTTCACCTCCAAGAATTTGATTAATATTCATATTAGTTCAAGTTACTTCCACCATCTTAAAATAATTGTTGCATTTGATCTTTTAATATAAATTTAAAAAATATAATAAATAAAAGAGAGAAGAATAATTCTATCAAACTATCTTTATAAATTTTGATTAATTCTAATTATCATAGATATAAAGTGAAGAGATAATAAATTAAGAATAATGCATATAATATTAATTAAAATGTAAAATTGGTAAAATAAAAGTTGCATTGAAAACAAAAAACAACAATTATTTTAGAACAATTTTTTCTTGCAATTGCGACGATTATTATAAGATAGAGGGAATATAAGATGTAGTGATTGCATTAAAATGCATACAACTTACTCTTCTTTTCATTGATTACAATAACATAAATCATGTTAATCGTCAAAAACACCACAAGATCTATAGAAACCATTTGCTTTCACTAATAATATATAGTAAACAAAAGAGTTACAATGATTACAAGTGATGAAACTTTTTTGTTTCCTTCTTTTTCTCTGTTGTTTTCTGTTATTCAAGTAAATGTAGTAGTAGTAGTGTGTGCCAATATATATACACAACAGCTTCCTAAGATTGATTTGACAAAAATTTGATAAACGAACACTTAAACTAAAGTGTTCATAACTTGATATACAACTTTTGAAAAATTTCCATTTCCTTCATTCATTACCACTCCCTCTCCCTCTATATTTGTACCTAACAGCCCAATACAAATAATGCAGAAAATTCAATCCACTTAACAAACACATAAGCCAATAGAATCTCTCCAAATGATAGTAATTAAGATTAGCACCAGATAACCATGGTTTATGACCATTATTACCAGTAACACCATTAACCAAAGACACAATCACTGAACTAAGATAATATCCTAATGCCAAAGAAGCCCAAGAAAGTGATGTAGCCAAAGACCTCATACTTGAAGGTGCTTCTGAAAAGAAAAACTCCAATAATCCAGCTAAAGTGAAAAGATCAGCTGAACCAAGAAACAAGTACTGAAAAGCTATCCAAAAAATTGAAATTTGTAACGGTTTTGAGATATTTGCTATTTGCACCCCCCTTTGTCTTTTAATTTCAACAAGTGCAGCCACTGCCATTGCTATTATAGATAATATTAATCCAATTCCAATTCTTTGGAGATGTGTTATTCCCATTTCTGATTTGGTTAATTTTCTAGCATAAGGTATTATGATGTGATCATAAATTGGTGCTAGGATCATTAAAAAGAGGACAGGGAAAATTGGTAATGAAGCTGGTGGAACATTTAGGGAACCAAGTTTTGTGTTCATTGTGGAAGCTTGTTCAATTGAGAATGTTGATAGTTGAGCTAAGCAAGAGTTGAGCATGATTGTGCAAGCAAATATTGGTAGTATTTTGAGTACTATTTTGACATCTTCTACTTGTTGGATTGTGCATTGGAGTGATGGATGGATTGGTTTGTTTGTGATGGCATTGTTGAGGAATTTGAAGGATTGTGTTTGGTTTGTTTCAGTTGATGTTGTTGTTTTTAAGGTTGATGGGTCTGTTTGTGAGTTTGGATAAAAAGTGCTTGATGACATGTTCATGACAGAACTGCTAGAGTTTCTGTTGGTGCAGATGTTTAGTGATGCTGCTACAAGAACCTGATCAATTTCAAAACATGTTTAATTAGTTAAAAGTTCATATTATTTTTGTTATGAAATGTTATATGAAGTTACCTTTAGAATGGTTGTAAGTGGACTTCCTGAAGGAACCTTATTCCTGTAATTTGTAGAGCCAGCCAAGAAAACAGGAATAGACAAAAATACGCTAATAGTAGATATTGCAAAGCCCCATTCCCAACCTTTATTATCTTCAACCCAAACAACAAAAGTAACAGCAATAAGAGCACCACATGATAGGCAGAACACAAAGTAGTTGAAGAATGTTGATCTTTGTTTCCTTCCATTTGGTGTTGATTCATCAAATTGTTTGCCACCGTGAACCGGAAGCGATCCTTTAATTCCTCCAACTCCGAGCGCGACGAGATAGAGACCGGCGAACAACATTGTTGCTTTTCCACCATTAACTTCTTCACATGGAATTTCTCCTTCACATTTTGTTGGCTTTAGTGAAGGTACATGGGCTTGTATGGTTAGTACAACTAGACCCTGCATAAACAATTCCAAATTCATTATAGTCATGTCACATATTTTCTTTCTTACGTGCAACATCTATGATGAAATTGTTTTATAAAAGTTATCTAGTATGAATATGGTTTATCCATTGGACTCACTACTGAATTCTGCTACATGAATCAAAGAATATTAGTGTACTCTCCAAAACCAACTTTCCAAAAATGTCATTTAATTTGGAGGCCATTTTAAATTATTTAACTTTCTTTGGTCATATTTATATTAGATGTAATCAAAATATCTTGAAGTTAAGATTGTTCTATCTTTTAATTTTAATTTGATTTAATGAAGCCACAATCAATTTAAATTGTCCAATTTTACTGCAATATCTAATTCCATATTTTTTTTATCACCTAGATTCTTTTTTGGCCTTTTGGTTTTCTACGGTTCTAGTCAACAATCAATTTGCTTTTTGTTCAATTCTTTTGTTTGTCTAGAGCAGTACATTGTTCTGAAATGGGCCACACAGAAGGCCTTAATTGGGTCCAGCACTCAACCTACCAAGTATCAAGTTTGTTCCAGTACCAATGTGATGAAGAATTTACCAAAAAAAATTGCAATAATAATAACATTTTGAGCACCAATAGGATGGTAACACCTAAGACATTCATTGATGGTGTATATAGGTGAAAAGGGTTTTTTTTTTTTTAAAAGTATGTAACACCCGGGTCCAACATTCAACATGGTCCATAGTTTGTTCCATCATATTATGTATAAATTTAAACTCATGTCAAATTGCGAAAGTTATGAGGTGATTTAATGGTTTGGAGAAAAAAATATATAATTTAGAGTGATGAGGAGGTTATAGATTCAAATTCCTCCACTAAAAAATAACAATTAATAATTAAACATTTGTTATTTTTTCTTAAAAACAAAAGAAATGCTATGGCTATGATTCACATGTAACACGAATATGATCATGATGTCCAAATAATTTTAACTCTTAGATTTATCTATTCACACATTAATCTATATATCTACACATTATTAAGAGAGCAATGATTAGTCAAATGCTTTAGAATCACACAAAAATTTGACGTCACATCTCCCCCCAAAACCTTAAGGTAATAAGTATATAAATCATCTCTTTTATATATTCAACATTTAACTTATTCATAATCAATGTGAGATTTAAACACTTATATACTTAATCTCAACAGTAATTAAAAAAAATAGTGATCGAAAGAAGATAGTAAAAATGAAGACCAAATATTAAATATTCACCATATCATAAATAAATTTAAAGGCTAAAATTATTTATCCACCATAATTTACACTATCAGGCCTCATTGTCCATCTTAATTATAGCCCTAAAGAAAATATCAATTAGTTAGAACCAATGGGTGAATGGCAAAGCACATGGACTTGCATTGATTACACAAGTGACACCTACCCATCTTTTTCTCCTCCTTAATCCCTCTAATTTTGCTTAGAAAATGAAAGTAAACCAATAAAATACCTCAAGGCCAGCGAATATCGTTATTTTTGGACAAACTATACATAAATAAGAAGAGACAAATTGCCAACCCTACCTCAAATATTTATTGACCAATAATATAACTAGTCTTGTTCTACAAAAAGAAAGTTTAAAGTTAGAGTCAAGGAGTCCATGCCACGTGTTTAATCACTTGATCCCACATCTTAATCTATAATATGGACCGTAGCATAGATAATGACTTATTATAAGCCATTATTAACAGTTATGATTTATGTAAAGTTACTAAAGTGTGATATATTTTGGCGTTTTCATATATTTATGTACGTGCTAAGTGCCTTTGTGCAAAGGGTGGTGATAATTAATGGATCATCAAAACAGCAACCACACACGTGGTGCATGAACTTTTTTGCCATAATTACTATACCATATAATTACAAAACTATACAATATATATATATATATATACTCTTTGAATCTTCTAGAAATAGATGGATTGGAAAAATATTAATAAAACCATATATGGAATAAAACTCAAATAATCAGCCCATGCACTATCTAGGCCCAAAAGTACACGTGGCATAAATTGATTAGAAGTTGATCTCTTAATTTCTTATAATTTTGAGGTGTATAAATGTATGATTATGTGCCTTTCAAAAAAAAAAACGCATGATTATGATTAATTATTTAGTAAAAATAAAATAAAGCAAGTAGGAGTGATATTGAGGAGCAAAAACGACAAAAGATAATGCACTAAAATAAAGGGGTTCTTTTGTCAAAAACAAAATAAAATAGAAGGGTCCTTTTATATTTAAAAACACAGAATTTTTAAATACATTGAAAAATTAATATGTTTTAATATTATAAAAATTAAATTACAATAATTGAATGATATGTCATTTATATACTAAATTTTTTAATTTAATCAATTTTAGTAGATATTCTATTAATACATAGACGAACAAATTAAAAAAAATTGTTGATAAAAAATTCATAATATTTATACATATTCTGAGATTTCTTATATTTAATAAATTAAGATTTTTTTTTGCAAGACAAATTAATGCTAATGCATGTATTGAAAATACTTTTTTAATAAACAAAATTTATCGATGAGTACAAGGTACTCCAAACCGTCTAAAAGCCTACGTTATTTGCAGAAACTTGACATGTTCGCAATACTATATGTAAACTATAATACCAAACATACCGACGTACACCGGTTTTTTTTTTTTATAACTTTTTTTTATGAATTAGGCAACCATTTTTTTACTAACATACAGTCGTTAATACCTTATAATTATATCAATCCTCATTTCTTTTTTTATTTTTTATTTTATTTTTAAAAAACAAGACAAAATCTCCTCCCACAACAATATTTTATCTTTACCTAAAAAATCCAATATTTTATCAAATTATCTCCCCCACTCCATTAAGCTGAAGTAAAACGCGCCAGACATTATGAACCATGTTATGTGCCCTTCAAATTTATGTGATGTTGCTAGATGCTGACCACAAGAAAAATATATAGTACTCTCTTCTTCTCATATGCATAATAAGTACTATATTTGCAAAAGAAAAAACTTCAAATAAGTATTATTTTATCATTTTAATGTAGTATTTTTTAGCAATCTTTTTGAAGCCTAGTAATCTTTTCAATATAGTAGTATTAATTATGTTATTTCAATTCTAGCCTCTAATTAATATCATAATAAAATTGTTATTTTCTTTTTTCATTTATTCTTTTAAATTTGTGTGAAATAATATGACACTGATAATTAGAATTATGTGTATCATTTGTTACTTTTCTTTTATCGCTACAACTAAGATTTCGATTTCAAGATTAACAAAAAAACTCCTATTAAGTTTTTTACAGAAGATAATTAACTAATAACATGAGCTTTTGCAATAATATTTAGTTATATAAAATTGTAAATGGTTGTTTTTTTTTTGTTGTTGCATTTTTTTAACATTCTATATCCAAAAATATGCCGATTGTCAATATTGATGTGTCATATATGTTTTTGTTTTTATTTGATTTGTACACTAAAAGTAAAAAAGAAAATGATATAAAATGAATTAAATAAACAATTTTGACTTCACAAAATGATGAATTATATGGTATATGCATCAATTCAATATGTACCGGTACATTTAATTTTTAAATTAATAGTTAAATATTTAAAAAAAAACTATTTTTTATTATTCATAATAGTGAGTATTGAATATTTTTTATGATAAAATATAAAAAAATTAGTATAATGTTTATAAACAATAAAATGATATTTTTTCTTATAAAATATTATTTACTGATACACAAAAATCAATAAATAGTTCTTTAATTTTCAAAATAATTTTTAATTTATTAGTTTAAAGATAAATTTTTTCAGAAACACTTCAATTTATAATTATATCGTAGAACTTCTCTAACAAAATATATAAATATATACCATATATATCTCTTTATGGGCATTTTTCACACAATCCACAAGGTTTTGTTCGAGCACAAATGGCAGAGAAAATGCGGCAAAAGAATGGGAATCAAGAAATGGATAAGTATTTTAAACATCACTCATATTTTATCAATTCTTTTGTTTTGGATTTGCTTGCAGCATTTGATTCAATTCATCCCTACCCCACAAGTTGCAAAATTTTGCAAAGATCCGATTCTAGATATCACAATTCACAAATCATATCTTCTTTTCCAATTGAAACAGGTGTGTCCTCTATGTAATCCAATATAAAAAAATTAATTAATTATTCCTCTGCAAAAAATTAATAAAGTAATTAAACAAACCCTTTTATATTTATTCTCTCTCGGATTAAATTTGAATTCTCAATTATAGATTTCATGCACTTAACATTTCGATATAGTTAAATCAAAATCGGATGCTTCAATTCCCATACCTACGACTTAAATAGAAGTTGCAAGAATATTTAATATATTAGTTAGGAGTGTGAATTCGAATCCCAAATATCTCTCTTTATCAATATTAATGCGGGTGAGTTTTTAGACTATAGTCTTTAGAAAAAAATTGGATGCTCCTATTACTATATTGTTTTTGAAGTTAGTTTATCAAGGTTAAAATTAAAATATTCTGAACTTTAATCAAATAACTTTAAATTACTAATCACATAAATACATGTAATATGTAAATACAAATAGTAATACCAATAGTATTAACTCTAATACTCTCTATCGAACACTATTTTTTTATATTTATTAAGTAAACTTAAATCTAAAAATCAAAGTCTATTTTCAAAATAATTAACGAGTTTTACATGAGGGTTGAAAAAACAGTCTTAAAGTGAGTAAATGCAAATAATCACAACTATGCAAGTCATAATCCAATAGAAAGGAAAAAAAAAAAAAGAGGCAAATGGTAACAAAAAGATATATCTAGGTAGGCATGTGTAAGAAGAGAGAGAAAGTCACGAAGATGTAGCAAAAAGTGATGATGACATGAAGAGAAAGGAAGAGTTGTGTAAATAATAATAATAGTGAAGAGTCTTACCAAGAGCTCAATAACTGCACTTATCAAGTAGACATGATAAGTGGTGAAAAATGCATCCGACAAAAAACCACCTAGGAGAGCAAGGAGAAAAGCTGTTCCCATAAAATTGGTTACATTGTTAGCTGATTTTGAAGGAGACATATGCATATACTCCCTTAGATACAAAACCAAATTGCTTGCATTGGCCAAAAACGCTAGATTCTCCAATATCTCCACAACTACAAAAAGGAGAGAGTATCACGTATTAATTAAATAAAAGAGGTTATGACTGGAGAGCAAAATATGATTTTCTTATTAGTAATAAGTGTTCACAACCACACATATATGCTCTCACTTTTTTTTATATATCACATAAACAAACACCTTGCTTTTTCTCTTTTTACATCCTAATTTAATTTTTTCAGATATTTTTTTCTTAATCTTTTTATTTGAGATGTGTTCGACACTAACTATAACAAAAAGTTATTCTAATCAAGATTCGAATTTACTCAAATGATTCATCGCATCAGATAACATCTGACCTAAAAATATGTTTCTATAAGTGAAAAATATATCTCATTTTACAATCTTGTTTTGTAAAAATATGTGTTAGACAAATATAAAAACCTAAAATGATATTAAAATTTATTAAAAATATAATTAGTCGTCTTCTATTGGATCACTCGGATTACCCTCTAGATGTTTGCTAACATGTGTGAGAGGTATGTTGAAATTTTCCATACGAATAATTTTAATTTTAATTAATCCGATGAAAAACATGAGTAAAAATGTGTTTTTTTTTTCTCTTCATCTTTGAGTTAAAAAAGAGAAATTTGAAACTAACCAAGAACGAACGAGGCTGCAAGCATGCCTCCATGGCGACCTCTAAGGGCAGGCTTGTTCCTCCAGTCTACATAGCCTTCCCATCTTGTCATTTGGGGTACTTTTAGTTCCTACAAAAATTTGTAGTATTTATTTATTTTTTGTTAATATTGAAAACATATATATATATATATATATATATATATATATATATATATATATATATATATATATATTTGT